>JAUIMM010000040.1:32200000-32567500 GCA_031769625.1 Taudactylus pleione | reverse complement strand
GGGACAAGGGCTTCCAATAAGTGAGCCTGGTTCAGGTCCGACTTGTCCCCAAAGTTCAGGTTCTTTGGGAAGATCTCAATCGCTATATAAATAACACTTTACAAATCCCTTTTGCAATCTCTATGGTTTGGGCATTTTGAAATGTATCCTCAGACACACAACCTTCAAGACTGACAAAAGGGAACCAGTTATTGCTCACAAAATGATCTGCAGCTACCAAAAAAAATATTTTATCACAATGGATTCAGTCCGAATTCTCTTACTTTCACATTATTGCTTCCCAGAATTTAATTTCTATTTATGGTCAATTGGACTGAGACGTCCAAGAATGATGAGGGTCTACCTGAAAAAGTTTTTGGTACTTGATTATCCTATGTTCACACTTTGGGGGTCATTCAGACCCACTCGCAAGCGGCAATACGCTCGCAAGTGGGTCGATGTTCCCCACTGCGCATGCGCACGACGGAGGGAGCTCCGTCGTGCGCATGCGCGAGACCCGGCGAGCGACGAGGAATCCGTCGCTTGGAGTCTCGCACCAAAGGGGGCGTGCTGTCGATGGTGACTGACAGCACGCCCCCTTTGGTGGGCGTGCCGGGGGCGTGCCTGCCAGACGGAGGCGTTCCCATGGGAACGCCTACCGTCTGAAGCCGGCCCCACTGACATCACTAGTGATGTCAGTGGGAGTGATTTTGGCTCTGATAGAGCCCAAATCACTCCAGGGCTTGTGGCTGAGAAACCCGACCGCAGGGTTTCACTCGAAAGTCCGATGGTCGCGATGGTCAAGACCATCGCGACCATCTTTTTAGACGCTCGTATATGCTGTGGGTGGTGACCCACAACTATACGAGCGTCCAGGAGGACGCTCCATTTTAATGGAGGAGGGCCCTGATTCAGAGCGAGCGCTCTGGTCAGAGCGTCCGGCTCTGAATCAGGGCCTTTGTTCCCGACAGTTAAAGACACCTTACAGAAACTTTCCAACTCACCTCATGGTATAATGTAGAGGTTCTTGATAGTGGTACCACCCTTTTAAACCTTTTCTTCACTATTTTGGAATATATCCTGTTCTTTGTAAATATATGACACACAATGAATCAAAAGCACACGGTTGTATTATATTTATGCTTTATTGCACCATATTGCTATACACAGTTTTGTTCTTTAGCATCAGTCGTGTTCACTTAACATTTTGGAATTTCTTTTTAGCCTAATATAGTATGATAGCCATTATCCTGTGGCTCTTGATGTCTGATGTCGGGAACTGGATACTGTTACTGCATATTCCATGCTTATTACTATTCCATGCCTATTGCATATATTGTGGTATTGTTACCCAATTTGTCAACCTTTCAATAAAATATGTTTAAAAAAAAAAGATTGATACATTAGGCCCATTCTTTGAATATTAGTTATATTGCAATTTTTCCTTCTCAGGTTACAGATTCCAGCATATTGCCTATTTTTTGTTTTCATTTTATTTAGATATCATGGATTTCAGACATGAGTGTAAACCATATTGAAAAATTTGGAATTTCCTAATTTTGAAACGATAGGTAATGATATGAATAAACAAATGAATGCAGATAACAATAGAAGATGGATGTGTATAAAGGAGTTACAGTAGTGGTATGGGGTGAGGGTGGGGAGCTTAAGCCAGGGAGGTCAATCCAATGGATGAGGAAGATTGAACTACGCAAATAGCTAGGGAGTCCAGATTTGGTGAATTTTGTCATCTTTTCCATTCAGGCAAAAAAACATACATAGGATTTTAGTGAAAAGATGTGGGCAGCGTTGAGAATGTTTGAAGCAAAGTTTGCAGAGTGGCTACTGACATCTGGAAAGTGTAGCAGAGGTGGAAGCACTATGAATCCTTTGGAACAGGACACCGAACATACGAGCAAAAAAGGGTCCTGGCCTTTGTACCATAAGGAGGAAATCTTCGGGCCGGAACACCAGACATTCCTGTTTGTCCATAACCCCACCAGCAAGCAGGGGATGTAGCTGGGTACATTTAGCAAGTTTGTCAAGAGTGAGGTGTCAGCAAGAGGGGAAGCAATCGGGAAGCTGACTGCCTATATACCGGCAGCCGGCTTCCCGACTGTCTTATCCCAGCATGGGTGAAATGCCGGGCGTCTAGATGTAGACGCCTGCATTTCCCCTACGCCAGGAGACCGGCGCCCGGCATCACGATCGTATTGATGCCGGGCACCGCGAGCAGACAGCCAGCGCCCGGGGGAGGGTTAGGTTTATGGCTCCCGGGGGGACTTAGAGTTAGGCACCCCCCCGGAAGGGTTAGGGTTAGGCTAGGGGGAGGGAGCGTTAGGGTTAGGCACCCCCGAGGGGGGACTTAGGGTTAGGCACCCCCTCGGGGGACTTAGGTTTAGGTAGCGGGGAAGGGGGTGGTTAGGGTTAGGCACTTAGAGGGGGGATTAGGGTTAGGCATTTGGGGGGGAAGTTAGGGTAGGCACCCTTAAGGAGGGTTAGGGGGGTTAGGTTAGTGGATACTCACCTATCCACGATCGGGATTTCCAGCGCTGTCGGGCTTCCGCTGAGTCGCACTCTGCTCCTGTCGGGCTGCCGCTGACGGGAATCGAATATTTCATACCCATTCCCAGCAAGAGTGAGGTAAGCATTCACCTTAATCATGTTAAAGATCGAGCTAGAGGCAACTTTTGTTTGGATAATTTCCCAATAATCCTTCTCCAGTGAAGGGTTTATGTCTCTCTTCCGGTCCCTCTCATGCCTGTTTTCTGAGTTCAGGATGCTTTCAAGAACAATTTTCTAAAGTGTTTAAACCATGCCCCTATGTAGTCTTGAGGAGAGAGAGTTTCTCAAATGTGGATGATGGATGGAGGTGCCCACTCGATAGGAGTTACCCCAGAAAGTGTTTAAACTGCAAATAATCAAAAAATGTAAGATTGTAATCAGGATATTTGGTGTATAAGTCAGAAAAAGGAAGAGGAGCCCCTGGGTCAATGATATCTCCAGCAGTCCATACTCTAGAATGTATCCAATCCAGAAAGAAGATTTGAGAGAAGCCCAAAGGGAAGGCTGGGTTGTTCAACAAAGGTATAACTAACAGAGGAGAAGAAGGTATAGACAGATGCTTAAAAGTCTTCCAGAACTTAGCTGAGAAAGAGAAGAGTAGGGGGAGGTTTAATTAATGCAATTCTATGGCAACCCTCAAACACAGGAGAGAGAAAGCAGTTTAAAGTATTTGCTCTCTATGTCAGTCTAAGAGAGACATGCTCAGGGGGTAAAGGAGTCCACAAAGTGGTGTAGGTGAGACAAGTAGTAGGCTTTTAAATTGCAGAATCCTCTTCCCTTCCTGTATTGTGGGTTTCTTGAGGAGTGCCAATTTGATTCTGGGAGACTTGTTGTACCAAGTAAATGTTGCTAAGCATAAATAAATAGTAAAAATTTCAGATAGATGTAATATAACCGGTACAGTTTGAAAGAGGTAAAGCAGTTCAGTAAGAATGTAAATTTTCAGTGCAATAATTCTGCCTGGCCATAATGTAATTAGGGAGCGTAAGGCAAAAGAGATCTGATTTGATTTTGGAAAAATGTCCTAGATAGTTCTCCTGATAATAGGAGTCATAACAGCTAGTAATGTTGATGTCTATTTTAGGTATTTTGTGTTTTATTGCCATCTAAAACTGAATTGTGAAGTAATACTTTGATTGTCTAGGTTGAAGAGGTAAAGTAGAAGGGCTTCTGATTTGGCAATGTTAATTTTGTAGTTGTAGAGGCTAAAGCTGGGTACACACTTGTCGATATATTGTTCGTTTGATTGACGAACGATATATATATCGCGAGTGCATCAGTAGGTGTGTACACCCAATATGACAGGTCGGCCCTGCTGCGTAGCCAATGCCGATATATCTGAAAGATATATTGGTGCATCTGCATACATGTATGTATGGCCGACCCGTGCACTGGCCACAGGACACTAACATCACACCTGCCTGGCCAGTTTTGATTCCAGGGCAGACATATCGAGCAGCCGCACTACTGAGCGATCCATTGTTTTAAGTGTGTACCCAGCATGACATAGTGGTCTAAAGTTTTAACAGGTTAGGATGGGAGACCTTTAGCCACTGAAGAGTTAGTAATATATCATCTAAGAAATAGAGATAATTTGCTTTATACGTCCACATCATAATCAGGGGAGCAATCTAATGTAAGCTGCAAAGAGCTCTATAACAGCGGTGGCCAACCTGTGGCTCTTGAGCCACATGTGGCTCTTCCATTGTTCTGATGCGGCTCCCCTGCTAGCTCTACTCACTGACACTGACTGTCTCCTCTGATAGGCGTGCAGCTGTTCAGAGGAGGCTTGTTCTTTGTTGCAGCAGTCTGCACGCTCTGGAGGCATGTATGGGCGATGTGGTGATGTCACGTTGCAAACAGGAGGTGAAGCTCAACTTGTGACTGAACCTGCAGCCAAGAGGAGGATGCGGTCGCAAACGCCTACCTACATGACACAGACAGTCGCAACAGGGTAAGACCTGTGTGTTTTTTTTATTAGTTTTTTTATTTGTGACATGTGGGGGGGCTGGAGTGGCGCGGAGTGAGAGGGAGGGTGGGGGATGGTGGCTGGACTGGAGTGGCTCGGGGAGAGAATGGGGGCTGGAGTGGCACATGAGGGTCACTGGAGTGACACATGGGGGGCAGGAGTGACACATGAGAGGGCTGCTGTTGTGACACATGAGGGGCTGCTGGAGTGACAAATGGGGGGCTGAAGTGAAACATGAGAGGCTGCTGAAGTGACACATGAAGGGGGCTAGAGTGACACATGAAGGGCTGGCATGACACACGGAGAAGTAGGAGTGACACCAAAGGGGGTTGGTTTGTATTATGTGAATGTTTTTTTTTTTCAATGTATTTTTTGTGGATGTGGCCTTTTCAGTGTATTTAATGTGGATGAGGCTTTTTCAGTGTATTTTATATGGATCTGGCTTTTTTTAGTGTATTTTATGTGGATCTGTTTTTCTCAACTTTTTTTTATATTGTTCTGGCTTTTTCTTTCCCTTTAATAGTTACCTCCATGGTGATTGTGTGCATGCACTTTTACATGCTCCGACAAACATCATACCAGGGGCATGGCCTAGCTGACCACGTCCCTTTTTGAATGTGTGCCTTCGTCGTGCGCATGATCTCGACTCTTTGACATACCTAAAGATATTTTGGACTCTTTGCCTCTGACTGGTTGGCCACCCCTGCTGTATAACAAGGGCAAAGATTAGAGGGCAGAGGAAGCAGCCTTGACGAGTGCCATTTTTGACAGAAATGGAAGAATAGCCATTGACCTTAACACTTTCTGAGGGCTGTGAGTAAAGAGCTTTCATGCCCATGAGAATGCTTTCAAATATAATTTTTAACGAGGGTGGTATTTTGCACAGCTGTGGATATCCCCTTTTTTTTTGACAATGGTGATATTAGCTCCCATGGAGTCTCTATACCGTGGGTCCCCTTTAAGAATAGAATTAAAGAGTGTATAAAGCCAGGGAACCAGGATGTCAGTATTTTTTATTCTCATAAGCAGCAGAGAAGCCATCACGCCTGTGACACTTTTGCACTTTCTGGTTTCTAACAACCTGACCAATCTCTTCCAAGGCGATATCTTTGCTAAGTAGGTTAGCAATATGGGGGAATCATTTTGGTAGGCCCGGGATACCCTCAATCATGCTGCTGAGCCATAGCAATGGAAGTCTGGGGAAGATTGTAAAGGTTAAGAGCGTACTTTTTGAATGAAGAACTGATTTTTGAGAGTTGTAAGTTAAAAGCACAGTGTCATGGATGGAGAGGAGGTTCGGACAGAGATTTTAGAGCAGTGTTTGTCAGCCAATAATTTGTTGGCCATTTTCGCAGTAGCATTTATTCAGACATTTTAATTTATTATTTGAATCCAAGATCGCCGATGTGAAACTACTGTATATACAGCAGTTTCAAATTGGCCATTTTGTATTAAAAACAGGGCTGCCTCTTCATTGGGAGGTGGCTGAGATGCAGGGAGGAGACAACAGCATCTATCCAGGTTAGTAATCTATGTTTTGGGGAAAGTAGTGTATGTCCAGGGGAAAGCGGGTAGTATACGTCTCAGAAGAGGGGTGGCTAGTGTATGTCTCTGAGGAGCGGTTAGCGTAGTCTATGTCCCTCATGTTTGGGTAGACTATGTTCCAGGGGGAGGGGGGAACTTTTAGTGTATGTACAGGGGTAGGGGTGCAATTGGTGGCTAGTGTATGCTCGCCAATGTGTTAGAACCAGGACTTACTACATAACTCAAGGCATTCTTATCAACATTCTGGCAGCCCCTTCCGGTAGGATGCTGCAGGTCGGTGCAGAAGGGAGGGTGAGGGCGGCTTCAGTAGGCGTAGTGGGGCGTGCTGGCTTGATCGCCTCATCTAGACCCCACCTCCTGCTTTATAATGCTGATATTACCGGCATTATAAAGCAGGGGGTGGGGCTACAATGACGCGATTCATCGCAAATCGCTCATCGCCCCCCCCCGAACGGCCCACTTTCACAGGCGGGCGTGGGGGCCGGAGGCCATTCCGGGGACCTTGCCCACTCTTTTGGGGTGCTGGGAGCAGCACCCTATTTTCGGGAGGCTACCGGCAGTCCCGGGAGATTAGGCAAATATGACTCAAGGTAGTGTTAGATTTCAAGATGGCAGAGACAAAACAACAGGGAAGATACAACTAGATCTTTATTATATGTTAGGTAACAATACATTACACCATCACCACACTAAATGGTAACTTATACAATCACCAGGTTAATCGCCAAAATTCCTAGGACAGATTTTACCCACATAGTGTAACTTAGAGGAGACACAATCCAAATTCCTACCAATGTCAGTCTCAGCAACCACCAGTTCTCCCAGGAACATGTTTCTTTATTTCCTTTCAAATTCAAATGCTACTCCAAGCATCCCCTGGGCTGATAACATATTATCATATACCCTGTGAGTGGCTAAGACCCCAAATGGCTATATTGGACATGTGGAGATCTTCACTCGTTTGCTATGTATCCCCTTTTGTGTATGAGCTACTGCTCTCTTGCAGGAACAATAGGACCTATCCGATGCAAATAGGATATATATGCAAACAACCAGCATTACATCAATGTAAACAATTAAACACCTGATCCACATATCACTACAATAATATTCCTTTCATAAATGCAATATCAATAGAGATTGGAATATTAATTTAAAGGGGAACCTGGCATTGCACATGTAAACTATCCATATGCACTTAAATATGTGTTGGGTATGAACTCCCAGCTGTCGAGATGCCGCTGGTCAGAATACTGACAGCGGCATCCCGACAGCCAGAATCCAGACACACATAGGAAGTGATGGTAAGTATTTTTCTAACCCCTAACCTAACCCACCCTCCCCGATGCCTAACCCTAAACTTCCCACCTTGTGCCTAACCCTAACCTCCCCCTCCACGTACCCTAAACCTAACACCCTCTCCCCGGTGCCTAAACATAACCTTCCCCTCTAGTGCCTAACCCTAACCTACCCCTCCCCTCCCCGCACCCTAATCCTAACACTCCCTACCCGGTGCCTAACCCTAACCCTCCCCCTAATGCCTAACCCTAATCCTGCTAACTAACACTAACCTCCCCCTACCTAACCCTAACCTCCCCCTAACACCCCAATACTTACCTTCGGGATGCCGGCAGTCGGGATACTGGTGCCTGGATCCCAACCTGTCGGGATTTCGGCGCCAGTATTCAGACCGTCGGTATCCCGCACGCCAGGATGCCAACTACATCCCCTTAAATACATACTGTCTTTGCATCGACAGTGATCTATTGCTCACTGGTGTCAGGCCAACAGGAAGAAGGCTTGCACCAGGAGCTGGCTGGCAACTTTTAGCCTGGGGGGCAAGTCCAAGGCACTGGCCCATAAGTAACGGCGCATCCTTAAATGGAGGTGCATGTGTACAATAGCGCTGCTTACATATGTGTATGTGTAAAAGAGGCTATTTTACACAAACACTTATGTATGTCAGCAGCGCTATTTTACACGTACACTTATGTATGTCAGCAGCGCTATTTTACAAGAACCCTTTAAGTATGTCAGCAGCGCTATTTTACAGGTACACTTATATATGTCAGCAGCGCTATTTTACACAAACACTTATGTATGTCAGCAGCACTATTTTACACGTACACTTATGTATGTCAGCAGCGCTATTTTACAAGAACACTTATGTATGTCAGCAGCGCTATTTTACACGAACACTCATGTATGTCAGCAGCGCTATTTTACACGTACACTTATGTATGTCAGCAGCGCTATTTTACAAGAACACTTATGTATGTCAGCAGCGCTATTTTACACGTACACTTATGTATGTCAGCAGCGCTATTTTACAGGTACACTTATGTATGTCAGCAGCGCTATTTTACAAGAACACTTATGTATGTCAGCAGCACTATTTTACACGAACACTTATGTATGTCAGCAGCGCTATTTTACACCTACACTTATGTATGTCAGCAGCGCTATTTTACACCTACACTTATGTATGTCAGCAGCGCTATTTTACACAAACACTCATGTATGTCAGCAGCGCTATTTTACACGTACACTTATGTATGTCAGCAGCGCTATTTTACAAGAACACTTATGTATGTCAGCAGCGCTATTTTACACGTACACTTATGTATGTCAGCAGCGCTATTTTACAGGTACACTTATGTATGTCAGCAGCGCTATTTTACACGTACACTTATGTATGTCAGCAGCGCTATTTTACACCTACACTTATGTATGTCAGCAGCACTATTTTACAGGTACACTTATGTATGTCAGCAGCGCTATTTTACAGGTACACTTATGTATGTCAGCAGCGCTATTTTACAGGTACACTTATGTATGTCAGCAGCGCTATTTTACCGGTACTCTTATGTATGTCAGCAGCACTATTTTACACGTACACTTATGTATGTCAGCAGCGCTATTTTACACGTACACTTATGTATGTCAGCAGCGCTATTTTAAACAGCGCTGCTAACATACAAAAGTATAAGTGTAAAATAGCGCTGGTTAAAGCGCATTTGTCACTTAGCAGCACCTTGTACATATTCCCCAACGGTCAGTGTAGAGAAATATTACATACAAGAAATCCCTCCCACCATATTTTTTTTTCAGAAGGAAAAATAAGAGTATAAAATCCATACTAAACATACACTTACCTTTATTTCTTCTTTGTTTTTCTCTGTTTTTCTCTCTCCACTTTCATAGCAGCGTACCCCATAGCAGATTCCCCATAGCAGCTTCCCCATAGCAGCATACCCCATAGCAGCATGCCCCATAGCAGCGTAACCCATAGCAGATTCCCCATAGCAGCGTACCCCATAGCAGCATACCCCATAGCAGCAGATTCCCCATAGCAGCAGATTCCCCATAGCTGCTGCCCTGCGACCCCATAACCCCCCCTCCCTCCCTTCCTCCCCCTGCTGCCGCTGCCGCTCGTTATGTACGGCCGGCGCCGCCTATGCGCGACGCGACGGTACGGCCAGGGTTGGTGCCTTGTTTATTATGTACCTACAGGGCTTCCGTAGCCCTGTAGTACAGACCAGAAGAGCACGTGACCGCGGCTGCCTCCGACAGTCAAAGTCGGAACGCAGCGGCGGCGGAAGCCCCTGAGCTGCATACTGGTCCAACTCCTCCACAGCCGATTGCAAGGAGGAGGTGGGCGGCCCACGATGCTTGCTAATAGAGCGGCCTGGGGGGCACATGGCACCCTGCCCCCCGGCCCAGTCCGCCACTGGCTGGCACAACATTACAGGATAAGTTATAATTAGAGATGTGTGGTTTCGGTATACTAAAATATAAGGTTCCAAGTCGAATCGAGTCCCAGTTTGGAATCACTTTGGAGTTCTGTCTTGGGTCTTCTCGCAATTAGGAACTCGGATTTTAAAACCGGACCTTGCGTGTTTTGGATTGCATTTAAGTCCCGCCCCCGTGATTTCAGATGCTGTTAGGTGGTCAACATTGACTTTAAATGAATGGAAATTACTGGAAATGAATGTTATTCATATTAAACGAACGAAAACAGGTTCAAATAAGATGATTTTTGCTGTTTTTATACATTTTTAAAGAAATCCAAAACCTAATCCAAACCGAAACATTAGGCCATCACTTATAACAGTATGTTATGTGTTTACTGTACTCAGTTGCCCACAGGACATAAATGCATGTTAGCACAATACTACAGAAAGCTGAGGCAAACAATAACGATATATATGAGGCAAGATAGCAATATTCACATTCTGTATAGTGTGATAGCGCCAGAATATACTACTGCAAGAATTAAGCAGAGTGTTACAGTGCAAGCAAAAAATTACTCACTTAAGGGCAAGCATCTAATAAGCATCTATCAACATAATAGTACATTGACACTCAGGCCCTGATTCAGAGCCGGACGCTCTGACAGAGCGCTCGCTCTGAATCAGGGCCGTCCTTCCTGATTTTAGAGCGGCCTCCTGGCTGCTCGCATAGCTGTGGGTGACCACCCACAGCTATAGCGAGCGGCCAGGAAGATGGTCGCGATGGTCAAGACCATCGCGACCATCGGGCTTGCGACGAGACCCTTGTGGTAGGGTCTCGTCTGCCGCAAGCCCTGGAGTGCTTTTTGCTCTATCATAGCCAAAAGCACTCCCACTGACATCACTTGTGATGTCAGTGGGGCCGGCCCCAGACGGTAGGAATTCCCATGGGAACACCTCTGTCTGGCCAGGTACGCCCACCAAAGGGGGCGTGCTGTCACTCACCATCGACAGCACGCCCCCTTTGTAGCAAGACCCATAGCAACTGCTTGCCCGTCGCTATCTGGGTCTCGCGCATGCGCACTTGCCCAACATCGACCCGCTTGCGAGCGCTCAGCGCTCGCTCGCGAGTCTGAATCAGGCCCTCGGGGCAGACGGCTAAGGAGTGTAGCATTTAAACAAGTAAGGTTCATGCCTGTCAGCGTGTTAGAGTGGTCAAATAACAATCTGGATTGGGGCAAAAGGCAGACAGAAAAATCAGTAGCTGTTCCAATTTAGGGAAACGGCAGGAGAATAGTGAAACAAGCTGGGTCAATCAGTAGCATGGTAAAAGCAAGAGCAACAACAGACAACTATAACCAACAATGTGCGAGTGTCACTGATTACACTATACGGCACCTGTACCACAACTATATTAATGGGAGATATACAGCTGTGGCTGGGAATGACCTTATGATAGTTTAGTCTGAGGAGTAGTGAAAGCACTGCGACTATTATTCATACCTCTGACTCTGACAATACTCCTGAAATGATGACATTTTCTAGACATATGCAACATGAAATCAATAATAAAGAAAGGGGGTATGAGAATTGTGACTACTATCTTTTTAAACTGAACTGATACATGATTTATTTTCTACAAACAAGCAGCAGAATATATAATAAAAATTATTTATACTGTAAATAATCTTTTCATTTGGGGAATATAAAGAAAAGAGGTCAAGAGGGACATTACAATGACGTTCTGCAGAAACAAAGCTGTTGAGTGGGTTATAGAGAGTTGGTTATATGGATAAACCAGTGTAAGGTGTCTGTTAGCTGACAGCTACTGTACCATTACCCCTATTACTTTTAGCCTCACGTGACATCTATTTTATTGACAACAGAACAGCACTGTTAGAAGCAACATGTTTTTATTGAACTTAATAGAATTCTAAATTTCAAGTTGCTCACACTGCATTCAGAAAAGAAAAGGGGCCTATCCATTAGCAGATGTTTTCCTGAACGATGAAAGACAAAAGATATCTATTGAAAATTCCGGTGGCTGTGCTGAAAGATATCTGTCATGTACATGAGAGATTTTTGCAAAAGACGAAAGATGAACAATATTGCATGACATCATTCAGAGAGTGGATTTTTTTCTCTCCAGTGCTTTGTAGCTGCTGTTAATATCGTTCATCGTTTACCGCATATAAACTGCCAGATATTTCTAATATCTAGAGCGATATGCTATAATTGACCAACATGTTGGAGAGATGAAAGATAAAATTTATCGGCCGCGGGAGTGCGCATCTGTCATCGTTCAGGGCCTATCTATTAGCAGATTAATTGAACGACTGAACGATATATCGTTCAGTCGTTCAATTTATCTAATGGATAGGCCCCTTAACTGTATACAAGATAAGAATGTTCTCTTCTGCTAAAATGGCTTGGGTGACAGCTCTTTATTTTTCTCATAGACTGAAGCTCTTTAATATTCTCATAGACTAACATTTTTAATTTTGTTCATTCAATTTTATTGAATATTTGAGGGATATACCCCCAAAACAGCAATTTTTGGGGTACCCTCAAATATTTAGTATCCCCTGGATATACCACAAATGCAGCCCCCATAGGTATCTATGCAGTAGAATTTACCAAGCTCTAGGCTTTGTCCCTATAGCTAATGCCATCTGAAGATGGTCTATAGTAGCCTTTGGAGAGGGAGCAGACGGCCGTGCATGCGCATTGGCTGCAGGGGACCCGAACCAGAAGAAAACGATCACTGTGCTTTCAGCTATGTGCCAGGACGGGCTCCTGGCAAAAGACACATGGTAAATTTGCTTAAAAATATTAATTTTCCAAATATGAATTCATGCATAAGCAATTGTATCACATACGCATTAAAAATGTGGATTGTGATAAATATGCCCCATAGTGTGTAGTTGGTGGTCGAACAGATTAGGCAAGGCCATATTATAAACTACTTCCAGAGTTGAAAGTTATGAACTGTAATTATGCTGAGTAGGAGACCAAGGAACCATCTTAAATACACTCCTGCCTATTATAGTTTAGGTCTACAAACTGGTAGGAACTAGAAAGATACTGTAGGTTGAAAAGAACCCCCAACTTACACAGGCTGCATCCTGCCCACAATCGCCTACATACTGACATTTTATATCATCGATATGCAAGTACACCTAACCACCGAGACAGCTCTTCCAAGAGCTGTCCTGGCGATGTACAGGTTTAAGACCAGGGAGCCCTAATTCGCATGCACAGCCATTGTCCTGCACATGTGCAAGCCAAGGCGAGTGGAGATAGCTCCTTCAGATCCCTCTCTGGTGAATTTTTATAATGATAAAAAGCCCATAGGCCAGTCATTCCCAAACTTTCTTGAATCACAGCACTTTGGAGTATCAGCATTCTTTTTTTCATGGCGCCTCTAGGACAAAAGTTTTTTAATGTAATAATTTTTGTTACATTTCTCAATAAAGTAAATTGTGCTAACCTGTCACCCTTAGGGTCAGTTATGTGGTGGTGGCAGGGCTGCGCTTCTGTTTGTCCACATATTTTATAATTGGCAGCCGCTAGCACTGGTTTTGCCTATCACATTGACCATAAATAATTTGATTTGGTCATGGATCACCAACTCATAGCACCCCATGCATGGGCCCCATGGCACCCTAGTGTGGCATGGCACCCAGTTTGGGAACCATTGCCATAGGCTATAGATAGTGTTGCATAATAAAATAAAAAAGTTATCCATCTACTCATGCTTATAGCAATGATCCAAGTGTAACAAAAATACTGATTGCTGATATCAGTACAACAGTGTCAGCTTTTCTTTAATGGGAACTGCCATTATAATGAAAACATAATATTTTGAAAGCAAATGACATTCAATACCAGATTGAGTGATCATTTATTTAAAGGATAACTGAATCTAAAATACAAGTTGTCTTTTAGCAAAAAAAAAAAAATATATCCCTAAAAGATCCAAGAATTTATCAAAATAGTAATAGTAGTATAGTACGACTACTAATACTACTATTATTACTTCCTATTTGTATGGGTACCTCTTGACTCCACCCACCTCATTTAGTAATATTCATGTGCAAATGAGGAATTAAAAATAACCAGAATGCTAGGATATTAGAGTAACAATCTGTACTGCATGGGAGGGTATGGCACTGCAAATATAAATATTGTATGATAAAGCTTCCCTGTCTAATACAGCTTACAGTATAGGTTTCAATGAACAGCACACAGTAAATTCGACTTGTCTAAGGTCCCACAAATTCATTGTCTTCAGAATTGTCAGTCAGTGACCTTAGCCTCTGAACTACACCTATGTTTAAGATCGAAGATTATTTTAGTTTGCACATCAGACTTTGTCAGTAAATGTACTTAAGGATTATGACATTAACCTGTTATAACCAGAAAAACAGCTTGCTTTCTGCTGCATGGTAAATTAAATTACAAAGGGTAAAAATGCTGTCAGCTTATCATTAATATGTATTTACACCTTTAATAAAAAAAAGTCCAAATAATGTATGGAAAATTATACAGTGGGTATTTAATTCTACTATTTCCACATTAATAAAGGAAAATGCATGTAAGAATTTCACTAGGTGGTCTTTTATTCCTGTCTGATTAAATACAATTTTCCATCTACCTCCCCTTTATGTTGGTGAGAAAGTAATCAAAGCAGAGGCCACATCATATTTGGTGGTCATACTCCAAGATCTCTATCTGATGGGAATATATTTAAAATGTATTTGAGGATATTCTACAAATTAGTGCCCACCTGAATCCATGGTCAGGTCATTCAGATTTACCTATACCCACACTCAGCAGTGGTTCCAATAAACTAATATTCCATGTTTTCCAAGCAGTGATAGAACACACTGGGAGCAACATGGACTACCTCCCATCTTTGCTGTTAAGAATAGGATCTGGTTCATAAATCTATGGGGAAAAAAATATTTACTTGGGCAGAAATATTGACCGATCATTTCATCGGCCAGTATATCGGGTGCCCGTCGGCCAGTGTGCACCAGCGATATGTCTATGAATTACATTGTTCACAGGCATATCGTGTCATCTGTGCTGCACAGTCAATGGCAGATATATCTGCAGGGGTGTAGTAGCAGGCGCGCACGCAGGGGGGGTTTCCGAGTACCTGTAAACCCCCCTGGCTTAGTGGCGGGCTTGGCCGGGGGGCAAGGAGCCTTGTGCTCCCTGGGCTGCTCAATTGCCAAGCTGCCACTTCCTCCTACAGGTAAGGGACTGGCTGCAGATTCCATGCGGACTAGCCGTCCGCATGGAATCTGCTGAAAGTGCCCTCCAAAATGGCCGCTGCCTAGGAGGAGACAGACGCTAGAGGTGCTACTTGACCTCTAGTGTCTGTCAGGGAACACAGCTCTGTGTTACCCCGGAAGTGCCTGGAACGCTGAAGCCCCGGGGAGAAGATGCAGAGAGCTGTATCCTTTCCTGTATAACCCCTGACAACGAGCATAAAAACCCCTGGCAACAAGCAGGAAACCCCTGGCAACAAGCGTGGGACCCCTAACAACAAGCATGAAACCCATGGCAACGAGCAAGAGACTCCTGGCAACGAGCATGTAAACCCATAGCATAAAACCCCTGGCAACGAGCATGAAACCCCTGACAATGAGCATGAAACCCCTGGCAACAAGCTTGAAACCCCTGACAACAAGCGTGAAACCCCTGGCAACAAGCATGAGACCCCTGGCAACTAGCATGTAACCCATAGCATAAAACCCTTGGCAACGAGCATGAAACCCCTGGCAACGAGCAGGTAATTGAAAAGTAATTTGAAGCCTTACTATGGGGCATAAAATGGTGTTAGGGGCATAACTGTATGTGGCATAATGTGTAATGGGCATTACTATAAGGAGGAAACATTATAATGTAACCTGTCTATGGGGGGTGGAGGCACATTTTTTAACTGTCCGCACTGGGAGCCAAATTGCCTAGAAACGGGACTGCATTAGTATTAGCAAAATGCCATGGGGGGGGGGGCGCCAAAAACTGACAGGTGGCAAGCAGAATGTTAAGTGCACAGTTTCTCCATCTAAAAGTGCGGCTCTGAATCTGAGAACACAGCAGCTTTCACTGATGACCCCACAACACCCCCATAAACATGCCCATGAGACGCTCTTTTTGCATTTACTTTAGGTCACCGCCCAGGAACGCCCATCACTCCACCGCTCCATTTGCAATACCATCTGATCCGATCGCGCCAGCATCATTGTGTGTACACTCAGGGTAACAGATTTGCCGTAGTTCTAGCATATGCGCAGTTGCTACAAATCACACTGTGCAAGTTTTATGCCCAGATGCCTTGTTATTTATATTATTTATATTAAAACACTTGAAGCACACAATAAAGTGTATGTTGCAGACCTATTCTGGTTAGACTTTTTTGTCAATGGCTCTGTAACCAATTATTTGGAAACCCCCCTTTCAAAATCTTGCATTTGCCACTGAGCAGGTATTACCGCTGGCCGCATGGAAGCCCAGCAGAGGTGAAGATCCCGACTGCTTATTAGGTGAGTATTGCTAGCCTAATTCCCTACCCTAACCCCACTTTAGGGGTGCCTAAACCTAATCCCCCTCTGAGTGCCTAAACCTAACCCCCCCGTCCCCGCAGCCTAAACCCAAGTCTCCCGGGGGGGGGGGGGGTGTGCCTTACCAGGAGGTGCTTAACCCTAAGTCCCCCTGGGAGCCCTAAAACCTACGCCCCCCCCCCCCTCGCACAGCTGTCCACACCCGGTTTACCTTCATCGGTATGCCTGGCGTCAGTCTCCTGGCGTAAGTCTAATGACAGGCGTCGGGATTTCAATGCCTGTCAGTACTTTGCCGGGATTAGACAGTTGGGAAGCCGGCGGTCTTCATTTAGACCGTCGACTGCATGACTACGTCCCATCGGCAGATATATTTGTCCATCATGCAATGTGTAGCAGACTCAAGCAGAGGCTAAGGGAGGGGATCGCATCGCATTGCGACCCCCGACCAGTGGGTCCCGTGGCTAGGAGAAAAGATGATGGTTGTGCAGTGTGTATGAACAACCATCATCTGCAGATCACTCCATCTGCAGATATAACTGTTAGGAGTGTACCCACCTTTAGAATATTTGATAGATTCAGCCAGATCTGGAATACAACATTTGTATATAACTCTTAAGGATAGATCTATTTCATAATCACAACATTTAGTAGAATAGGTCACAAAGATTGGTTTTATTAAAGCATCCGGCACTAGGGTGATGTTTGCTTTTTTTCAGATAGGCTATTACTACACATTTGTACATAGAAGGTGCTCAACCACCTTCATTTGTTCCTGTTTATTTACCATCTACCCCTAAATTAGATTCAGAATTAAAAGATGATAAAAAATACTATAGCTATTACTTTAAAAAAAAAAAACATAGTTAGAAAACTAGTTTATGCTTCACTTCCTTTTTAGAATATTCCCCTTTAATTACATGTAGAAATGTATACAGTTTATCCTGCTATCACAATGTTGCCTTTTTGTCTGCTTGTTACTAACTTTGAGCTGATATGTTCTGCAATTTATCTGCACAAGTTAAGTGTGTTCGTCCCCTCCTTGTAGCTGATCACATCCCCTCCCTTTCTTGCTCAAACTGAAATTGTTTAGGTAAAATGTTGTACTTTGGCTGGAGATGTGTGCAATAGAATCCTTATGAATGGGCTCGGTGTATACATCCCCCACCTCCTGCATGCAGAGGTTACAGGAAGGTAAACAGTGAAGATACCAGGCAGGCAGAAAGGGATGGCACAGAGGGATCACATTTCACCAACCGTTTTTGTTAGTTGTTGTGATTGCGTCTTTGTTCTTTGAAGCACAACTGCAAGTCTGCAATTTCTAGCCATACTTTTCTATGTTGGAAATATGAAACATTAAAAAGCCTGCATACAGCATTACTGTGTATGTTACTCAGTCTTCAGTGTCACTCTACAGACTTTCCTCTGAGCCACAGCAGCAGAAAGAAAACAAAAGACACCTGCAAAGGTTCAACATTCTGTACTATGCATGACTGAGCAGCCAATATAACGAAACAATCACTGTAGTCATGAACAGATAAACATAGTGTACAAAATATTATTTCTCTTCTCATGTTGATTATTCAGACTGCTCACTACATACTGTCATGTTTCTATAAGCCTTCTCACATTCCTGTCACTGACGTGAAGCAACAGAAATCACACATTATCTTCAGTTTATAGATCACATACATTTAGAGAAAGAAACCCCTTTCTGATGGCACATCGTTGTGCACGTTTCAGCATGGTTCTGTCCACTTTGTGAGACAATATTAAGAAAACATTAAGTTTTAATTATTGTGTGTGTGGTGGCGCTGGTGGGGTGTTACATTTTTTTACATTTTCAATACATTATGATAAAAAAAGGGGAGATTAATCTATAATGTTGTAAAATAACTTGTTGGTATGTCTTTAGATTACTGTAATAGAGTACATACAGTATTGACACGGTTTTAGTGGATTCATTTATGCCATTGGATTTGTGCTGGCAGTTGCAGAAGTGCAGAGTCTAACCAGGCTTTGTTTTTCACCATTGACCACTGCAAGGGGATTTGGACTTCACTATTGGATGTTTGTGTCAGGACCGGTTCTAGACCAGGGTGAAAACTTCATTTGGTGCCCAATAAAAAATGAACATTTCAGGACAATGCTTTCAATGGTATGCCTCTTCCACCAAAATGGCACTAATTAAATGGGAAAGTGCATACCTATGTAAGCAAGTAACAATATAATTAAAACATTGTCAACAGCAGAGGATATTTGTGACCCTGAGGATGACACTGGCAGTGATTCAGTGGGCGCAACTATGTGCAGGAAGCTTGGGGCACGTATGTAGGTCTTGCACATGAGGCTATGCTGGAACAATAGAGTAGATGACTGAACTGTAGACAGAATGAATCAGATTATACCAGGGGCAGATTGGGATGGAAAACCAGCTCGGGAAACTTCTGGATGCAGCCCCAATTGAGGCGGGCTCTGCCAAGGGGGCGGGGTCTGTTGAGGGGGGTGGAACTGATTCTGAGTTGGACGCAGTTGCGACCTTCCTTGCATCTTTTGCTACAGCTGCGTCTGTGACTTTATCCTAGTGCCGCTACAATGCCCTTCCCTGGTGTACATCCATGCATCCGAAAGTGCCAGGACTGAGATGCCAATTTTAAGTGTCTACAGACACTGCAATCATAATTTGTGCATCTTTAGACACCACCATCGGTTGCACCATTAAAACTTTCTTCCCTATGTTAGGTGCAGATCATGCAAGTATGGTGAGCAATTCAGCAGCTCTGTACACAATCACTTTCAGCAACACGCCCGTGTCAATCCAATAACACGCCCGTGTCACTCCAATAACACGCCCATACAGTGTTTCATCTACATCTGGGTAGCTAACCCCCTGTAACAGCCCGGGCACGCATCTGATTCTGTGCTGCAACTCTGTATGAACACCATCAGGTTGCATGCACAGACTCATGCGCAACAGGAAAACATTGCACAAGAAAAAAAATTAAACACGTTGGCCCCAACAGGAAAAAAAAACACACACATTGGCTCTCACAGGAAAAAAATAAAGCACAGTGGCCCCCCCAGAAAAAAAACAAATACATTGGCCCCACGTTGGCCATTGCTCTGCATTCTGGCCACTCACGGACTGATATAGGAGTTTCTGTAATAACGATGCTCTATGCATGGTCGATGTTATACGCATCAGTTCTTGGGAATGGGCCGTGTTGCATCAGGCTCTTGAGACCACCGCTAACATCCTCATTACAAAGAGATAAAGACAGATAACAGGCAGCTCTTTTCCTCTCAATTTATTAAAGTACATACATTAATCCACAAATAAGAAACAGTTAAGGTGCGTATCCACTAATAGACATAAAAACGAGAACACGATTACGACATTGTAATCGTGCTCTCCTTTCTCCGTCTGTGATGTGCCTACACTTAACATTCAGTCATTCAGTGTAGGCACTTCCATCATCCCCGTACATGCTGAACCTGACGTGATCGTCAAGTTGACCAGCATGTACTGGCGATGATAGATGGCAAAAAATGACCAGTGGGCATGTGCATCGCTGGTCGTTTTTTGACATTTACCTGGCCGATTTGTGAACGATTTGTGGATGATTAACAAGTGTTTGAACAATAACGATGTCGTTAGCGATCAATCGGCCTGTTTAATCGCCTAATGGATACGGACCTTTACTCATATCTATACTCATCAGCAATACATCCTCATACCTCAGTAACTGGCATTAAATGGGCATGACACTGACAGATGACAGTTTACCTATTCTGAAAATAAATAAGGGTCGTCCAATGTAAGAGGCTGTATGCACTAAATAAAGTCTCCTCTATAAAATGCATGTACCCCCACAGAATACCATAAAATCTCCACTACATACATCTATGCAACAGAAAAACAATACTGTAAATAAATTTATGTACCCCCACAGTACCATAAAAACTCCAAAACATACATATATCCAACAGAAACACAATAGAGACACACAGATAGGAGAAAGAGACAGACAGAAGGGACAGTCAGACAAAAGAAAGCTACAGAGAGAGGGAAGAGAGAGCCATGCCCAGCCATATCACTCAGGCAGTGCTGGAAATGGGGTAAGACCTTGAAGTTCTACATGCAGTGGCACTGCCAGCTGAGGTGGGCACAAGTCTCCCTGCATTGCCCCCACCTGGTGCATACAGTATAATAATATAGGTATTGCAGGGGTTGGATATAATGCACACAGGGCCAGGCATGTATGAACATAATTGCTAGGATTATTTAACCCCTCTCCCGCATGATCATATCTGACCCCCTCAACATTAACTTCCCTCAGTTATATTACATTTAAGCTCACTCCCCACAGCTCATTACCTTGCTGTGATATCATTCAGCCAGAACGTCACTGGTACACCTCACACATGGGAGCTGTTGGAAGTTGCTTGGAGGAGGAACAATAACATCTCGCTCTGCAGAGGAATGAGTTGGGGTGCTGTAATGGTTGCTGCTATTTCCTAGTTGGAGAAAGGACCTCTGTGACGTATCCACCACGTGACCGCTGCAGGAGGCTGGACCGCTCCTGCGTTACCATCCACTAGGGTACAGAGGGGGAATAAATATTTGTGGCGAGCGCAGTGAGCCACCGCTCCCGAAGCGTGGCGAGCGTAGCGAGCCCGCGAGGGGACACTTTTAGTCCCCCATTAGCATCCCCGCCCCTCCCCCTTTCAGGCCGGGGTCACGTGGGTGCGACATCACAGGTCCATCTGCGCTGTGTAGTCTAGTCCTAACCGTGCTGTAACACTGCACAGAGGAAGGGGAGGAGCCCTGCCGTGCAGAGCAAGATGACAGATGAGATCAGTCAGTGTCTCACTCTCACAGCTCACACTGCATGGGGGAATTCGGAAGGTAGGGTCCGTGCAGCAGAATTGCCTCACAAACAACTTCTACTGTAATAATAAAAAAAAAACATCATCCTCCCCAGTGACAGAGGGGAAGACTCGCTGACACAAATTATTTAAATAGGACCAGTCGAGTAAGTGTGCCATTGTCCTCCCGCGCAGCCCACCCCAACACTGTGTGCCTAGCTTGCCCCAACTCTGCATGTCCCTGACAATTTACCAGCTCCTATGTTGCTGGCTGTCACAGCTGGAGGTGGGGCCGTGACCCATTATAACTCTAGGAGTCTATGGCAATTGGAGGAGCTGCAGTGTCTGAACATGTGCAGCAGCCCTCCTGTCCCATGGCCATTTACTTTAACTACAGCTGCTTTGCTCTGACAGCTGCTTGATCAATCGCACTAGTGGCCCTCCGGCCCGGCAGAGGAGTGCATGGGACAGGCCCAGCGAGAACTCCCCCACTTTCCCGGTGGCCCAATCCGCCCCTGGATTATACTCTTGGACTGGAACCAGCTGGAATGGAACTGAGGTCAGGCTGGAACTAACGATGCTTCTTGAACGGACTGGAATGAAACTGAAGTCAAGCTGGAACTGACAATGCTTCTTAAACCAGTCTGGAACCGGCTGGAATGGAACTGAAGTCAGGCTGGAACTAACAATGCTTCTTGAACTGGACTGGATGAGGCTGGAATGGAACCGACGTTTCCAGGATGCCAGCAGTACAGGCAGAGTGCTGCCTGGTTAGACTAGCCACAAGAAGCTGGAACAATTTATGGGATACTCTGGCAGAATAACGGAGCAGATAAAGACAAGTAGTTCTCCAATGCAGCAGAACAGAGCTTCTGGAACAGTAACTATACTCAGGAGTCTGAAACCAAGGGCCACAGCTGAAATTGCAACATTGCTCTGGCAACTTGCTAGGGAAACTGAAAGTCCTTTATCCCCCCTGCTGCACTGTGGTTGGTGGAATGGATCAGCTAATCGCTACTGGGCTTGTGTTTGGAGCTTGTCAGCTGGCCGCAGGTGTCATGGCGGTGCCCAGCAGAGAGAGGTGGCGGGAAAGACTGTGGGGTACATACAGGGAGACTCAGGGCACACTGGAGACAGCAGCGGGCATTCGGGGAGCGGCTGCAATACTGACTGCAGGAGAACTGGAGGCAGGCTGACCAGCGCGCCAGTAAGTAATGGAGTGCAAGTCTCCATGGTCTGACAAACATGATGCATTCAACATAAAGGAGGCTCCAGCAAGTAGTGTTCTAGGTGAAAAGTAGTAAAATAAAAGAAGTAAAAAAATATTAAAGGGATGGTCGTCAGTATCACTCTTAGTTATTTTTCTGTCACCTCTCTGAGTTTTTTTATGAGTTCTCCTTAAACAAGTTTTTGTCACTTGAGTGCTCCATATTTTTTTTTTCTTACCTATATGGCAGTTTCCCTGCAACAGGAAGCTTCTGTATAAATGGAGCCTCCAGGTCTTGAGCTGGTATTCAGTATGCACATACAGTACAAGATAAAGTGGTACGGAAGCCACCTGTCTATGTAGGAATAATATGTAATCTTCATACAATAGAGGTTCAACCAGATAATACAGTACATAGTAATAGAAGTTTTGGGGCAGGGCAAAATGTGAACTTCCTCGATCAAAAATCCTGGAAAGAAACTATCCCCCTATGTATATCCACCTCCATCCCTCTTTGTCTCTACAGTGCCAACCTGCTTGCATGTCTTCAGTACCACCCCCCTGCATGTCTTTAGCACCATCCTCCTGCGTCTCTCCAGCTTAGTCCCCTGCATCTCTCCAGCTCAACCCTTTCACTCTTGTTTATCCCCCTGCATCTCTCTAGCTCATGCCTCCTGCATCTCTCCAGCTCAGCCCCCTACATATCTCCAACTCAACCCTGTCACTCTTGTTTACCTCCTGCATCTAGCCAACTCATGCCTCCTGCATCTCAGTCATGTACACCGCACCACAAAAGAAAAATCCAAGGAGCCGTAATGAGGGAGCTGCGTCCCATAAAACTCTAGTGGTGCCAGCATTGTCTACTGATGTGGGAGGCTGTCCAGGCTCTCTGTGGGACTCCTCCTAGAAGAAAAGTGCTTTTCCTAGCTCGAGCACTCACTGTGCAGGGCTGACATTCCAGTCCACTTTAACCCCTTGCTGCTGTTGAATCGTAAAATTTAATCTTTTAATACATTCCTACCTATAAACCTCTAAGATTCACCAGCCTAGAACCTCTAAGACAAAACCTGTCTATACCTTCTAAATCCACAAGATGTCGCTAATTAGCGCTGTGTTTGATTATACCATTAATGAAATACTAAGACAGTTGAATAGCGGTCCAAAGCGCTAAAGATTATTATTCAGGTAAAAGTACAGATGTTACAACGCTATGATCTAATAATGAGCGCAAATTAATTGTACAAACATTAGGTCATAAGGTACAGTTAATATACATGAAACGGTTATTAAAGATCAAAATACAATGAGCAATATGAGACAGAGAGACAGAGAGAGAGAGAGAAAGAGAGACACATCAAAATACAATGAGAGAGATATCAATATCTGCTGAGAGCACATGTTCAAGATGGCTGGTGATGGTGTGTGTGTGGGGGGGGGTTTGGAAATGCTTCCTGCCCTATTGTCCAAACCGCATGGTCTACAAACAAACTCCATTATGAAGCTACCTCATTGAAATCTCCCATAATGCCATAGTTAATTAAATATGCAAGCTGGATATCATATGCCAACACATCAGGCAAACACTGCACCTTTTAATATTCCAACATGTACAACACAAGCTGATTCCAATATACAACAATACCATCCTACAACAGACCTCATCCAGTACCCACTAGACCGTGGGGAGGGGGAAGGGCTGAAGCACATGCTCTTCCTTTGTTTGCAAGCCTCATGATCCCTAGGCAAACTCCAATTTGAAAACTCACATTAAGTTGTAACTCTGTAAATCATACATCCATCAATGATCACAATTATAATAAAGACAATATACCTATCTGACCCATACAACACCATAACTGGGTAGAATTATAATTTCCTTTGTTCACCCCACATGGAAGTAGCCATCTCTAATAAACTGCAGACAATATACCTATCTGACCCATACAGCAATTACTTATGACCATTCAAAGCTGTTATTAATTCAACTTCCATAATATATAACACTGATACCACCCTATGATTACATTCATGAGTATACAACACATACCAAGCCTATCTCTCCCAAGCAGAGATATTGTTCAAGCACATGGGAAGGCCCTAACACAGAGCACATGGGAAGGCCCTAACACAGCTCACATGGGAAGGCCCTAACACAGCTCACCAGAGGATCTCAATCAACCAGCATCAATAATTTACAAATATTACAAAAACTCCATAATCAATCCCTTTCCTGCATGCTGATAACAGACTATTGTACCCTACAGTGTAGATGAAAAGTACAGATTAGATAACATATCATCCACTGTATGCTAACACAGACTCATGAATATCCTTAGAAAACTACAAACCACAAACCATGCTAAGCTAATAACAGATTAACACCAAAAATAGCTACAGACACCCAAATAGGCTAAATATTGCACAATTTATACTTAGCTATAACCCAGGGGAACTGAGACCCATTTTCCGTTGTCTTGTGAGAGAGGGAACCTCTCTCTCTTCCAAAGATCTGCAAGTGTGTGTGCTGGCTTGTGTGTTCTCAGAATGTGCATGCTATGTTCCCGCCCCCTTTCACCTGTGAGGTAATCAGAAAGGGAGTATCCTTTTGGTTTCTTGAAACTACTGTTAATTAGGTTCTAGTCCCAGTTAGCTATCTCTATTGATTAGACTGGAATAACCAGTCCTTTGGACAAAAATGTAAACAAGCCTACACAATGTCATTGTCTTTTGGTAAGGGTTAGAAATCTGTTACAGGGCATTTATTGGACTATTTCAAATGGATACAAAAGGTCTCCAACCTCCCTTTGCATCCCCACATGCAAATCTAAGCTGCTATGGCTTACAACATTTCAAATAGTTATTCTCTCTAACATTCATATTTCATAGCCGCATGTTCTGATCTTCATATTGATGTCACCGGAACGCTGTGGAAACAGAGTAGATCAGTACTTTTCCAAACACAGTCCAATTGTCATTTACTAAGCCATAGTTACAGAAAACATTAATTTCTTTATATACTGACATTGCGTTTAAACCAAGTAATAATTATCCTTTTTGCGTTACGGGACCATTGCTTTTAAATGTATGTATGCGGGGAAAACACCACTGCTTTGCTGTTGCTCAAATATAAGTCTGTGGTGATTTTAATGTGTTGAAAAGTTATTTTATGTTTTCTGAACACTGTCGGTATGTGTTTGGGGAAGATTGTTAAAAAGCTGTTCGTGCTACTTTTAGCAACTTTTCACTGTGGTTTGTGTACTATGTATTTTTGACAAAATGGCGCTTGTGTAAGCTTTCTTTTCTAAAATGGAGTCTTGCTGCCATTCACAAGATGGCGTCTTGCAGGTTTTTCTGATTGCAAACAGATTCTGTCTTACCCAATTATCCGGTTTCGACACTGCACATCCAGCCACCAGGCCAGACAGCCCTGGTGGGGTCACAGTGGTTGCACCCTGGGCGATAATCCTGCCAGTTCACTCCTTGAGCCACCCCTGATTTGCGTCCCTCTGCTGTGCCTCCACATGTGATGTGCTGGTGACAGGCAGAAGAATAAGTCAACTAACTGGGTCTAGTACACAGGCAAATTGTGGCTAAGTCAAGTGTATCACCAGAAGGGAATGCCAAGACAAGGAGACAAACTATCTTAGCAAAAAATGCATGGAGACAGAGCCAAATCAGCAGATTAGAGGAACATTAGGAACTAAGCCAAATCAGGAAAATGTCAAGATACAGGATTTGGATAGCCAGGATACTGGAAACCAGGAATGCTGGAGCACAGGGGTTGAGTCTAATATTTTGAAACAGGTACAGTATGTGCACGGACCTGCTTTAAATAATCTATTGTTATTCAGATGGGGAAGGCTTTGTGAGGTCAGTATTCATGTGACATTCCCTTTAAATGTTCATCAGAACTACACAACCATACACAGCCTTCAACAAGAACCGGCATTAGTTGCAAATGGAGAGAGACCCCAGCAACGGAGTACACCAGACCCTGCAAATGGACTGAGAAAGTGGTGGCAACTCAACTGGAAACCCACCTGTCTACCCATGATATTTATGATCCATTCCAGTCAGGATTCAGGAGAAGACATAACACTGAAACAGCCCTGGTATGTGTGCTTAATGATCTCTGATGGCAAGAGTCAGAGGTGATTGTTCAATCTTAATCCTTCTGGTTCTCTCTGCAGCATTTGATACCACGGGATTCTAATTGAGTGCATGAAAAGTTTCTGTAGACTGGATGGCACAGTCCTTAGCTGGTTCAAATAATTTCTCACCGACAGGTCACAGAGTTTCTTCTGGAGTAAACTCTTCATCACCAGTGCCATGCGGTGTCCCACAGGATTCTATACTATCTCCCATGCTTTTTGCAGTATACATGCTGCCACTGGTTGAAAAAATCAGATGTCATGTCCTGGTCTACCACTGCTGTGCAGATGATACATAACTGTACTTGTCCTTTGCTCCAGGTACTGAGAACCCAATAAAAACCCTAAATGGCTGCCTAGCTGAGCTCCAGGAGTTGATGAGTGCCAGTTGGCTGCGACTGAACCCTGATAAAACAGAGGGCCCAATTCAGACCCGCTCGCGAGGATGCATTCGCACACAGCCTGCCAATGTTTGCAATGTGCACATGCATCACAGTGCACGTGTACGAACTAGTCCATGTGATCGGAAAGCGTTCACTCGCTGCGCATAGCCACCTCGCTAGAATGAGTGACAGGACAAGCCGTTTGTAGGTGGTGACAAAGAATGGTAGATGAAAATGGGGGAATGGTGGTGTGAACGCAGGCATGCCTGAGCATCTTGTTGCCGTTTTAGAGGCATGCATAATTAAGACGCAGCGTCATAGTACACGTCACATGGTTGAATTTCACACTGAAGCATTCGCAGTGCTTGCGGTAGGGTATGGTCAGCCACAAGTGCTGCGAACGCTTTCGATGGTTACCAATGGTTGCATACAATTCCTGGAGATGACATGTATAAGTGGGCGTCTTAAGACAGGCTGGTGGGCATCTGCATACACACCGCGATCGCACGCCAAGACATAGAGTTCTGGAGTTGATGGTGACCATAGGGAGTTTGTTGCCGTCTACCCCAATGACACTGAGTGGACTTTGAAGGGGTAAACTACGGATACCTAGCTCCTGAACCTCTTTGGCAGTAATGAAATTTCCATCGGCACCTGAATCCAGGAAAGCCTTAAGTGTCTTGGTGGGTTCTTCTAGTAGTAAGATCACATCGATAGCAAACTGTGGTATTTTCTTATCGATTGGGGTGTGCTGGAGCACACCTAAGCTGACCACCCCCCAATCAGTTAGGCCTTGTCGTTTCCCGGGCATTTAGGACAATGAAGGAGACGGTGATCTGGATCTCCGCAGTACAGGCATAGATTATTCTTGATTCTGCTTTCTCTTTCCATAACTGGCAAGCGTGATTTCCTGATCTGCACTGGTTCCTCAGAAGACTCTGCTGCAGCAGTGAAACGGGGTGCAAGCTTGAAGCTGAAGAGCCGGGATTGCTCCCGCTCTCGGGTTCTCTCTCTGTGGCGCCATTCGATGCAGATGCAATAATCCAAAGATGTAGGCAATTCTCTGGATTCTAAGACATCTTTAATTTGCTCGGAAAGTGCTTGCATGAAAGCCGCAACCAGAGCTTCATTGTTCCATCCTAATTTGGAAGCAAGGGTTCGGAACTGTACTGTGTATTGTCCAGCAGTCTGGTTTCCCTACTTTAGTTGCAGAATAGCTGATGAAGCAGACGATACCCTGCCGGGCTCATCGAATACTTTTCTGAAGGCTTCTAAAACTTTAGTGCTGTCATTAACCACAGGATCATTCCTCTCCCACAGTGGAGATGCCCAGACGAGAGCCTGTCCAGACAGCAAGGAAATAACGTAGGCCACCTTGGTTCTATCTGAGGAAAAGTTTGCTACTTGAACTTCAAATTGGATCGAGCACTGATTTAAGAAACCTCGACAAGTCTTGGGCTCCCCATCATATTTGGAGGGATTTGGAATACGCAATGGTGCGGATGCTCCTGCCGCAGGAACGGACACTGTAGACGGTGCTGCCAACTGTAGAAGAGGAGGATGCAAACTACCCACTTGTTGCATTAACATTTGCAATCACTGCATGATCTGGGTCTGATCCAGTTCTTGCTTTTGCACTTGACTGAACCAATTCTCCAGTAAGTCGCGTGGCGAGGGATTACCAGCAGCATCCATATTTTGGGCCAGAGTATTCTATCACAAACTCTCGGACGGATTGTGGATGCTACCCGTATTCAGGGAATTGGCTAGACCTATTCCTGAGGCGCAGAGTCTAATGTGCGTGCAGTTTTCACCAGGGACCCTCGCAAGAAGGTATGGACTTGGCTGCGTCCAACACACAGGTCGCGGCCCTCAGGTTAGGTTTCCCTATACAGGTGCTGGCACTTGGTCGGTATACAGGAGACTTGAGCGTAGTCGACTTAGCCGGGTCAGAACCAAACGGACGAAGCGGTACCAGGGAGCAGACATAAATGGGTCACAGGGAATAGCTGAGGTCAGAACCAGTTATCAACGCAGAACCAGGGGTCAGGCAGAGTCACAAAGAAGCCAAGGTCAGAACCAATAGTCAGGATATGCACAGGAACGCTGGAGTATGGTAATGGAGCCTATACTCTGGCACTGGAGCGCTCCCACAGACTTTTTTTTATATATGCAGGGCTACTCCAGTCACTTCCTGTGACGTCACTTAAGGGCGTGTGTATGGCCCTTTAAATCTTTTAGCAGAGCGGTGAGATCGTTCCTAAGGAAGTTGCGGCCGCCGGCATACAGCCACCGGGGAAGTAGGAGAACAGCTGACAGTGGGCGCCGGGGATCTCCCGCCCACTGTCCCACGCCAGTCCGGATCCCAGCATCGCTGAACCAGGTAAGAGGGACCTGGACTCTGCAGTGCTGTGACACCTATTGAGGTTTGGAATTCCAGAGGAGTACATCACTACCCTGAGGGACCTATATTTCAGTTATTTCATGCAGATAGCAGGCAACAGGTATCTCCTGGCCCCCTTTCAAGTTCAGAGAGGCACTAGGCATCCTCTGTCCCCTATCCTATTTCCGTTCACCCTCAAACCTTTGGCTATTACTCTCCAACAGCCTGAGAATTTCAATGGCATTAGAATTGATCATATTGAGCCCATATTGGCAACGACATGCTTTTCCTGGTATCGGACTAGGAATTGTCCTTGATTACTGATTTGATCCATAGATTGGTTCCTTTGCGATATATAAAGGTAATTTTGACAAGTCTGAAATGTTACCCATAATGGCCGTCTTAGTAGTTTTCCACAGCTTCTTCAACCTTCTCACCTTGCTGCTCAGTCTTTTAAATATCTGGTGATTGACACTGCTCCCACCATTTGTGGTTTATATTGACAAAATATCATGGCTAGAATTAATAAGGTGGCTAAGCTGATGGATACTTAGACGTTTACACTACCGTTCAAAAGTTTGGGGTCACCCAGACTATTTCGTGTTTTACATGAAAACTGACTTTTACTTATCAAATGAGTTGCAAAATGAATAGAACATATAGTCAAGACTTTGGCAAGGTTAGAAATAATGATATTTATTTGAAATAATAATTTTGTCCTTCAAACTTTGCTTTCGTCAAAAAATGCTCCTTTTGCAGCAATTGTAGCATTGCAGACCTTTGGCATTCTAGCTGTTAATATTTTGAGGTAATCTGAAGAAATTTCACCCCACGCTTCCTGAAGCACCTCCCACAAGTTGGATTGGCTTGATGCAAAACCATACAACAGCTCAATGGGGTTGAGATCTGGTGACTGCGCTGGCCACTCCATTACAGACAGAATACCAGCTGCCTGCTTCTTCCGTAAATAGTTCTTTCATAAATTGGAGGTGTGCTTTGGGTCATTGTCCTGTTGGAGGAGGAAATTGGCTCCAATCAAGCGTTGTCGACAGGGATGGCATGGCATTGCAAAATGGAGTGATAGCCTTCCTTATTCAAAATCCCTTTTACCTTGTACAAATCTCCCACTTTACCAGCACCAAAGCAGCTCCAGACCATCACATTACCTTCACCATGCTTGACAGATGGTGTCAGGCACTCTTCCAGCATGTTTTCACTTGTTCTGCATCTCACAAATGTTCTTCTGTGTGATCCAAACACTTCAAACTTCGATTCATCTGTCCATAACACTTTTTTCCAATCTTCCTCTGTCCAATGTCTGTGTTCTTTTGCCCATATTAATCTTTTTCTTTTATAGGCCAGTCTCAGATATGGCTTTTTCTTGCCAATCTTCCTAGAAGGTCAGCATCCCGGACTCGCCTCTTCACTGTAGACGTTGACACTGGCGTTTTGCGGGTACCATTTAATGAAGCTGGCAGTTGAGGACTTGTGAGGTGTCTATTTCTCAAACTAGAGACTCTAATGTACTTTTCTTCTTGCACAGTTGTGCGTTGGGGCTTGCCACTTCTCTTTCTACTTTGGTTAGAGCCTGTTTGTGCTGTTCTCTGAAGGGAGTAGTGCACACCGTTGTAGGAAATGTTCAGTTTCTTGGCAATCTCTTGCATGGAATAGCCTTCATTTCTAAGAACAAGAATAGACTGTCGAGTTTCACATGAAAGTTCTCTTTTTCTGGCCATTTGGAGAGTATAATCGAACCCACAAATGTGATGCTCCAGATTCTTAACTAGCTCAAAGGAAGGCCAGTTTTATAGCTTCTCTAACGAGCAAACCCATTTTCAGCTGTTCTAACATAATTGCACAAGGGTTTTCAAATCATCCATTAGTCTTCTAATGAGCTTAGCAAACACAATGTACCATTAGAACATTGGAGTGATGGTTGCTGGAAATGGGCCTCTATACACCTATGTAGATATTCCTTTAAATAACAGACGTTTGCAGCTAGTATAGTAATTTACCACATTAACAATGTACAGAGTGTATCTCTGATTAATGTAATTTTATCTTCATTGAAAAAAACAGTGCTTTTCTTTCAAAAATAAGGAAATTTCTAAGTGACCCCAAACTTTTGAACAGTAGAGTATATCTTGAATCTCTTGGGAAGGGCTGCCCTGTTGATGATTGTGATTTTCCATAAAATATCTTACACTATTCAAATGTTACCGATAAGCCACACAAAATGATATTAGGAGATGTGATATTTTATTAACTAAGGGCCTGATTCATTACGATTCACTGTTGTTACAGCAGCTGCGATTACGCACGCAGTCTCACTGCGAAAATATGCTAATGATTGCTATCACAATGCCGTCGCAGCCTAACATAAGGACGCCAACTTCGCCTTACACACATCCGTAATACTTAGCAAGTCTGCAAAACCATCGGTAACATCAAGTACCATCAGAGCCTCACGCACACTTGCGTAAGGTCTGACCTTACTCAGAAATTGCTAACCTCAGCTCATGCAGTGAAAGCCCAAGCTGTGTATGGCATTGCAGTGGCTAATTGATGCATGCCCTGTAACAGCGTTCAAACGTACTGGCACGCCTGCGTTTCACCGACCACCCCCCTGTCACCACCTCCAAGCGCTCACTTCCTATCTATCGCTCTGCGATGGGTAGGCGTAGTCACTGCGATCGCAGTGAGACCTTCATGCACTGCGAGGCATGCGCATGTGCAGAAAGCAACAATCGGCCGTCTGCGTGCGTAATCGCAGTTGCAATCGGTAATAAATCAGCCCCTAAGTTACTTTGACAGCATAAACAGTTGAAAATTGCTTTTTCTAAACTGCGATTACTTAAGGCTCAGCGAGCTTTTCATGTGCCTGACCTCCTGACCTTTACTGGAGCAGTATTTTTTTGGTACATAACTGATTACTGATTACTTTTTAAACAGGGAACTATACACTAAAATGAATTTGTAGAGGGCACTCTTCTCCCCTTATTCTCCAGCTACACTTCTCCATCTTTCCAGATAGAAAATTGCCTCCAAAATTATGACTATTATTATTTTTGGGGACACTTCTCTCTCCTGGTTGGTCATCAATAAACATTATAATAGGAATCTCTTGAATACTAAACTGCACATGTGGGTTGTGATGTTTATATGAGGGACACTGAAGTAATCACAGATCTAAGCTGCCTTCACTCGGAATGGGTATGAAATACCGCCGACCCCATGGCCGGCAGTTCGATTCCCGTCAGCGGCAGCCCGACAAAAGCAGAGTTAGAAGCAGCGGAAGCCCGACAGCGCTGGAAACCCGATCGTGGATAGGTGAGTATATACTAACCAAACCTAGCCCCCCTAACCCTCCTTAGGGGTGCCTAACCCTAACTTCTCCCCCAAGTGCGTAACCCTAATCCCCCCTCTAAGTGCCTAACCCTAACCACCCCCTTCCCCGCTGCCTAAACCTAAGTCCCCCGGGGGTGTGCCTAACCCTAAGTCCCCCCAGGGGTGCCTAACCCTAACCCTCCCTCCCCCTAGCCTAACCCTAGCCCTCCCGGGGGGTGCCTAACCCTAAGTCCCCCCCGGGAGCCCTAAATTTAACCCTCCCCCCCGCGGCTGTCCGCTCACGGCGCCCTGCATCACTACGATCGGGATGCCGGGCGCCGGTCTCCCGGCGTCGGGGAAATGCGGGCGTCTACATGTAGACGCCCGGCATTTCACCCTTGCCGGGAAATGACAGTCGGGAAGCCAGCTGCCGGTATTTAGGCAGTCGGCTTCCCGATTGCTTCCCCTTCACTCTATGGATTATTTTCAAGATATTACTATTTGCTTGCCCTTATTGTGCTATGTTGATTGTTTGATTGTCTCTGATTTATGCAATAAAAAGGTGGTTTAAGAAAAAAAAGTATGTGGGGATGTATATCTAGCCCATTTTATTACAATATGGTTCTTTTACATTTATTTATATTTCTTGTCACTTATGTGGATGTCATTTTTCTAGTGTGTCGAGTCAAAAAACATTGAGAACTATTCATCAGAAGTTACGTGGACATATGCAACCGTGACCCCCACTACCACATAACTTCACCTAGGATTGGTAGGTAAATAATATTTTCTTACTGTAATCATTTTTTGCTTAGTATCTCAGAAGGAAACATTTTTGGCCCAAGGGTGCAGTGATAAAATTCAGAGACTTTAGAGAAAATATGGGAACCACTGGTCTAAGAGGAATGAATAAGCGACTCATTGTCATATTAGTGTCAAATCCATACAAATGTAGTATTGCTGTATGATATAAAAGTACATTTTGTAACACCCCTAAAGAGATCTGACAGTGATGGACACCCGCAATGCGACCTAGTCAGAGGCAAGTGTGCTGGTTACAATTTACAGATATACACGATAGTCTAAGAAGATGGAAAGAAGTCTTAGCCAGAATAAACGGGATTTAGTTATATCATTTACAATGTCAACATCACAGTGTTGACAGCTATGCTGTCAACATTATTGGACATGTCAGCATATGCAGAATGTCGACATGTTCACAATGTCTGCATCTGAAAAGTCCAGGGTTAGTGGTAGGCTACAGGAGGGGAGGGTTAGAGTTAGGCACTAGGGGGAGGCTTAGTGGTAGGCTATGGGAGAGAAGGGTTAAGCACTAGGGTAAGTGGTAGGTTATGGGAGGGAGGGTTAGGGTTAGGCACTAGGGGAAGGGTTAGTGGTAGGCTATGGGAGGGGAGGGTTAGGCACTAGGGGGAGTGTTAGTGCTAGGCTATGGGAGGGGAGGGTTAGGCACTAGGGGGAGGGTTAGTGGTAGCCTATGGGAGGGGAGGGTTAGGCACTAGGGGGGAGCGTTAGTGGTAGGCTACGGGAGGGGAGGGTTAGGCTCTAGGGGGAGGGTTAGTGGTAGCCTATGGGAGGGGAGGGCTAGGGTTAGGCACTAGGGGGAGGGTTAGTGGTAGGCTACGGGAGAGGATGGTTAAGCTACGGGAGGGGAGGGTTAGGCACTAGGGGGAGGGTTAGTGGTAGGCTACGGGAGGGGAGGGTTAGGCACTAGGGGGAGGGTTAGTGGTAGGCTACGGGAGGGGCGGGTTAGGGTTAGGCACTAGGTGGAAGTTTAGTGGTAGGCTACGGGAGGGGAGCATTAGAGTTAGGCACTAGGGGGATGGTTAGGGGCTAAGAGTAGCTATATGCTCACCACTAGAAGTGCTACTGGATCCACCAAAAGTCATCATCATCTGACTGCCGAACTTGGAAGACACCGCTTGAGCCACCATAACCGGTAAGTACCACTAGACCACCTTTGACGTTTGTCGACATTCTAATCATGTCAAAATTTCATCAGTGTTTAATCTGGACATGGTAAATGTCGATATGTTGCACCTCGACATTGCAACCATGTGACAATCACATGTTCACATGATGAATGTCGACAAAATATACCACACCCAGAATAAGCAAAGCTTGTCTTTATGAGTAATTAGAGGCTAGCTCCAAATGTAGACGGAAACATACAAATATAAAATCATGGCCAGATCATTCACTTGGCTTTCATTTAATTCAGAACAAATAAAGGTTTCTTTTATAATTTATAGCTACAATTTGAACGTTATAAATAATTCTAAACATACATTTCTGTTTATTTAACTGTTATAAATGTTCTATCTTTCTACTTTAAAACTAGATTGTAACCTCTTTGCCTGTCTGCTATCAACCCAGTCTTGTGTTATTACTGTTTTGTTCCCAATTGTAAATCGAATATGCTGGTGGGTATGCAGTCGGGAAACCGGCTGCCTTAATACCGACAGCCGGCTTCCTAGCTGCTTTATCCCGGCGTAGGATTAATGACCGGTGTCAATATCTAGACGCCTGTCATTTACCTGACGCCGGGAGACCGGCGCCCGGCATCCCGATCGAATGCCGGGCACCGCGAGCGGACAGCCGCAGGGGGGGAGGATTAGGTTTAGGGCACACGGGGGGGACTTAGGGTTAGGCACCCCCCCGGGAGGGTTAGGCTAGGGGAAGGGGGGGTTAGGATTAGGCACCACGAGGGGGGAGGTTAGGGTTAGGCACCCCCCCGGGGGACTTAGGTTTAGACAGTGGGGAAAGGGGGGGTTAGGGTTAGGCACTTAGAGGGGGGATTAGGGTTAGGCACCCCTAAGGAGGGTTAGGGTTAGGTTAGGTTAGTTTATAGTGTACTTACCTTATGGATGATCAGGATTTCCATCGCTGTCGGGCTTCCGCTGCCGGGCTCTGCTGATCTGTCGGGCTGCCACTGCAAGGAATTGAACTGCCGGCCATACGGCAGCCGGGATTCCATACCGATTCCTGCTGGTGCTATACATGTAACTGTTAATAATAATAATAATAATAATAATAAAAATAAGAAAAGGGTCTAGTTTGCAGATCTAAGATGAATTACTGCTGTATCCCAGTTTACTTTCCGCTGTACATTTTCAATAACGTCGTCTGCCGTCGGAAAGTACCACATGTTGCCAATAGAGAACAAAATGCAGTTCTAGTATTTACAGACATTTATTTCAACATAAAACATTATAGCTAGAGACAAAATAGATAGCTTATATCAATGTTTATACATAACAGAAACTGATTTATATAAAATGTTAATGATCAAATCACTGTCGTTTTTAGGATATCAGGTATGTGTACTTTAAATTGCTTCATTAAAGTTAAAATGTTAATAGATTCATTTGTAAGACATTAATAAGTATTAGTTAAGGTAAACATTTTAAGAGCTTAGCAATTGTAATTACTATGCAGAAACAATATTATTTCATGTAAGGGTGCTGGAAGGTACAGAGGTAATTTGTTTTGTATAATTTATTTTTAAATGTATTTATAATACTATTGTGCTGCTTTTGTACTGCATGTTCTAGTGCCAATATTGGTGTTTGCTGCTGAGGTATGTGAATGTGTGGCACTGTGAGAAAGTATCTAGTAATGTCTATAATCTGCAGCTACTTCACTTGATATACAGCATGTACAGTACATGTTCTATCAGTACTGAAGGGTTCATGAAAGGAATTAGAAAGGCAAGACAGATGTTGTTACAGACAGTGATACTGAACATGAAACTTTTGCAAAACGTCATATGCAGAATTCATATACCATCACCAGTTTTGCTTCCACGTAACAAATATATATTTATTTTTTTCATATTCTGTTCACCAATACTTGTCATTACTCACTTAGTAAAACTATTAATGGTGTTCACCTGATTCTATTATCATCACAAAAGATGAAAAAATTTAATCTAAAACATGAGTTTAACATCACTATTACTGTATCTTGCAGTACATTGCTATATTTCCATCATTAACCCCACTCTTCATTTTAGTGAATACAATACCGCTATAAGTCATGCCATGCTGTGTTTATAGCAATAATAACTTCTAGCAGATCAGTCATTTCCCTAACTTGCTCTGAGAATGCAACTTCTCTTATACTGATTAACAGATGGAGCCTGTTTCCTGGTGGTTTTCCTTGAGGCTGGCTGTCTGCATTATAAGGAACGCCTTCCCTCTGCTGGGAACTCAGTAAATGGCACAAACACATTGGACAGCCATGGGCAGAAAAACTAGTTATATACAAGGTAAGGTTTATTTTAAAGGTCAGTGTAATAGTCATATCATTCATTTGATATGATAAAGTGGTGTTCTATAATGTCAGTCTCTACTCACGTGGAGTTGTGATAATATAAATCAAAATCAAAAAACATTTTCAGAAAAGAAACAGGTTATAAAATATTCTCTGCATTTATAAAAGAATAATAATAATAATAATAATAATAATAATAATAATAATAATAAGTTGAATCATTTTATTTCTATATAACTTTTCTCCCAATTATGATCAAAGTAATACCATTATTAAAAGAGAGTACAGAAATCTGGATTGCTTATCTTTTTTGCTAATACAATAGTTTATTTAATCTTCCAAATAAATGATGGGATATACTTGTATAAAAATGTCAGTTTACAGTGAACAAAATAGAAATAATTTTTGAGAAGCTATGTACGGAGAACAAAAGAAAATATAATGCTGACCACTCACGTTAGTCTTGTTGATTTGCAAAATCTCCAAATAACCACATCAGTGAGCAATTTTTACTACAAACATTCTTGATTGCACGTATCCAGATGTTCAGAAACCACACAACTGGATTGTAGTGCCGGCAAGGGCTCCTGTACTTCCAGGTCAAACAATATCATTACATGCTTGGCGATAGGGGTCATCTTTTGACCAGGTTTTCCATCATACTCAATAAATGTGATGCATTTAGATTTGAGGTTTTGTTTTTTAATTTGCCATGAAAAGCTCACACAATGAAAATAAAAAAAGGATGACACCCGTCTGAAAAAACCGCCGATGAGCCTGAGGCGGAGAAACGCGTCACAAGTGCTCACATGCTGATAAGGCTACGAGTCTCTGGGTTTTCCGTTTGCCACGAGTTATCTCCCTGCTACATTCAAGAAAGATACAGCGAATGGTAACAATATTGCTGGCTTGTGCACCTGCCATGCAACACCGCGCTTGATACAAGGGATACCACTGTGGTGATAAATAGAGTGGGATGTGTACACATAAAAAAGTATCCAACAAACATGCATGTTGCTTAAAATCATTATTGGAAACCTACCCTAAGACTCTGTAGCCTCACTAAACAGTGTTTCAACCGGACATATAGAAAGTTGTCTTTGTTCTTCTGTATGACAGTGGAATTGCTGCACATAAGAAGAACAGGAAATTATATTTATACTGACCATTTTTAGGAGTTGAACTATGAAATATGGAGCTGTTCTAAATAACATTCAGCTATATCTCCTTTGGGATTGAGTCACAATTGTGACAACTGGATTCATCAGTCTTTTCATGTCATATGTTGCTAAGCAGCACTGTATTATGCTCCATAGAAGCCTATACAAAATTCATGCCATCTAATACTGCTTATTTTGAATGGTGCATACTGACAATTGTGTTTATATTCTACTCTGTCATTTTTATTTATATTTACATTTATTTATTTATTTTTATTTATTTATTTTATGCATTCTGTGTTGTTTTTCTGATCCTGTAGTGACAACGTGATCACTACATGTTTTATGTTTTAAATATTAAATTCATTATCTATTGACTAGCGCCCTCACGTTTTTTCTGATCTTTTGTTTTTTCTTTTTTGGGAGTGATCCAGTTATTCCCAAACTTGTAGGGCCAGCTGCTAATAGGTAGAGTGTGTTTCAAACCTAGCCCCCATTGTGTCCATAGGTAGTAGCGCCTTTGGATTTTTCTTTTGTCCTTGTGGATTTTTTTTATACAAACATTATAAAATGATCAATACAACAAAAATTACCCAGCATGCATATTATAATAATAGGCATGAACAAACAAATGGCCCAAATAACAATTTAGAATATATACTATGTAGACAAAAGTTGTCAGACACCCCAGCGCAAGCAAAATGGTCCCATGCATACCATTGCACACAAGTTCCAAATGGCCACTTTGTAGGGAGGCCCATGCACTTGCAGTTCTACATAAACAAATGTTTTTATCAGGACGACAATGCCACCTATCAGGTCTCCTGGGCAACGCTGGACTGGTAGACAGATAATTTGGTAACCAGGGTGGATTGGTAACCCCATTGAGAAACTCTGGGATGAATTGGCGCGACGAGTGTGTCCTAGGCCGACTCAAACTTCAATGTCACAGTTGGTCACTGTACTTAATGCAGAATGGCAAAACATTCCGCCTGCTATTGTGGACAGTTTGCAAGAAGGGTGTCTGCAGTAATCACTGCACATGGTGGACCCACAACGTACTGAATAAAATCTTGTTGATCTATTTGCTGTCAGTGTCCAATTACTTTTGTCTACATAGTGTATTTATTTGAAATAAAAACCATTAAAATCTAGCAATTAATCAGTAAAAAACTGTCATAAGTGTGAAAGTACCTACATATAGCATGAAAAGGGCTTATACAAACCAGTATTATCACAGTGCTTAATATAATCTGCGTTGCTCAGATACTAGGTAAAGTTTTGTATAGCCGTGCACACAATTCCAATAAGGGATTTAGGGCCTGATTTATCAACAAGTGATGTTTTTGTCATCACTCGTTACTAATCTTAAATGGTGCTCCAACCAATCAGCTCTTGTCATGTGTTTGAAAAATAACAGTTAGGAGCTGATTGGTTGAAGCACCATATAAGATTAGTAACGTGTGATAACAAGAATATCACTCGTTGATAAATGAGGCCCAAAGAATGTTATCTTCCAAATTCCTAAGGTCCTGGTTGGAAGATATATCCAAAGTGGAAAGCCCAAACAGGGATTGGTCGATCTGTGAAAACTGAAAACTATTGGGTAAACTACATGTTGGCTTATAGAACATATTTTGTATAAAAATTCAGAAGTCTATTGCGAAGCGAAGATATTAAAGATAAAGTAGTTATTGAAGAGAAAATATTTCCTATGGACAGGAAACTTCCTGTCACCAATGTTATTGGTGGTCATTGTTTATCCTTTACCTGTTATAACTGATAACAGAGCACAATATTATGCAAGTTGTTTCTATCTCCTTTACGCAAGACAACTTGTGTTGTAGTTTTAGTTGTGGTTCTTTTGTTAAGACAATTCAGTTCCCATTGTATTGTGACATACCAAAACTGTGTCTTATAAAATATCTATTTAAAACTTAATTTGGTATGACAGTGATAGCATTTACATGACATAGTACATTTTACACAAATATGGCTATGAGGGACTCATTTTTAGAAACTGAGCAGGTCCAGCATAAAATGCAATAATACATATGCTTACATAAAAAAAAATACAATGCAACAAGATAAATGATTTTACAATTGTTTGCCGTTATTTAATGTTTGAAACTCTCAACTCAACTGCTTTGTTTTCAGCTACAACCCTATTTCTTTCCTTTGCCTCCAAACTGTTAATACTAATAACCACAAAAATAAATGTCACAAACCGCCGGGTCACTTACCTGGTTCCCCGCTCCATGATCCGGCTCTGCGACAGACTCACTCCAGCTGCAGTTTCTTTTCACTTCCAGCAGTCATCTCGCTTTCATGTGCAACATTCCCTCCAGTGCTGACTGCTGGGCACAGCCATGACAGTCTGGATCAGGAGACCAGTATGCGGTTACATGACGCCTGCAGCCAATCCCTAACAAGCCAGAGGTATATAATGCTTCTTCCTGCACATAGCACTTGTCAGTGCAATGTTGTCTTCAGCCCATCTGTAGAAGCATTAGAGAGAGCTCCTACAGATATTCTATCCTACTCAGCGACTCCTGTGCAGATTTCCATCTCACTGCACTCCTGGCTCCAGTATCCAGTTCCATCCAGGAAATCCTGTACCATTGGTTCTAGTCTGATAACCAGTACCATCGGTTCCATCCCGGTGATCCAGCTGTCTAATCGCATTCCTGTTCCATTCTAGTGCTTCAGCATACAGTAAGTCCAGTGCTATCCTGACTGTACTTCCAGCAGCCTCACTCAACAGCAGCCGTAATTCACCTTTTGGTAATACTTCATCAAGTTCCAACCATGTCCTATGAGCAGAAACTACATCAGACCAGCAAGTTTCCAGACATCCACTCCAGAACCCACCCCTGCCAGAGACTCAATTCTGGACCCCTATAAAATTTGAACATGACAGTGACAGCAAAAAGGCAAACTGGTAGGTGGTTATTTTTCAGAATAAAGCTCCAACATATTACACAGTGCTGTACATTGAGCGCTATACAAATAAACCACACATTGACATTAAACAGAAGTTAAAAAGACAAATCAGAACAACGCAGACATATGCTAAGATTTGCAGCAATAATAAATGAAGGATCGCCAGAATGTAACAAAAATCACATTTAGGGACAGGAGCTTCAATAGGAGCACCTCCCTGCGATGTGTTAGAAGTGATCAGTAATGCAATCACTTTACTTCTGGGTTCAAGATCCGGATGTGCTATTGCACATGCACAGTCAAGATAACCACACGTGTGAGCAAAGAGGGCTGGGGAGCGATCTTGCGGATTTCTCTCACAGAAACTTTTGTAGAGTGTAGCCCATAGGCTACAATAACTAATGCCATCTGAAGATGGTATTAGCTATCGGGGCCAAAATTCTGAATACAAAGCTTGCTAAATTTGAAATTTTAGCAGCCCCCAAAGAAACCTACGGGGGCTATTTTTGTAGTTGAAAACAGGGGATTGGAGCAGATATTTACATACATCCGGGGAATGCTTAGTATTTGCAGGTAATCCCAGGCATCCAATTCTAAATAGAGATGTGCAGTTCAGTTTCCATGGAAATCGAATACACCCAAACTTAGAGTTACCAAGTTAAACCAAGCTGGAGCTCTTGTCTACCCGCCATGTTCGGATCCCTAAACAAGGCTAAATGTCATCTTCCAGGAGTCAGATCTTGCAAGTTTTGGATTGCAAATTAAAGTTCTTCCCTCGTGATCCGGTGCCATTTCACACAAGAGACCGGAGAGAGAGGTTGTGGAACTGGCCTGCAGCACTGTGAGGCACTAAAAAATGAAATTAGGAGAAGTGGATTGGAGCACAGTTAAAAATCCCTACAGGGGCACTTTGTCATAATAAAAAAAAAATGATTAGGAGAACTGTGTTAAAGGGGCACTGTATGTGTAGAGGCACTGTGGACTGTAGGTTGCAGCACTCTGAGGCACTAAATAATACCATTAGGGGGATTGGACTGGAGCACTGTGTTAAAGCCTACATGGACACAGTTGTCATTTAAGTAAAATACCATTAGAACTAATGAGTCACTATGTAATAAAAAAAACACCATAGAAGTGCTGTGAATTCAGGCACTGTAAAAAAACAAAAATTCAAAATAAAACTTGTGTGTTCAAAAAAATAATGTCATTAGGATGCCACCCTTATACTAGGGTTGCTGTGAGGCACTGTGTTGTGTATTCAGGCACTATGATCAAAAAATACCATTTTAAAACTTGTGTGTTAAAAAATATAGCATCATTAGGGTGCCACCCTCATTCTAGGAGCGCTGTGAGTCAATATAGATCATTAAATAGAAGAGCAGTACTAGTGCTGTGGCTGCTGTCAGCAGTCATGATAGTACTTAAAGCATCTACTAAAGGTGGTCCATGGCAAAATAAAGTTTAAAAAATTGCACCTAAAATCTAAACAATATTAAAATGTTAATGAAAACATCACTTTTTTAACGAAAAGTGTATAATTGCCAACATTCCATACACCACATGCAGTGGCAAGGAAAGCTCAGGCCATGGCCTTCCTTTGTGAGTGGTGGTCATGCTACTGCTGTTTGATGCACTAGAATATCTTTTGGGCCAAACACAGTCAGGCATCTTCTGAAACCTCACATGCAACTCCATTTCACTAAGTTACACATGTCACCTTTAAAACAGGCAAATCAGTTCACCAAAACAAAACTAAGGCTGAAGAACAAACTGTGTGTTCACAAACTTTACAAATCCCTGAGGAGAGTCTGTGTGTCCATGAGTGCTATTTGTGAGTCTGACATTTCTGACACTGTACTCCTAGAGAAGCCTTCTTCCACCATTTCCCTGCCCTCTGCAAATGTGGGGATGAGCAGCAGTAAAAGTAAAGATGGTGACTTAGAAATTGAGGATGCTACCGTGGAAGTGAAACAAGATGAGGATATTTGTGCCTCAGACACCTTGAGGATGTTGTTGCGTCAAATTAAGTCAGTCACCAGTGGCAGCAGTCCTTGCCAGTGGTACGGAAGTTATTGTCATGCCTGGGCATAAGACCAAAAAAAGCCACCCCTTTCATGTGGATTCTATTTTTACCCAAATCCTGACATTCGTCAAGCCATCTGTTCCATTTGTGAAGCTAAAGTAAGTAGAGTTAGGGACGTTAACCATCTAGGAACCTCCTCCACATTACGTCATTTGCAGTGAGTTTATGCAGATTATTTAGGAAAGTCTCATAAAATCTGTAGAAAAATAATAACAAGCAGTTCAGCATCAGCTGCCAACAGCATGGATAGATGCAGTACATGCAATCTTTACCTACACTTTCATTATCAATCTCCTCATTAATGAAGAGAGATAGTCCTCTTGAATCCAATTTGCGAAAGCTGACTCATTTCCTCTCCAGGATTCCCTAGAAGAATCCTTGCATGCTAGGGCTGCTGCTGGGGGTGAATCTTCATCCCAGAAGGGGACCAAGAAGACTAGTTTCAAACAACAATTGACTGTGAAATAATCCTTTGCAAGAGGAAGCAAGTATGAAAGCTGCCATCCAGTTTCACAGTGGATTACTGAAGCCATGACGGCTATGCTAGCATTAGATCTGCGTCCAATATCTCAGATCAATGCATGTGGTTTTAGACAGTTAATTTAGGTCCACTGTCCACGCTACCAAATTCCATCTCAATTCCATTGGACGTAAAAAAAACAAGTTGTTGACCTAGAAAATGCCATTGTACCCACAATTCACTTAACCACAAATACTGGCCAAACTAAATATTACATGACTATGACAGTCCACTGGGTTGGTGTATTGCCTTCAGCAGTAGTATCTAACACACAATGCCAGATGATTCACAGGCAGGCTACTCTCTGTATCACTGGCTTTACTAAGAGCTATACCAGTGTCAATCTTTTAGAAAAACTCAGGGATGTCATAGTAAAATGGCTTTCCCCACTAGGATTCTCCTCAGGATTTGCAATTTCCAATAATGCAAGTAACATTGTGAAAGCATTACAACTGGGTGAATTTGAACATGTCCCATGTTTTGCCCACACAAACTAGGTGCGTCAAAAAATGTTTTCTTAAATGAAAAGAGCATGCAGGAGATGCTGCCTGTGGCCTGAAAAATTTCTGGACATTTACGGCATTCAGCAACCGCATGTAGAAGATTGCAACAGCTGCAAGAACAAAGAAGAACCTTGATAAAAATATGAAGGCCAGCTTGTGATTTAGGACACTGTGGGATAATATTAGTGTAGCCTCTGAACTACAGAGTAATCATGCACCCAATTGGTACATCACTGGGGACTTAGTGATACCTGGTAATCCAATACTGAGTAGTCACTGTTACCAGTATTGACAGATTTATTAATGGTACTGAAAATCCACTAATGGTACATAGGCGAGCAGGTGAACACTCAAATAAGTGACTAGGTAGCATATAATATCACCTCAGTCTTGTTACAGGGAACCCCGATCTGTGGAGTCTCAGTCCAAGATTGCAGCGCTAGTCCTCTGTAGGTAATAGCACACAATCGGCAGGTGCCCGGCTGTAGCCTCACCCTGACTACAGAGGTGGCGGTGGTCCATATGCAAGTGGGTGGTAGCTGCCCGCCACACCAGATCTATCCTCAGCTACTCTGCCATTGGAATCACCTACAGCGGCTTGCCGAAGTGCCCGTGTTAGTGCGCACGCTGTGGAGTGACACAGTGTATAGCAGCGCTGAGTCTCCGGCACACAACTATCTGCACTTGCCTGTAATCCCACAGGTAACGGCAGCTTGGGAAGCCAGTGAGGTAGGCCTGTCTTTTTGTGAGGTTTACATATCCTCTACTTGATTGCTATGATTATACCTGTTAATCTTAAATTACTTAGCGCTGTGCATGTCCTTGTTCAGCTGCAAGAACAGTTCAGTCTGCCATGCCATCAACTGAAGCAAGAGCTAGTGACTAGATGAAATTCCACCCTTTATATTTTTCATCAAATGAGGAACAGCAAAAAGGCATCCAAACCTACACAACAATCCATGATACAGGGAGAGGGGGGGAATGTACCTTAGTCCAGCACACTGGAGAATACTCTCTGTTTTATGCAAGCTACTGAAACCATTTGAACTAGCAACTAATGAAGTGAGTTCAGACACTGTCAGCTTGAGTCAGGCGATTCCTTAATAAAACTATTGGAAAAGCAGTTAGAGAAACTAAAGGAGGAGTTAAAACAAAGTGATTCCGCTAAGTATGTTATTCGCTTTGCCAGGACCAAAGGGTGATCAAGATCTTGAAATTGGATCACTACATTTTGGCAACCATGCTTGACCCCAGGTTTACGTCATATGAAATGTCTTTCCAACTGACACAGTTCTTATGAGTTGCAAAGAGCTCCTTGCCAGCAAGCTGTCAGCTGAAATGGCACATGACACAACATATCTTGTTCAGTCCTCCTGCAAATGCTGCTGCCAGGAAAGAAACTGATATTTTCCAAGAGACCCACTGGGGGTGTGGATGATAAGTCAACTCAGAGCACCAACGTGGTATACCATTTTGAAATCTAGTCAGATGTAAAAGAATTGCCCACAGTTATTGACCCCTCTACCATGATTTAATCAGATATACTAAGCACCAATAGAATGCTGGAGGATTATTTTAATAACAATGTACAATTAGCATGTCATACAGTTCTTTTAATTACTGGGAGGAAAAAAAAGGCAATTTGGAGCCTTTTGTACAAACTAGCTTTGGTGTCCTTAAGTGGCCCACCCTCCAGAGTGTACTCTTTAAAAGTGTTTAGCACACTCGGGAACTTTGTCAGCGATTGGGTTAGAAAACTACTTCATCAAAATGTGGTAAAACTCATGTTCATAAAAATAGGGTTCCAGTCAATAGATAAAACAGTAAAAAGGTTGACAATGTCTAGATAGACAACAGACATTAGCCAGGCAATAGGTCGACAGGGAGAAAAGGTCAACACAGAAAAAGTCAACATGGATAAAGTTCGACAGGTACAAAAGGGGTTAAAATGGCAACAAAAATGGTCCATACAAAAATGGTCAAAACATGTTTGGTTTTTTCTAAGGTTAGCCATTCATGGGAGGGTTAGACACTAGAAGGAACGGTTAGGGTTAGGTACTTACCCCAACAGTTAGGGTTAGGCACTAGGGGGGAGCGTAAGGGTTAGGCACCAAGGGAAGAGTTAGGGTGAAGATTAGGGTTGTCACGGCCAGGGTATTTCAGCATGGCGCTAGGCGGGTGTTACCTGTGAGGTCGTTGTGGCGCGGGCTGTCTGGTGGCGGAGCTGGTGTCTGGTGGGGGGCTTTGGCTGCGCGCGTTGTTGTGCGGCCCTGTTGTCACTCTGCACTGGTGAGGCCTGGTGGCATCTCCGTTCCGTTTGGCATGGGCGCCGCCATCTTGCCTTCTGGCCATGTGATGCGGCTGGCCAATCCCGGTGAGTCACATGTTCCCTCCGGCCAGTAACAGCATGGCATGGGGTATTTAGGAAGGGTCAGTGCCTTCCTTCTTTGCCAGTGCAACGTGTATCTCAGCCTAGCTGAGAGGGAGTTCTCTGTGCTTATCCTGTTCCTGTGAATTCGCTGTCTGCCAGGCTGCCTGTCAGCTCCTAGCTCCCACTGGACTACCCCGCTTCCTCCATCACCCTTGCCCATACCTGAGTGCCTGAGCCTGCTGACATCCTGCGCTTCAGTTCACTACCTGCATACCTGGCTTGTTTATTTTCAGTTCACTACCTGCATACCTGGTTTGATTATTTTCAGTTTCACTACCTGCACACCTGGACAGCTCTAATTGTTTCTACTTGGACATTAACCCTTTTACTCCCACCACAGAACTCTTGTGCACATTTATATATTCCTGGACTTTTATTTACTGCCACATTATATGTCTACTCAAGCACTTATTAAAAATCCTAGTTTTATTTTCAAATCTGCTTCTGTGATCGCTCCTGCTACCACCCCAGGTCCACAAACAACCCAGAACATAACAGTTTGCACTGGCCCCATGGAGCCGGCCACGGATCAGGAGTCAGGAGTGGATTTGTTCCGATGCATTTCTGGTCGTTTAGAAAATCTGGAAAACATGCAGCATCAAATGGCTCAATTTCTGCAAGAGATGTCCAAGCGACAGGATAGTTTGCAAACTTCCTTTTCTACCCCTGAAGTACCAGCATCTACATCCGCATCAGCATCTGGGAATACAGGAGGCAGATCATCTCCCCGCTTACATCTTCCTTTACCAAGTAAATTCGACGGCAATCCTAAACTCTGCCAAGGATTCCTAAATCAGTGTGACATACATTTTACCCTGCAGCCTGACAACTTTCTAACTGCAAGAACTAAAGTGGCTTATATAGTCTCTCTGTTATCCGGCCAGGCCTTGGAATGGGCTTCCCCACTCTGGGAGCGCTCAGATCCACTGCTGGATAATTACGCAGGCTTTGTGTCATCCTTCAGGAGGATTTTCGATGAACCTGGGCGTACTGTATCAGCATCATCAAACATCATGACACTGAGACAAGGGGTCCGTCCTGTCAGTCAATATGCCGTGCAATTTCAAATTTTAGCATCAGAGCTCAAATGGAATGAGGAAGCCCTCACCTCGGCCTTCTGGCATGGGTTGTCAGACCGACTAAAGGATGATCTAGTCACTCGAGAGCTTCCTACTAATCTGAACGACATGATTTTGTTGTGTATCAAAATTGACCTACGCTTCAGGGAACGTCAGGCTGAAAAAAACAGAACTGACCAGCAAAGGTCATTTACCCTCTCCATTTCTACCCGACCCATTCCTTCTCCTACTGAAGAGGAGCCTATGCAGGTGAATCATATACACCTCTCCAAAGAAGAACGTCAGAGAAGAATGCAAAAGAACCTGTCTGTACTGCGGAGAGTCTGGTCACCTGCTGATCTCCTGCCCCCGTAAACCGGGAAATGTCAAATCCTAACTGACCCTGGAGACATCAAGTTAGGAGTTATGAACCCGTCTCCAAAAATTAAAGATTTCACGATTACCCTAGCCTTGGATCTTAAACCCAAACCTGTCTTTGCTACTGCTCTACTTGACTCGGGAGCAGCCAGAAATTTCATAACGTCTAGTTTCATAGATAATTTTCAGATTCCTTGTTTGTCTCTCAACCATGCCATCTCTCTGACCTCTATAGACGGACGCCCTCTAACTAACGGGATAGTCACCAAAGAGACTCAACCAGTATTGGTCCGATTTGGGGCACTTCATTCTGAGTCCTTAAAACTCCTGGTGATATCAGAGGCCTCTCAAGAAATTGTTCTTGGTCTACCCTGGTTACGTCAACATAATCCCAGGATTGATTGGAGTTCTATGCAGATTCTGTCATGGCGTATGGACTGTCAGAAATCCTGTCTTCCAAAAATTCGACCTGTGAGAAAGATAGTTCCATTAGTTTCTTCTGCCATTCCCAAGGAATATCAGATGTTCACCGACGTGTTCTCTGAGCAACAAGCAAATATCTTACCCCCTCATAGGGAATGGGACTGTCCAATTGAATTGATACCTGATAAGATACCACCTCGTGGTCGTACCTATCCACTGTCCTTGCCTGAGACTCAAGCCATGACTGAGTACATCCGGGACAACCTGGCAAAGGGGTTCATTCGCCCCTTTACTTCACCTGCCGGAGCTGGGTTTTTCTTCGTTGGCAAGAAGGACGGTGGTCTAAGACCATGTATCGATTATCGAGGCCTTAATGATATTACTGTAAAGAATCGATACCCTCTTCCCCTGATTACTGAGTTGTTTGATAGGGTCAAGGGCTCTGTCATTTTTTCTAAATTAGATCTGAGAGGGGCTTACAACCTCATTCGTATCCGAGCTGGCGATGAATGGAAGACCGCTTTTAATACCAGAGATGGACATTTCAAGTATTTAGTAATGCCTTTTGGATTGTGTAACGCCCCTGCTGTCTTTCAAAGTTTCATTAATGAGATTTTCCGGGATCTGTTATATGTTTCGGTTGTTGTCTATCTGGATGACATACTGATTTTTTCACCCTCTGTGGCTAAACATCAAGAACATGTTAAAGAAGTTCTGACCCGTTTGAGAGAAAACCACCTTTACTGCAATCTGGAGAAGTGCGTCTTTGGAGTGCCCAGTGTACCTTTTCTCGGCTATGTAATATCTGGCTCCAGTTTAGAAATGGACCCCAAGAAGGTACAAGCAATTCTGGATTGGACCCGGCCTCAGACACTGAAGGCCATCCAGAGATTGTTGGGCTTCGCCAATTATTATAGACGCTTCATTAAGGGATTTTCTACACTGCTGGCTCCCATTACAGCCTTGACCCGCAAAGGTGCTAATCTGGCCCAATGGTCACCTGAGGCAGAGTCTGCCTTTCATCTTCTAAAACAGGCCTTTATCTCAGCACCAGTTCTTCGACAACCAGATCTGGACAGGCCTTTTTTGTTGGAAGTGGACGCATCATCTGAAGCTGTGGGAGCAGTCTTGTCTCAATGTTATGAGGACAACCGAGTCCATCCGTGTGGGTTCTTTTCTAAAAAATTCTCACCTGCCGAAAGGAACTACGCCATAGGTGAGCAAGAACTACTAGCTGTAAAGTTGGCGTTGAAGGATTGCTAGAAGGTGCCAAGTTTCCATTTACTGTATTTACGGACCATAGAAATCTCCTATTTCTCAAAAACCTCCAATGTGTGAGTCCTCGTTTGGCCCGCTGGGCAATATTCTTTGCCAGATTTCAGTTCACCCTGACCTTCCGCTCTGGAGCACTTAATCAGAAGGCTGATGCCCTATCGAGATCTCTCCTCTGTGATGATCAATCTGAAAATCAAAGCAATACCCCTGTCTTGGAATCAAGAGTTTTCACCGCATTACAAGTTCAGCCTCCTACGGGAAAATCATTTGTGGCCCCGGAATTAAGGAAGCAGCTTCTCACTTGGGCACATTCCTCTCGCTTCACAGGGCACTCAGGCACTCGGAAGAACTTGGAGTTCCTGAAAAGACACTATTGGTGGCCTTCTATGAAGGCAGATATAATGGAGTTCATCTCTTCCTGCTCCTCCTGTGCTCAGCATAAATCATCATGACAAGCTCCAGCTGGGGAATTGCTTCCATTACCTACTACATCTCTCCATGGATTTGGTCACAGACCTGCCAGTCTCTCAAGGTTTCAACACTATCTGGGTTGTTATAGACCGATTTTCTAAGATGGTCCACTATATACCGTTGAAGAAGTTACCTTCTGCCCCTAACCTGGGACAGTTGTTTGTCCAACACATATTTCGTCTACATGGCCTTCCTGCTGAAATTGTCTCTGACCGTGGTGTGCAGTTTACTGCAAAATTCTGGAGGGCTTTGTGTTCTGTTCTTCAAGTGAAGTTAAACTTTTCCACGGCCTACCATCCGCAAAGCAACGGCTCCACCGAGATAGTTAATCAAGATCTAGAGACCTTCTTAAGAATTTTTATGTCATCTTCCCAGGACAATTGGGCTGCCTTGCTGCCGTGGGTTGAGTTTGCACATAATGCTTCCTACCACTCGTCAACTAACCAAACGCCATTTCAGGTAGTATATGGCCTACATCCTCGTGTTCCCGAATTTCGAAGCCTGCCTGTTTTCGATGTTCCGGCCGTGGAGGACACGGTGCGGAATTTTGCTGCCATCTGGACTCAAGTACGGTCTGATTTGTTGAAGGCATCCTCTCGCTATAAGACCCAGGCTGATAGAAAGCGTAGAATAGTTCCACGCATGCAAGTAGGAAACCAGGTCTGGTTGTCTACTCGGAACCTTCGTCTAAGAGTTCCGTCTATGAAATTCGCACCCCGCTTCATCGGTCCCTTCACCATAACAGAAGTCATTAATCCAGTGGCCTACCGTTTACAGTTACCCCATACCTAAAAATTCCCAATTCCTTTCATGTTTCCTTATTAAAGCCCCTAGTCCTGAATAAGTTCCATAATGCTCTACCTGCTTCTCCTCGAGTCCAGACGGAGAGAGGAGTTGAGTTTGAAGTCGCCCAGATCTTGGACTCTCGTCTGCGCAGAGGTCATCTTCAGTATTTGTTGGACTGGAAAGGTTACGGTCCAGAGGAACGTTGCTGGACCAATGCTCGTGATGTCCACGCTCCCATGCTCATCAGGAGATTCCATTCTGCCCATCCGGAGAAGCCTGGTGAGTGTCCTGAGGCCACCCCAAAAGGGGGGGGGTACTGTCACGGCCAGGGTATTTCAGCATGGCGCTAGGCGGGTGTTACCTGTGAGGTTGTTGTGGTGCGGGCTGTCTGGTGGCGGAGCTGATGTCTGTCGGGGGGCTTTGGCTGCGTGCATTGTTGTGTGGCCCTGTTGTCACTCTGCGCTGGTGAGGCCTGGTGGCGTCTCCGTTCCGTTTGGCATGGGCGCCGCCATCTTGCCTTTTGGCCATGTGATGCGGCTGGCCAATCCTGGTGAGTCACATGTTCCCTCCGGCCTGTAACAGCACGGCATGGTGTATTTAGGAGGGGTCAGTGCCTTCCTTCTTTGCCAGTGCAACGTGTATCTCAGCCTAGCTGAGAGGGAGTTCTCTGTGCTTATCCTGTTCCTGTGAATTTGCTGTCTGCCAGTCTGCCTGTCAGCTCCTAGCTCCCACTGGACTACCCCGCTTCCTCCATCACCCTTGCCCATACCTGAGTGCCTGAGCCTGCTGACATCCTGCGCTTCAGTTCACTACCTGCATACCTGGCTTGTTTATTTTCAGTTTCACTACCTGCACACCTGGACAGCTCTAATTGTTTCTACTTGGACATTAACCCTTTTACTCCCACCACAGAACTCTTGTGCACATTTATATATTTCCGGACTTTTATTTACTGCCACATTATATGTCTACTCAAGTACTTATTAAAAATCCTAGTTTTATTTTCAAATCTGTTTCTGTGATCGCTCCTGCTACCACCCCTGGTCCACAAACAACCCAGAACATAACAAGAAAAATCATGCATTGATCATTTTTGTGTCAATCTTTTGAACTGTCTAACATCTGTTGTCTATCTAGATGTGAGGTTCCCAAACGCGGTCCTCATGGCTCCCCAACAGTTCAGGTTTTAAAGATATCTATGGTTGAGCACAGGTGGTTAAATCAAATTGACTGAGGTACTAATTAAGTCACCTGTGCTCAACCATGGATATTTCTAAAACCTGAACAGTTGGGGAGCCTTGAGGACCTCGTTTGGGAACCTCTGATCTAGACGATGTATATCTAATATCTGTCTATCTTTTATGTCAAACCCATAACAATTAGCTACAAATTCTATGAGGAATACATTTGCAGCCAAATGCAATGAAGTATGATAATGATGATAATGATATGTTCCCAGTGTAGAGATGATTAACAATGCTTAAGCCCATTGGTAGCTTGTTTTGTGGGGGCACAAACAAACCAAGCACTTCAGCCACAAAAGTGGCAGTCCCTGTCTCTGAAGTATTTGGTTTATTAAGCTGTGCATATCCTTTTTAATATACAACATAAGGGTGGGCTGTACTTTGGAAGGCATTGGTGATGGTCTTTTTTGCATAGACAAACATTTGTATTGGTTATTGCTCGAATACATTACTAATTTGCAACACATTTTTAACCAGAAATAATGTAGTGCATCACAAAAAATATATATTTGAAAGAATTATGGAGCATATTTACTTACTACTGTTATTCAGCAATATTAACATGGTAAAATAAATTGTATTATTTTATGGCCTTTTCTCAGTTGCTGCAAAACAAGGCCACATCTCAAATTACATTTTCTTAATCAATCATAAGGTTTACTGACTGCGCTCTTCCCTTGGAGGATTGGTATATGTCATTAAACAGGAAACTAATGTGTAAGATGCTGGATGTCTCTATACTTGCGTTAATCAGACATTACTATTAAACTCAGTGTTAGCTGGAAAGCCTTTAATGTCATCTCAATTTACATCAATAACATAGATGTTGTATTTATAGAAAACCAGTAGGTCCTATGCGATAAGCTCAATTCTTATACAGTGTAAGTAAATGGTCAATGTTACAGTCACTGAAATGCTGATTATGTTGTGACAGGTAACCTAGTGTCTTGGCGTATAATCAGTGTCGTTGGTAGGGGGGGTTGCTTCAACACCTGCGAGGTGTTAATGTCTCTTCCTGCATGCAGTAACTTAAAAATAGTACCTTTAGTTCTAGTTGGAGAGCGGCGTCCAGTCTCTCTTGAAGTTGTAGGTGCACTTCTTCATCCTGGTGCTGGGGACCTTCGGGTTGATCGGATTTCTGTGGCTCAAATGGCTGTCTTCTCCTATCATGGGACACCTCCTCCGGTATGCCTTTTTCTGGTTTTCCTTGAAGTGTCCGTCTGGGGAGGTGCCTGTCTCTGGAGGTCGTAGCTCCCTTTGGCCCGTTTGTTGGGTCCGCTGCAAGTCTTCTTCCTCTGGCCTGAGTGCTGCTGCCACCCGTCCTCCTTCTGTTTACTTCCGGGTCTCATTCACGTGACTGCGGCTGCCGGGAGGTCGTACTCATGGCCATGGATAGCAAGATGTTAATGGAAGATCTATATTATGTGCGGGATGCACATAATATTGAATTCACTATCCTTATGGCTGCTGCTGCTGCAGAAATCACAGGAAAAATAGTACCATCTCCCAGAGATAAGCTCGCATGCACAATACACTGCACGTATGTGTGTTGCCGATGCGCACAGAGGGCCTGATTTATTATGGATCACTATTGCAACAGCGTATGCAGTGCGGCTACACTGTGATCACACTGCGATTACGCAGAGCACGGTAAGCCATCGCGGATTGAGTTTGAGGGTGGTGACAGGGGAGTGGTTGGAGAAACGCAGGCGTGCCTGCCCGTTTGAATGCCATTACATGAACGTGCATAAATTAGACACTGCGACGGCATACGCAGTTTGAGTACTTACTGCGTGCAACGAGGTTAGCAATTTCTAAGTAAGGTCATGGCTGCTGTAATTCTGCATGAGGGACCGATAGTACTCTATGTTTCCAATGTATACGCAGGACTGCAAGGTATTATGGATATGAGATAGCGATAGTGGGATGTAGTGGCCATCTCTAGCATTCATTAGCATATTTTCGCAGCAGACCTGCATGCGATTACGGAGCTGCGATTGCAATAGCGGTCCGTAATGAATCAGGCCCAGAGACTGCACAGGGGACCCCTCCTCTGATAAAATGTAGAAAGCTTAGCAGAAGAATGCTGGTCTTACTAGACCTCAATGTGTCCCATAATTGTTAGCAATATTGGCAAAAATAGGTCATATTATTTCTGACAGTCCCAGGCCAAAGTGGGACTGAGTACTTTGCACCCAGACTGCTGGTTGGCATCCTCTATTTCTGAGCACAGGACCACCATTGGCTGGAGGCTATTTCATTGACTGTCCATTTATGATATACATTTGATAGTGTCCTAAAGTAAGAGCACCAGAACTGTTGCAATCATTAATATACATATGCCAGATTAATTGGAGATCATTTTGATTCCATTTTCAAGTCAATTACATCATTTGCTTCGTCTATTCTCCCTCTGAATTGCTTACACACATTAAATAGGTTCCAGTCAACATGTCGACATTTAGAATATCAACAATGAAAATGTCGACACCAGAATATTGACATGCTTCAATTGTTTGTCAAAATTGAGGATGTCAACGTGTTTAAAATGTTGACCGATATTACGTTGATATCCACAATGTCAACGTCAACATAATGTTAACGTGTTCAATATGAATAGGGTTAGGCTGCGGCTAGGATTAGGCAACAATTAGGGTTAGGCTGCGATTCTATTTATGAATAGAAGGGTATTTTTTTTTTTCAACATAATAAACTACTGTTGATACTCTGACTGCCGACATTCTGACAATAAACGTTATGTCAGTGTCATATCATCTGTTGACATTTTGAACATGTAGTTATGCTGAATGTCGACATTTTGACTTTGAATATGTCAACATTATGGTGTCGACATGCTGGATGCTGACATATCATACCCAACCCTCGTAAATAACATTGCCTGCACATATGATACTAACACAAACATAGCAGATAATTATATTGGATGGGCAGATGTACCTGATAAACTGGATACTCAATTTAAATTTTAAAACTATTTTTCTATTAATAGCTTGCTGGTGGTTCATCCTTCTTTGCACTGATTACAAATTGGTAATCATATAATGTAACAGCCTTAAGTTGTGATTTGTCATACAGTATGTCATTATTACCTTGTGCAATGATATCTCATACTGAAGCTCGCTCAATTCACAATCCTGCGATATTTCTCATTTTAGTGGTAGGATAAGACAAATTGCAATTTTAAAAAGGGCTTACTTTTCCTGTGTAAACAACAGGCTCTGTATGATTTAAGAATCCCTGCTATGTACCATTAGACATATCTCCTGCATTTAGCCAATTTACCCAGTAGATCTTGGGCAATTTACAGAGCTCTGAAAAGCTCAGCTTTTTGGAGCTTGGCCCTTATAGCTAACACCATATTCAGATTGCATCAGCCCATAGGCAGGCCCTGGTACTTTTAGGCCAGGCCTCTTACAGGGAAAAAATGCACTCCACTGGGGGCACGAACAGCCAGTGAAGATTGCTGCTGCTGATCAGCGGCAGCAGCCTCCCAGGTCCAACCGCAGCAGGGGTTTCAAGGAATAACCATTTTCTTACATAATTGGGAGTGGCAAAAAGTACTGAATTTTCAGGATTCTTAAATGAATCTTTTAAACATATTGCAATTTATTCTATACATTGTTTTTCAATTTACTTTATTAATGAAAATATACACTAGACCAGTGGTTCCCAACCTTTTTTGAATCACGGCACCCCAGAGTATCAGCATTGTTTTCACAGCAGTAGTGAAGTGAAGTAAATTGTGGTTACCTGTCATCCTTAGGCTCAGTTATGTGGTGGTGCACAGGTTTGTGCGTTTGTTTGTCCACATATTTACATTACTTTGACCATAAATAATTTGACTTGTTGCTGGACCACCAGTGAGTCACCCCTGCAAGTGTCCCGAGGCACCCCAGGGTGCCACGGCGCACAGTTTGGGAACTACTGCACTAGACACAATCTAAAATCTGGCACTGATCTCCATCTAGTGGTTGTTTTGTAAACTACTTGCAGTTGCTTTTCATCAGTTAGTACACATTATATATTGTATTTTTACACAAAATAATGTATCTACAGTATGAGAAGTGGAAAACCTGCAATATTAGATGTAGTAATTAAGCTTATATTAACTTGGGTATTATTGACAGCCAATATTGTATATGGTAACTTAAGCATTCAATATACATTCTGTTGGTCATTTGTATGTAATATATTGTGCACTGTAGCCTACACGGCAAAACATATCAGTGCTGTGTAAGCAATAATAATGCTAATTTCTACAGTATAGTGCATGTCATTCATTAGTTGGTGTTTTGTAAATAAATGCTGTGTAATTAATACATGCTATATTATAGTATAGATGTATAATTTACTGTATATGAATTCTGGGTGATCAGACTTTACTCCAAAGCATTACATAATTAGCTGGCATTATCTTATCAAGATACAACAAGTGAAAAAAATAACAGTGCATCACTAATATTCTTATTACCCTACCCATTATCCTAGAACTGGATAAGACCAATGTGTTTATCTATGGTTTTTTATTTTAGTTTATGGATATGTTTTACTGACTCATAGAATCTAATAGGAAAGTAAAAATATAAATCCCATTACAAAACCACTTTCTCTCCTCTAATAGTTCATATCCATCATTCATTAAAAACATTATCTACAGTACTTTGTTTGCAGGTGGTGAAGCTGCCATGGGACCCAGAGCTGGTAAGGGCACCCTTGGTTTCTGCAACTCCTTTGCCTATTATACTTTCATCTTTTAGAATTGCCATAGGGATTGTGTGTGGGGGGTCTGCTTAAAGTCCAAATGAGGACTTCACTGCGTACGTGCAGCCCCTATTAATTAATTAATTTGTTAAGTTTCTTATATAGCGCAAAATATTCTGTTGTGCTTCACAATTAGAACAAAACTGGGTAATAACAGACAGACATAGAAGTAGGAAGGCCTTGCTTGCAAGCTTACAATCTATGGTTTATGATGAAAAGCACATAGAGGGGGCCTCCTAGATTAGAATAATTGGGAGCTATTGGGAAAGAAATTAAATGTTACAGCTCTGCCTTTCATAGTTTATTATTATAAAATGATCTGTGCCTAGATTCTGACATGTCCACCTTATTCAGGCCTTTCTGCAATGTGAAATAGTAATGCGGAGCTCTTCTCAGGCTAAAAACCATCTGGAATATGTGGACACATACATCTCCAGGGAGATGACTGGCTACCCCTATTTCAACATTCAGTGCTGATATCAGACGTAATAAAAAATTACAGTAAAGTACTGTGCTTTAAGCTATAGAATAAGCGAGAAAGTATGTGAGTCAGTCCTTTATGCACGACCCGAGTTAGAGCCATGGAGGTCTACATGGTACCCACTAATTAAGCTGTGGAGTTCCTGATCTGAAACTTTTGTTTAAGCAATTTTGCTCAGGATGTCTTCCAGTGCCTAAAAGTACACTGATCTGAAGGCACAGGCTGATATGTACCAGTGGGGGGCAGGCAGAGCTCCAACGGAAGAGCAGTGAGTCAGAGGATCAACTGTCACACTGCACCTGCACTGACAGTTACTAATTTCCCCCAAGCACAATTTCATATGCAGTGCTCTCCAATATTGGTCTGCTGCAGATGTACTTCAAGGTCCATTCTTCAACCTGGGCAACATCGGGTATCCCAGCTACTGTAGTTTACATTCATACATAGCACATAATACTGATGCTCAAGTAAAAAGATTGGGTCCTGCGCTTTAGGCTTCAATGCATATAAGGAATACTAAATAACTTAATAACAAAGGTACCAAATTTACTATTTATTCAGACAATTATATATACACATTTGCATGCACCTTGCAGCAGTATTATTGTGCAATTGTGTTTTTTTTAGTGAATGTATTTTACATCTACAATGCAATGGCTTCTTATATTTACAGAGACTAAAAACATAAAAAATCAAAAGCAAAAGTAGGGTAACAATAAAATTATAAATGATGTTAAATTTGCTAATAGCACCTTAATTCTTGGTCCAAAGCTGCTAGGTGCTCCATCAAGCACATCTTATTTATATGATTGATCTTGGAAGGCTAGAAAACTCCTTCAGCTAATAATTTGTAGACACACTGGAATTTAACGAATACCATCCTCAACCATAGAGATACATTGAATTGATATGCACTGTAGGGATCAAACAAATCCAATCAGGACCCTACAGTTTCACGCATGGCCTAGTAGACATAATTATTTTGTTTTGTTCATAGATATGCCTTGGTCTAGAAAAGAATCTGGTGATCTAGGATAATTTGACAAAGAGTACTATTTCAAGTTGTAAATCTCTGATCTCAGATCATTGTCAAGCTGCTTGACATCAATGTTTAATAATTAATATAATTGGTATTATATAAATAGGCCTACTTCCCCTCAACAAAGCACATCATCAAATTAATAGTATTCACATCTGATAGATATTAATTTAAAATGGAGTCTACGTATTAATTGTCACTTTCAAAAATACAGTATGTTCATCGGTGCCCCAGTGCTTCTTTAAGGTCAAGGTCATCTATTTTGAGTAGTTGGCCAGACACTATGGGTCTTGAGGCTGCTTTACACAGACGCTACTTTATGCTAATGGTGCAGCCAATGGTCTTCTTGATGAGACACCCACCATCTGCAGCGCTAATCCGCCGCCATATTAAAATGCACCATCGGACCTTGCACCAGACCTATGGAGGTGCAGAATCTCCAAGGATTCACAGTTGTGTGTGTGTGTATATACAGTCAGGTCCATAAATATTGGGACATTGACAGAATTTTCATATTTTGGCCTCTATTCACCACCACAATGGCTTTGAAATGAAACAAACAATATGTGCTTTAACTGCAGACTTTCAGATTTAATTTGAGGGTAATTACATCCAAATCAGGTGAACGGTGTAGAAATTACAACAGTTTCTATATGTGCCTCCCACTTTTTAAGGGGCCAAAAGTAATGGGACAAACTAAACAATCCTAAATCTAACTTTCACTTTTTAATACTTTGTTGCAAAACCTTTGCAGGCAATTACAGCCTGAAGTCTGGAACGAATAGACATCACCAGACGCTGGGTTTCATCCCTGGAGATGCTCTGCCAGGCCTCTACTGCAAATGTCTTCAGTTCCTGCTTGTTCTTGGGGCATTTTCCCATCAGTTTTGTCTTCATCAAGTGAAATGCATGCTCAATCAGATTCAGGTCAGGGGATTGACTTGGCCATTGCATAACATTCCACTTTTTAGCCTTAAAAAACTCTTTGGTTGCTTTTGCAGTATGCTTCGGGTCATAGTCCATCTGCACTGTGAAGCGCCGTCCAATGAGTTCTGAAGCATTTGACTGAATATGAGCATATAATATTGCCTGAAACTCTTCAGAATTCATTCTGCTGCTTTTGTCAGTAGTCACATCATCAATAAATACAAGGGAACCAGTTCCATTGGCAGCCATACATGCCCAAGCCATGACACTACCACCACCATGCTTCACTGATGAGGTGGTATGTTTTGGATCATGAGCAGTTCCTTTCCTTCTCCATACTCTTCTCTTCCCATCACTCTGGTACAAGTTGATCTTTGTCTCATCTGTCCATAGGATGTTGTTCCAAAACTGTAATGGCTTTTTTAGGTGTTGTTTGGCAAACTCTAATCTGGTCTTCCTGTTTTTGTGGCTCACCAATGGTTTACATCTTGTGGTGAACCCTCTATATTCACTCTTGTGAAGTCTTCTCTTGATTGTTGACTTTGACACATATACACCTACCTCCTGGAGAGTGTTCTTGATTTGGCCAACTGTTGTGAAGGGGTTTTTCTTCACCAGGGAAATTATTTTTATGTCATCCACCACAGTTGTTTTCCGTGGTCTTCCGGGTCTTTTGGTGTTGCTGAACTCTCTGGTGCATTCTTTCTTTTAAGAATGTTCCAAACAGTTGATTTGGCCACACCTAATGTTTTTGCTATCTCTCTGATGGGTTTGTTTTGATTTTTCAACCTCATGATGGCTTGCTTCACTGATAGTGGCAGCTCTTTGGATCTCAAATTGAGAGTCGACAGCAACTGATTCCAAATGCAAATGTCACACCTAGAATCAACCCCAGACCTTTTACCTGCTTAATTGATTTAATTGATAATGAAATAATGAGGGAATAGCCCACACCTGTCCATGAAATAGATTTTGAGTTGATAGTCCCATTACTTTTGGCCCCTTAAAAAGTGGGAGGCACATATAGAAACCGTTGTAATTCCTACACCGTTCACCTGATTTGGATGTAATTACCCTCAAATTAAATCTGAAAGTCTGCAGTTAAAGCACATCTTGTTTGTTTCATTTCAAAGCCATTATGGTGGTGAATAGAGGCCAAAATATGAAAATTCTGTCAATGTCCCAATATTTATGGACCTGACTGTATATATATATATATATATATATATATATATATAAAACACCCTGCTAAGGGTGTACTGTTCTAAGTGTGGTGTTGGAGTAACGACTTCTTACCAAGGTTACCAGCTTTCTTACCCCTTCAACTGCTCTGGATTAAATGCAGTAAGATTCAGACACTTAGGTTACCGACTCACAGTTGAATAATAGTGTGAATTTATTCACAAATTCATGAAAGAGCAATTTTGCACAACAAGTAACATATTAACAAGATACATTACAGCAAGCTGCATACATTGGAATATGAGAAATACACTCTGTCCCTTGCAAGCTTTTATTAATCTGCAATGCTTCTTTCTTTAGGCTGAAAAGAAGACCATTAGGACAGACAAGCAACAATTCAAATAGTACTCACAAAGCATCAGTTGTACATGAAACCCCCAATGTCAACATTAACCTAGTCAATTACCTTCATACTAGTAATTTCCTTAGGGACTTTCAATTCCCTCAAAGTCTGGCCAGTACCCCCTTTACGTTGTGCACATTAGAAGTAAAGTCGATTCTCCTCTCTTATTTTGAAACAGTGAGGAGCTGTCTGACTTTGTCTAGGTTTATACTGTAATCCTATGCAACTTATTAAAGTTGTGCTGGCACTTGGACGGTGCAAGCCCGGGCCAGGAAATTCTCTTCCTTTTCTTATTTCTGAAACTGCTCCTCAATGCGTTTTTTAGTTAGTTTAACATCGGTTAGTTTTCTAATGTCACTTTACATCTACCACAGGTTAAGAAGAGTTTCACAGACCTACTGTATATTGAGTTCCAATGCAGTTTATTGGATGCGATCCCTCAATAGCGTTATAATGTCTCTCAAATTAGCTAAAATAAACTGGCTCTTTTCTGTAGCTGCAGGGTATGTGACTATACTAGCTGGATTTCCCCTCGGTGCAGTTCCTTACTCACAGCAATTATTTACTTTCTTTTAACTTCTGTCTCTCCTGAGGGAGTAGTTTCTAGTGTGAGTAGTGGTCCTTTCAGCTGTACACTAAGCTGATGGATTTATTGAATAAAACTGTCTGAACAATAGCTGAATAGCTATTTGCCTGTTCTTCTATTGGGAGAGCTAGCTATTCACTCCCACAAGTTCTGATTAAGGGTACAATCTGCCGTGCCCGTAATGTGTTGTGCTGGGTGTAACGTCTATAAGGCTGACAGACCTGATCTCTGTAGTCCGGCGTAGCAATATCAGTACCTCAGGGTGTATGGACAGCGATCTCTTCTGCAGGCGGTCACCAGCTGTCAGTCACCAGACAGGGGTGGAATCTGGGTGTTCCCGATGATGCTGCTTCCTTCTCTCTGCCCCCGGCAGCTTCCTGTCAGGGTAGAGCTCGTTTCCCCTTCTTGCAAGGGACCTGGAAGTGATGTGAGTGAGGGCGGAAGTGCAGTTCCTGCCCACGACAGCCAGCTAAACAAATACTTTGTCCCCACTTAAACAAGTTTGTGCTGCGCTTGCCACGCTTCAGGCACGGTGGCTCGCTGTGCTCGCCACAAGGTTATATTCCCCCTCTATGCCCACTTGGATGGTAGGGAATGACACTGGACACTGGCTGATAACATCAGGGTCCTCTCCATGAAGGGGATTTAGACATTACCTTCCTGTCAGCTCTGGTTCCTGCACTCCCCTCAGGCAGCTCCTCTCAGTTCCTGATCCTCTCACACAGCCTTCGGTAAGTGCGGAGCTCCTCACCCAGTCCTCTGGCCAGAACAGCTCTCCTGTCCCCCTCAGGCAGCTCTCTCCCTCCCAGCAGCCTCTTACCAGCAGGGGTGTGCCACAACTCCACCACGCTCACAGCCTCTGGTCACCGCCGGGACCACCCAGCAGCTCCACTGAACAGCGCTATCCATCCCCTGCACTGACTCCGGTCAGTGCAGTCCTGGCCTGCTCCCGTGACTGCTACCTCAGGAAGGTCGGCGGCAGCTCTTTACAGTGCCCCACTCTCCCTTCACCTCAGGGACCGTGCCTGCTCCTGGCAGCCTCTGCGAACATCTCTTGAAAGCGGCGGTAACGTGTGGTCCTTCCCGCTCACAGCTTGCACTGCTCTCCCCAGCGCTCCCCTTATCCTCTATGGGGACAGTTTTCCCCTATACAGCGGCCGTACTCAAACGTCCCTGCCACGTGCCCGTTATTAGTTATAGTCCAGTAGCGGTAGTCCATTCCAAGTTCCCCTTGATAAAAGGTCAAAACAGACCTATATAATGTGGGCAGCTCTCTGCCCTACCAAATGTGTAAATACATAAATTAGCATTTTGCTTTACCATAAGAACAGTGTAAATATATTAACTAGAAGTACATATATGAACTATTATTTTCTGTAACTGTATATATTAATTGAACTGTACCCTCTAGGGGTATCACCAATATATATATATATATATATATATATATATATACATATATATACACATACATACATATAGATAGTCCGGCACTCTCAATTTATAATGTTCAAAATACTGGGGTGTTTTTAGGGAAATTCATATAGAGGTTCCCATAGATAATAGTCTTGCCTCTTCAAGAAAGAAGAAAAAACACTCTCCAGATTTTCAGCAAGATTATTCAGTATTTAATGATTGAACCAACATAATTTGCCAACGTTTCAGTCCAATATGGACCTTTGTCAAGGCACAATAGCTTCTAAACATCAATGGTTCACTAAAAGGGAGCACATATAAACAACATAAGCATTCATAGTCTGACAGGTCCTTTAAAACACATAAGTTCAAAAATGTTATAATCCATGATCAATATGTATGTGATATAGGGAGGGGTGTGCCTCATATAACAGTAACATGATATCCAATAGAAGCCCACACTGCAAGAGACTATTCACAGCGGTAGAAAAAAACTAAATCTTTATGCAGCAACTAGTATTGAGAATACAGGGGTCGAATGTGCGCCCCAATGTAGATTATAATAATAGCAACCAGGTGGAGGGACAATTTCAGAAACTCCTAGAAATGACAGCTCGACTGAAAGAAAGAGGATACTCACATTCTCTACTTAAGAGCTGTTTAAATAAGGCCAGAAATAAATATGCGAACCCTCGACCTAAATCTACTGAAGGTGACCGTGTCATTTATGTCAGCCAATACAGCAACAGATCCAGACTAACAGAAAGATCAATCCGACAACATTGGTCGATCATCCAATCTGACCCCATTCTACCATTTACCAACACCAAAGCACCTATGATGTCATATAAAAGAGGGCCTAACCTGAAACAACTGCTACTTAGGCCATCAATGAACCCGGAAATGACTAACTCTATCATCAAAGTCATGCAGAACCGACCCGGTAGCTATCGATGTGGAGGCTGCGTGACCTGCAGTTCTATGGTTCCAGGCAACACTCTTGCTCACCCCCACACGGGTGTACCCATAAAGATTAGATGGAAGCTCCATTGTAAAATGGACCATATCATTTACATATATACATATATATATACACACACACACAGTCAGGTGCATAAATGTTGGGACATTGACAGAATTTTCATATTTTGGCCTCTATTCACCACCACAATGGCTTTGAAATGAAATAATCAGGTGAACAGTGTAGGAATTACAACAGTTTCAATATGTGCCTCCCACTTTTTAAGGGGCCAAAAGTAATGGGACTATCAACTCAAAAGCTTTTTCATGGACAGGTGTGGGCTATTCCCTCATTATTTCATTATCAATTAAGCAGGTAAAAGGTCTGGAGTTGATTCTAGGTGTGACATTTGCATTTGGAATCAGTTGCTGCCGACTCTCCAAAGAGCTGTCACTATCAGTGATGCAAGCCATCATTAGGCTGAAAAATCAAAACAAACCCATCAGAGAGATAGCAAAAACATTAGGTGTGGACAGATCAACTGTTTGGAACATTCTTAAAAAGAAAAGAAAGCACCGGAGAGCTCAACAACACCAAAAGACCCGGAAGACCACGGAAAACAACTGTGGTGGATGACAGAAGAATTATTTCCCTGGTGAAGAAAAACCCCTTCACAACAGTTGGCCAAATCAAGAACACTCTCCAGGAGGTAGATGTATATGTGTCAAAGTCAACAATCAAGAGAAGACTTCACAAGAGTGAATATAGAGTGTTCACCACAAGATGTAAACCATTGGTGAGCCTCAAAAACAGGAAGAACAGATTAGAGTTTGCCAAACAACATCTAAAAAAGCCATTACAGTTCTGGAACAACATCCTATGGACAGATGAGACAAAGATCAACTTGCACCAGAGTGATGGGAAGAGAAGAGTATGGAGAAGGAAAAGAACTGCTCATGATCCAAAACATACCACCTCATCAGTGAAGCATGGTGGCGGTAGTGTCATGGCGTGGGCATGTATGGCTGCCACTGGAACTGGTTCCCTTGTATTTATTGATGATGTGATTGCTGACAAAAGCAGCAGAATGAATTCTGAAGTGTTTCGGGCAATATTATATGCTCATATTCAGTCAAATGCTTCAGAACTCATTGGACGGCGCTTCACAGTGCAGGTGGACAATGACCCGAAGCATACTGCAAAAGCAACCAAAGAGTTTTTTAAGGCTAAAAAGTGGAATGTTATGCAATGGCCAAGTCAATCCCCTGACCTGAATCCGATTGAGCATTGAGCATTTCACTTGAAGAAGACAAAACTGAAGGGAAAATGCCCCAAGAACAAGCAAGAACTGAAGACATTTGCAGTAGAGGCCTGGCAGAGCATCACCATTGATGAAACCCAGCGTCTGGTGATGTCTATGCGTTCCAGACTTCAGGCTGTAATTGCCTGCAAAGGATTTGCAACAAAGTATTAAAAAGTGAAAGTTAGATTTAGGATTGTTTAGTTTGTCCCATTACTTTTGGCCCCTTAAAAAGTGGGAGGCACATATAGAAACCATTGTAATTCCTACACTGTTCACCTGATATGGATGTAATTATCCTCAAATTAAATCTGAAAGTCTGCAGTTAAAGCACATCTTGTTTGTTTCATTTCAAAGCCATTGTGGTGGTGAATAGAGGCCAAAATATGAAAATTCTGTCAATGTCCCAATATTTATGCACCTGACATTGATTGATATATATATATATATATATATATATCAGACACACACACACAATTATACATTACAGCACGCACTTATTTTCTTTTATTGTGGTGGCTTCTGTGTGTGCGCACCCCATACTTAAGCCCCACCTAATATTGCCATCTGAGTTAAGCCTTGCCTTCGGACCTAAGCCCCGCCTCCCGATTGACATCTGCCGTCAGTCTCCAGAGTGCAGGACTGCAGGTAGAGGGCTGGATAGGTGAAGAGGCAGTGACACCCGAACCGCCCTCCCTACTCCCCTGTACGAGAGCATGGTGTTACTGCTGCTCGGTGAACAGACATTTGTTGTTGCTGGTTCTCTGAGATGCATGAGGCTCTCTCAGAGCCAGCCCTAGGCATAGACAAACTAAGCAAATGCCTAGGGGCACCCAAGCACATCTAGGGCCAGCAGAGGATTAAGGCAGGCACAGCTGGGGCACCTGCTGCTGGCTGGGCAGAGACTATGGGAGCTGGTACTGTCACTGTGCAGCGTCCATGATTGGAGCTCAGCTGACAGCTCCGATCGAGCATGGCAGCAGCAAACAGTGAGTGGGCATCAGCAGTTTGCGTGGATGGGGCATCTGGATGATGGCTAGTGGTTAGCACTGGTGCTGTGCTGGGAGGAGGAAGGGTGCTGTGCTGGGAGAGAGGTGCTGTGCTGGGACAGGGGTGCTGGGTGAGGGGTACTGTGCTGTGATCTGTGCTGGGTGAGGGGTGCAGCACAATGGTGAAAGGGGCCACATACATTGAGGCCACACACTTTTTCAGGATCCCATGGGGGGGGGGGGGGCACCACCCAAAACCTTGCCTAGGGCTCTAATTTGGCTAGGGCCAGCTCTGGATTCTCTCTTACCTCGAGCCCTGAGCATGTTGTGCTGTGTGGATGTTTGCAGGACACTCTGCTGTTGGGGTGTAATCTGGATTCCACCTTACCCTCGGGTCCCCTAGTGCTGTCCAGGGTCGTAGTGATATTCTCCGGGATGACCCATGCAGATTAGGAACAGGGGTGCCAGGTCAGGCTTTATCACTCTGAAAAAATGTGGTTTTATTTATTGTCTGGCTTAAATGGCAGAATCCTGTAAACTTGAACGTGAGATCTAAAATGCTGACAAAGTTGCATGTGCAACACATAGGGCTCATGCAGAGACAATTACTGTACCACTGACTTATTGTGTTCTGCATGTCTGGCTGATTTCATCCTCCGCTGCTCCTCCTCCTTACATTGTTTTTTTTTTTTTTAATGCAATTTTTTTTAATTTAGCATACTTGTAGATACAGGGGCGTTTTAAGAGAGAAGGGAGCCGGTGTGCAACCTCCGGTTGGGCCCCCTCCTCTCTGACAGCGCACTGATTGCGGTAGATTCTGGCTTAATGCCAGAATCTACTGCACATGCACGGGTCTCTGGGACATTGGCGCCAGCGCCTTATTCCTAGATATCTCTTGTCTGCGCATGCGCGAGTCACAAGGAAAATGGCCACCGCCATTTTCCCTGTGATTTCTGCTGCTCTGCAATGCCGGTACGGCGCTGCAGAGCAGCATTCTGAAGACAGCAGAAAGTTAAGTATAAACAAATATGGGTGCAGGGTGTGCGGTGTGGGCCCCCCCCAAACCCAGGGGCCCGTGTGCACCGCCCACTCTGCTTCCATTATAAAGACACCCCTGTGTAGATATTTGATTCTAAATTAATTACAAAAACATAGGTTTACTGTCCAAGTTAGAACAATATTTAAACATCTATCTAGAATTCTTCTTTCTTGTGTTTTATATATCAGGATATACATAATATCATTATTATAGATCAGTACATTATCATATCGTTCATAGGTTACATACGCCGCATCGCCGGAAGGTGTGCCTTGGCAATTTTAATATCTTATGTAGTGTGCCTAGAGTTGGAAAGGTTGAAAATCACTGCTCTATATGGTTAAAGTGTATCTTTGCTAATGAATTTCAACCTGTAAACCTATCAAGGTAAGTCTACCATAACTCTAAATTTTCTTCTTCAGGGTCCATAGGGATCCACAGGGATACCATGGGGATGTCCTAAAGCAGTTCCCCTAGGGTGGGGGTGCTCCTGAGCAGAAAGGAGAACTCATCACCCAAAGGAAGCATCCTGAAAGGCAAAAGTATGAAAGGCATTAAACCTAAGAAAAGTGTGCACTGAAGACCACGTGGCTGCCTTGCACAATTGTTCAGTAGAGGCACCATGACTATATGCCCATGATGGCCCTACAGACTGAGTAGAATGTGCTGTCACGTGCTTGGGATAGGGAGATCAGCCTGTGTGTACACCTGAGAGATAGTCATCGGTAGCCATCTTGCCAGAGTCTGCTTATTAGCTGGCCAACCTCGTTTGTGAAAAACATATAATACAAAAAGTGTATCTGATTTCCTAACAGGGTTTGTGCGCTCCACATAGATACAGAGTGTATGAACTAAATCCAGGGAGGCTTCACCTACAGAAAGATCTGGAGCCTAAAAAGCTGGAAATACAATTTCTTCATTTATATGAAAATGTGACACTACCTTAGGAAGGTAACACTCCATTGTACGAAGAAAAGCTTTATCCTAGTGAAAAATTAAAATGGAGAGCAACAAAGCGCTACCCTGTCAGAGACTCTGCGATCAGAAGAGATAGCGAGAAGAAAAAGTGTCAACCACTTCAAATCTACAGAGGCTAGAGGTTCAATTGGAGGAGTATGTAGCCCCTTAAAAACAAAGACAAGTCCCACGGTGCTACCGGTGGAACAAAAGGAGGTTGAACTCGCAGAACTCCCTGGAAAAAAAATTCTAACATCTGCTAAAGAGGCAATCTTCCTCTGGATCAGACTGACAGTGCAGAAACCTGCACTCTCAAAGTAGCCAGGTGGAGACCACGGTCTAAACCTGCCTGGAGAAAAGCCAGTATCCTGGAAATTCTAAACACCTTAGGATCATACTTTATGTGGGAACACCATTTACCAAAGGAATACCAAGCTCTGTAATATATGCTGGCAGAGGCAGGCTTCCGTTCCCTAAACATCGTTTGAATTACAGAATTGCAAAAACCTTTTGCTCTTAGGATGGAAGATTCAAGAGCCATGCCATCAAAGCCATACGAGGTAAGTCTGGATGCCCGCAGGGAGTCTGCGTTAGCAGATCCTGCCATAGAGGAAGAGGATACGGACTGTCTATTGACAGATTCTGTGCGTTGGTGAACCAGTGACGTCTGGGCCAAGCAGGAGCCGCCATTATTACTGTTCACCCTTCCTGCTTGAATTTCCCGGGCACTCTTGGGAAGAGGGAGATCGGAGGAATAAGATATGCCAGCTTGAAGTCCCATCTTACTGCCAGTGCATCCATGAAGGTTGCTGATGGGTCTCTGGACCTGGTCCCGTACCTGGGGACCTTGTGGTTGTGACGTGATGCCATGACATTTATCTCTGGTAGACACCATTTGTTTACCAAGAGCTGAAGCACTTCTGGATGGAGAGACCACTCTCCGGCGTGTATGTCCTGGTGACTTAGGAAGTCTGCTTCCCAATTGAGTACTCCTGTTATGAATATTGTCGAGATGGCCGGAATATGACAATCTGCCTAAATCAGAACCCTTGCCATTTCTTTTATGGCTGCGTAACTTCTTGTGCCTCCCTGATGATTGAGGTAGGCCACTTTTGTCGCAATGTCAGACAATCTGGACTGGCTTGCCCTGGGGCAGGTCCTGTGCCATGATAAGTGCTTTGCTTACTGCTCGCATTTCCAGAATGTTTATTGGCAGATGACTTACCTGGTTTGTCCATCTTTGCTGCAAGGTGTGACGACCTGTCACTGTTCCCCATCCGCGAAGACTGGCGTCTGAACAAAGGGCACCCATTCTGCATTCCAAATTGGGTGTGAGCAGCACCCAATTTGGAATGCAGAATGGGTGCCCTTTGTTCAGATTATCCTTTCTCAGCCACCACAGGAGGAAGTGGTGAACCTCTGGAGTAAGAAGGATTCTCTAGGACTTTATTCAATGATACTGTCCATTCCATCTGGAGAGAATCAATATTTGCAGAGGCCTGGAATGGAACTGAGCATACCCCACCATGTCAAAGGTGGATACCATTGATCCCAGGACCTGCATTGCTAACAGAATGGATACCCTTCACTTTTGAAGCAGCTTGCGTATTCGCAATGATATGGTCACAATCTTGTCCTCTGGCAGAAACGCAGTCTGTGCCCGAGAATCCTGAAGAGCTCCCTGATGTACCATCTGCTGTGTTGGAAAGTGATGATTTCTTCCAATTGATGATCCAGCTGTGCTTTTGTAAGCAGGCTATGGTCAGATGAAGATGGTTTTGTAAAACAACCAGAGTCTGTGCCATTATCAGGAAGTCATCCAGATATGGTAGAATTCTGACTCCCTGGTGCCTGAGATAGGATGTCATGACTGCCATTATTTTGGTAAATACCCCGGGAGCAATAGATAGGCCAAAGGGTAGAGCCTGAAATTGGTAATGTTGCTGAAGGACAGCAAACAGTAAAAATTGCTGGTGGGATGGTGTAATGGGAACATGCAGATATGCATCCTGAATGTCCAGGGAAACCATGTAATCCCCCAGCTCCATTGCCAAAATAATTGATCAGAGAGTTTCCATATGAAACTTGGGTACATGGATAAACCTGTTGAGGGTTTTTAGATTCAGTATAGGACGATAAGCCCCATTCGGTTTCTGAACCAGAAATAGATTGGAATAACCCCTTCCCTGTTGAGACACAGGAACCAGGACTATTACTGCCTGCTCAAGGAGTGAATGGCTTCATGAAGGGCCAAAACATTTACTGTATCTGCTGGGGGATCTGTGCAAAAAAACTTCTGGGGAGGATGCCTCCTGAAAAAGAGGGCTTACCCCTGAGAGACCACTTTTCGGACCCAGGCATCTGTTGTTTGACGCCAACAATCCGCAAACTCAGAGAAGTCGGCCTTCCACCCTGGGATCCCCAGGAGGAGGCCCGTCACCATCAGGCAGAGGGTTTGTTGTCCAGTTTAGAAGCTGGAGTTTTTGCCAGGCCATATCTCTTAGTTTGTCGCCTTGATACCTAGATGTCTTAGAGGAAGGCTGTTGCCTTGCTCATCCCTGAGAACGGAAGGCCGAAAATAAACTTGCCTAGACTTTATAGTCGCCGTAGATGGCAGACCTGCTGACTTTGAAGCTGCCAGAGTAGCTATTATTTTATCCAACTCTGCTCCAAAGAGTACTTTTCCATAGAAAGGTAAAACATCCAGTACCTTCTTTGATCCTGTATCAGCTTTCCAGATCTTAACCAAAGGGCCCTGTTTGCCACTATTGAAGCTGCTGATGCTTTAGAAGCTAAAATTCCAGCATTTACAGCCGCTCCTTCCACATAGGAAGCCGCTTCCCGTATATGGCAGGTATACATCATCTGCTCTCTGGTAGCATTTGGTAGAGAATTTTCCAATGCTCCCATCCATTCGAGTAATAGCTCCAGATGATGAAAAAAATCATTTTAAGACATGCTTCAATCATTTTATCAATGGAATCCTTCAGGGAAGATGCAGCTGTCCATCATGCTGTGTGTACGGGCGGTCAGCCAACCAACCGTACACTTGCAGCAGAGGCAGCGGAGAAGGGAGTGCGACGCAACCCCCGAGCAATGAGAGCCATGCCCAGATGATGGTTGTTCAGTGTGTATGAACAACCATCATCTGCAGACCATGCAATCTGCAGATATATCTTTTAGCTGTGTACCCAGCTTTAGGCTATGGCACTTGACATGCCTTGATCCCACCCTGCAGCCTGAAACGATTCAATGTATTAAAGAGGAGCTCTCCAAGGATATACCACTGAGTGTGTGGTGGTAATGCTGGGACACTATGACCTGATCTAAAGGATTATACTCCGATTGGAATATCTGTAGGTTCCTGCACCCAGGGATCAGAACTAATGCGGGCCATACATCTGGCATGCAATTCCCCGATGCTGATCCGATCAGCGATCTGATTTGCCAATTGGTGAAATACTCAGCTTGAAAAAGTCCACAGCAGTGGCCGAAATGCGTTGCTGCCTTTGACGTTCACTGAATCTAGACCATAACTATTAAATATATGGTTTTAAACCAGCCACCTACTTCATACCTGCAAAAAAGCATTGCACTGCAAAGACACTAATGCGCCCCGTGCCTGACCACAGCATCCGGTCACAGTATCTGACAGTTAACCAGCGCTAGAGTTATTGGCTCTAAAACATAGCACCCCAGAGAGTGTATCCTGACTGCCCAGATGGACAAGCCACAATACACAGTGACCCTGGTAAGAGTGACCACATACCTCTCCATACGACTGTGAAGGTCGCAACAATGATAGCAGCAGCCACTGGCCAGTGGTAATCAGCTGGAGCTGACATCTATTAAGATCTCCAGCAACTACTTGGTACAACTTTTTGGCTACACCACACTGTACAATGTGATTGGCTGTAAACAAGGATACTGGTCAGTACTGACAATATAGTTATAACTGCACGGGATTATTAATATACGTTACCGTATACTACCCATTACAAACTGGAATCAATGGTAGACATCTAATAGATATAACCTTCATGTATTGAGTATTCTTCCATGAGAACATTTTAATATAAGATATAAACAGGGGCGTATCTACCCCTTGGCCAGGATAGCACTTGCCAGGGGCACCGGCCAAGGAAGAGGCGCCACTCGGCAGTGCCACCCGCGTCAAAGGGATAGAATCACATTGTAGTTCAAACAGAACTACTTTCAGATTTCGTATCTCCTATCAACGTACTGGGGCATCATGGGAGCTGTAGTCTGAACCAGGCGCTCAGCTTGGTACTGGAGGCCACAGCCTGCTCATCAAAGAACTACATTTCCCAGAGGCCTTTGTGCATTGCAGCTCGCTGCTATCTGATGCCCGGCTCACAGGGTGCTGGCTAAGAGGGTCTCCGGCTCCACTCATCGTACAGGCAGACTGGAGGCTGCAGGATACAGCTGGGGCCGCTGAGAAAGAAGTCATCTTCCAGGTACGGGCCCTGGGCCATGATGTGATATCGGGGCTGGGATTGGGGGCAGTCCCCCATGTCTGCGGCAGTGCATCTATCTCATTGCCAGGCTGTATTGCTCCCTCTATATGTATTATACCCCTCTCACTAACTGCTACTTTATCCCCACCCCCCAACAGACCACTGCACCCCTTTCCTCCCCATGAAGGTACTATATACTCTATCTCCCCCCTTCTCATTGACTACTGCTTCCTCCGGGGTGGGGTGGGGGGGGGGGGGGGGGGGAGTTCATCCCTATGTATGTGCTATACCCCCTCCCCTCCTCCATCGACTGCTGCTCCCTCCTGAGGGGCTTTATATCTCACAATGTAGTTATACACCCTCACCTCCTACCTCCTCACTGATTGCTGTTTCTGCCTGGAGGCTTTTTTCCTCCCCAGGTATATATTATACCCCTGATCAATGAGTACAGTTTACTCCTGGGTGGATTTATTCCCCTTTCTAGGTGGTATGTACTACTCTGTGATGCCATATAAACTGCCTATTATCGGGTACATACACTGTGTGTAGAGTAACGTGTATAAGGGGTACTACTGTGTGTTGTAATGTGAATAAGAGACATTACTATGTGGTGTAATATGAATAAGGGACACTAGTAAGGTAAGTAAGAGACACTAAAGTGTAGTGTAATTTGAACTTGGGAAACTATTGAATGGCAACGTCCCTTCCCCACAAGACCACACCCATTTTTCAGACCGCGCTGTCCATATTTACAATATGAAGGGAAGCCAGTTCCTTCCTTTGCCAGGGGCGCTCGGATCCCTAGATACACCCCTGGATATAAATGCTGACAAATTAACTAATTCAGCACACAAGCCTATATTGCAACATTGTATCATTAATGTAATTCTTTTATTTACAGATGTACTCTTTGAAATCACTTTATATGGATTTTTTTTTTAATTATACAACACTGACTGATTTTTTTTTTTGTAGGTTGTACCAGCGCAGTTACATGTATGGTTTTATATGAATCTGGAAAATACAAAATGTTCAAAATCCTCAAGTCCAATAATTTTCGGGTCAGAATCTGCAAATCGAAATTGTCCAACATTTTGGATTTTCACAATCCCTGACCCAGTTATCTGCAAAATGGGGAATTGCCCCAGTTATTTGCAGATGTATGGGCCCCATCTACCATGGGGTGTGGAGCTTTACCCTGCCACCTCCCGGACTGAATACCTGGTACCTTCAAATTGTGTTTGTTTGATACCTTACGCCTGTGCACTCATCTTGTACCCATTGTACTGAAATAAAGGCATAAATGTAATAGGGTGAGAGTATAAAGTTGCATCATCTCGCAGAGAGTATGAGAGTTTGTACTACAACTCGCACCATGTAATAGAGTGCGAGTTGAGTGTATAATAAATGCAAGTGAGTTTTTCTGGGTGAAAACTCAACTTGTAATGCAAGTTTTATTATAAAGGTGCAAGTTTTGCAGAAACCTTCACAGATCAGCTTTACAAGCACCTGTGGTATATCATTAAGCTGATTGAGCAACTACCATATTTTTTGCTTGCAGTTTGGAGGCATAAAGGGAGTCAGCATTAGGAGGAGGTGCTGATCCTTATAGTGCCATGTGGGGTTTTTTGTCCCTACCTGTAGTATATCATTAAGCTGATTGAGCAACTACCATATTTTTTGCTCTTTTTAATATCTTTCAAAGGAAATTTGGAGAAAAAATTACTTCACCGAAAGGGCAATGGAAAATGTAATAGCCTCCTATCAGAGGTGGTAGAGGCTAAGGCTGTAGAGCAATTTAAGCATGCATGGGATAGGCACAAGAATACGGTTACCAAAAGGTTAAAAAAAAAAAAGGGAAGACTAGATTAGCCAAGTGGTTCTTATCTGCCATCAAATTCTATGTTTCTATGTAACAGTAAATATTATTGAACTCACATCTGTTTCATTTTATGTTACATAGGAACGACCAAAACCATTATATATCAAATACTTTATTATAAATCAATGATAAATGTTTAACAAACAAATGTAGTTTAGTTGCACAATAAAATATACAAATAATAATACATATATTTGAAATCAACCTTCAATCTTAATTATGCCTTAACACTGGACACAGAACACAGGTCCCATCTAGAAGACATACTCATTAAACGTGACCCTTTTAGACAGAATTACATACATAATAAACAAAACATAGTAGTGAAATGATGAACTGAACTACATGTGTTGTATAAATGCCATCACTGTTTATTCTGTTGTAAGTAACCAGAACATGAGATTGGGTGACATTTCCAGAACTGTGTGGTTAGGGTAATTAGATCCATGAACAGACCGGACACCCAGTAAGTGTCTATTTAAAATTGCTCAGCTATGTAAAATGTAGAAAGCTTGCATTAAAGTCTGCCCAGTAACATTTTCACATGGCTTAAATGCACACTGATAAAATCCCTATTTGATCTTACAGTCCGTATACTCATCAGAAATGCATTTAAAAATAATGTTGTCATGTAATTTACTTAGATTTGTAAGTATCCAACTTATGCAAGGTAACCAATAGAGGGGTCGCATGCAGTACCTACCAGATTTAGTGAGATTGTTAAATAAAATCTCCACCTGACCAAACTAATCCGTATTACATAATACTGCAGTATTACCCTGCACTCTATGATGAAGGTAACAGTTTACAGTGTGATATACTGTACAAAACCCAGCTTGATTTCGTAGTTGTAATAGCAAAAGCAACCATTTAACAATAATTGTTATATCAGTATACTCAGAAGAGCCAGTAATATAGTGATGCTGACAGCTATAATTACAGATATAAACTTCTTTACAATGTAAAGGAAACGTATTAGTAATATAAATATAATACACTTGATGTATTAAACTGGATTTTCTGCTTCAACTACAAATTTAAATTTCAATGTATTTCTCTAGGTAAGGACGGAGTGGCAGGACCTCTCCACCCATTATGGGTCTATTGATTCTTATATGAATTGGAGCTTTATATTAAGTAATTGTGCTCAAAACAACCGAGGATAATCGGTTATATGCCTTTCCTGCCAGGGAGTTTTGAAAAACCACCAGAGTAAAAGCATAATGGCATTGTACAGCTAACACACATACCATTATTGAGAAAATTCAGATGGAAAACTTCTTCCTGCTAAACGGCCTTAGGCATTATTTAGATTAGCATTAGCTGTTGCAGGAGAATTACTGTGCTGTGAAGAGTCTCGGCACTAACCTGTAATCATACAGATAAAAGCAGGAGCTTGTGGGAAAAGTTGGTATACTCTGTCAAAAGATGTAGTTTTTTTAAAAATATATTTTTTACATGCTTAGTTATGCATTGTCTGTTAAATGTATTTTGAGTGTAGGTTACAGATACTGTATAAATTGCTAATATTAAAAAGGCATTTAATATAAAATTGAATTTGGCAAAGTGATTATTTTTTTTATTGTTACAACATGAAAATATCAAACTCTAAAAAAAAAAAAAAATACAACACATTTTTATAAATAGGACCATTTTTTGATTTAAGTGTGTGCATACACAAAGGTTCCCAATCTCTCTTCTATCATGACAAATCTAATTTCATTTTCAGTACAGTGTTAAGCATTGCAGTAAATAAAACGGAAATTAAGACCACAATGTGAGAAACCAAGCCAAATCTTACATATTCCTTTTAATATTTCATTACAATATATTTCACATATAAATCATCTATTTGCATATTTTGAAAACTGTATTAGTTCAATACTTTTCTTGTGAGACACAAATTTGTGCCAATCCATTTATTGGAAAATACAGGCATACAACATGTTCACAACAGTTATTAAAGATGATAGGATTCAAATTGGAGGCAAAAACATTATACCATAGCTTGGTCTTCTGCTCCAACAGATTCATTCTCCACATGAATAAAGTTGATTCCACTGTAATCAAGAATTTAGTAGAATGTGGGGTCCTTCACATGGCATACTTAGATTTGCTGTATTTAGCAGGTCCCTGGAATTTCCATACATCTTAAGTACAGGGCCATAGAGAACCTGACCGGGCATGGATACTGACAAGGGGGGTGGCCCAATGTACGGAGATCTGTTCACGTCTCCCTTACAAAAAAATATAAAAAAACAGTATGTGCTCCACAGGGAGTGCCGCTGTGCCTCTCAGCCAGGGGCAGATCCAGGAGAGGTGGGCGTGATCAGGGCGATCGATCCTACCTACCACTACCCTACAACACAGCCAGGAGGAGAGACTGCTGCTTATCATGGCAGCAGCCTCCCTGCACCCACCACAGCCCAGCACACAGATTTGGGGAGAGACTGCCACTGACAGGCAAGGGGGAGGGGGCAGACATTGAGGGGCCTGGGCCCCTGGTGAGCCCCTCTATCAATCCTGGGCAATTAGTACCCTCCTCTTCCCTCCCTCTCGGCGCCACTGCTCAAGTATGTAGTAAGGGAAAATCTAAGTTGTTCCTTATGCTGGGCATACACACTACAATTATCGGGGAAATCCGCCAGATATCCGTGGATCGCCCTGATTATTGCAGTGTGTGTGTGTGTGTGTGTGTGTGTGTGTGTGTGTGGCCGACCGAGGGTTAAATATCGATCGGTTGGTCATGCCAAATCGTCCAACTTGCCCATCCAATGCGATATCTGCAAGGTAAAGTGTCGGCCCGCATCAGCCACGACTGACAAACATTTTCACTGTTCCTTCCCATGGCAGGAACGGGCAAATGTATCCTCCCCCGAAGGGTGAAGCGCAGATATCGGGGCCAATACACTGTGACACATCTCAGTGTATGCCCGCGATATCTGCAGGCTGACAGATAAAATGTCTGTCGGTCTGACAGGCATTAAATCTGGCAATGTGTGTCCAGCATTAGTCCTGAAAATGGTTGGCAGAGGTCCTGACAATATGTGATGACCCCCTCTATATGTGGTGAGGCTACCAGGGGTGGAGCCCTAACTATGTACTTTCACTAGGGAGGGAGGATATAATAGTAGTAAACTCCATTAAGATAAAATAATAATGGATAAAGTCCATCATGAAAGAAATGTCCACTCTAAGATATGTTGTTGTTACTTATCTACATACATAGGTACTGATTCAGACTTGGGAGCAAAAAAAAAAAAAAATGGAGTAACTTTGCACCTGGGTAAAGCAAGCTGCAGTGCAAATTTTTACACTGTAATAAAGAGTCAACTCTCTCTTCACATTTTAAATATACTCCACCTACAGTACAACATGGTTTTTCCAAACTGCAAATTTGCTTGTTTTATTTGTTTTTCTCCCAGCCCTGAATCTGCCCAGTAACAACATTTAGACTAAGGGTAATGATTTTTATGACCTTCTGTCTCTCAAGTTCATTTGTGAAAAAACATATTGGTGTAAAGATGAATGTGGGCACATGGCTTTACATGAAAAGAAAAAAACTGTTGGGGAAAAAATATGAGGAATCGAATATAAAGTACTTGTATATAACAGTTAGAATAAATAGCGAAAGGAAGGCAGCAATATCACACATTAACTAAAGTGCTGTTTGACCAGGAATAAGTGTAATTTCTTAAGCAACGGGCTGTGTAATAGTCCTTCGTTTTCCTTTCATTTATCTGTAGGAACAATAAATAAGTTGACATCTGTCATTTAATTATGTTTTTGCAACATAAGCTGCAATCTGTATCATCACAGAGGAACTGATACCAACAATATACAGATGTGTCCTCATACACCTAGCATCATTACGCCATGTGGCACAAGTGAACCGCACCAAGCAGAGTAGCGTACCAACCTTTTCATTACATTTGCATTTTATTTGCCCCACAGACACAACAAACCTCCCCTCAATCTGTACCAGACACACAGGGCTGTGACTTTAACCGCACAGGAATTCGTTTTAAATATGTACAAAGTTGCAGATGAACGGAACATGACATGAAAAAAGCCGCTGCATTATAGCACTTTGTATATAGATTCAGACTCATTCGTACACAGGTGTACAAGTGTTGCATATCAAATTAATCAGTACAGTATAGTTAAGCGGTTTTGGTGCACATATAGCGACTACAGCACATATTCAAGAAAAAAAAATGCAAAAAAGACGCTCAGAGCAAGCAGAGTCATATGGGTCCTTGTGCGCTGAGAAGGACTGTTTGGCGTGATTGCGGCAATAGTGTATGAGGACACATATGTACACTATACTACCATAACACTCTATTTGACTCTGGGGTAAAACAAAATGGTTGCCATTTGAATATAAGCCTATATCAGAGGATGCAACCAGGGGTTAAAGGGCCCCATTTATCAAAGTTAATTTGAGGTAAATTCCCCAAAAACACCTGTTTTCGGGGGTTTACCTCAAATATTAAGTATCCCCCGGATGTATGAAAGAGGGACCGCAGCAGGTATCTCCGATACCTGCTGCGATCCCTCCATTGCCGCCCCGCAGCCACCTCCCCCATAGGTTTCTATGGGGGATGCGATGCTGCCAAATGTATCAATACATTTGGCAGCATCGCATATGAAGATAGCGTTAGCCGCTGTAGTCTATGGGGACTTACCGCATTTCAGCCGGCGGAGGGATCTCCCAGATCCCTCCGCCGGCAATGGGCGCCGCTCAAATGCAGTCCGCGGGACTGCGCATGCGCAGCAGCCTCGCATGCACTCCGGCCACATCGCAGGGACGGGCTCCTTTCGGAGCCCGTCTCCCTGCATGTGCCGGATAGTACATTCAGCTGGTATGATCGCATTTTGCAATGTGATCATGGGCGGTACTGGATGCCCTGATCGCATTGCAAAATGTGATCATTAATAAATGGGCCCCAAAGTGGGGCGGAACTGCATTCCGTCACTTCTATTTGGAGACGGAACCAGTTCCGCCTCCTCCGACCCACCACAGCCTGACGCCGCAGGGAGGCTCCATCTGCCGGGCACCCGCTGAGATTTTGTTACCAGCGAGCGCCCGGCACCCTCCCCGCTGGGCTTGCCAGAGGCTGGAGCTCACACCTGAGCTCCGGCTTCCGCAGCGTGCAGTGCACTATGGGAGAGGTGTCATGACTTCTCTCCCACAGTTCAGAGAGGAGCAGCCAGACGGACCAGACGGCCGTGGATGCGGGGCTTAAGGCAAGTATTAGTTTGTTTTTGTTTCTGTGTAAGTGGCCTCACTGTAGGGGGCATTCATTCTGGGGAAACTACTACTGGGGGCATTACTCAAGGGGGCACTACTACTGGGGGCATTACTCAGGAGGCACTACTATAAGGGGCATTACTCAGGAGGCACTACTACAAGGGGCATTACTCAGGAGGCACTACTACAAGGGGCATTACTCAGGAGGCACTACTCAGGCGGCACTGTTGGGGGCACTATTACAGGGATATTACTAATGGGGACATTGCATAGGGAGCACTGCAAAAGGGTCACCATTCCTGGGGGCTCTGCATAAGTGGCTCCACTACTATGGGTATTGCAAAAGGGGCACCACTACAGTGGGCATTGCATAAGGGGCACTACCACTACTGAGGGCACTGCATAAAGGCACCACTACAGCGGGCATTGCATAAGGGGCACCACTACAGTGGGCACTATGTGTAAGGGGCACTACTGCTGTGGGCATTGTATAAGTGACACTACTACTGTGGCCACCACTTCTCTAGGACCACTTTAAGCACTGGATGCAACTATACAGAAATAATGAACAATCATCATTAAGAGGAAAGTATTCCAGTTCAAGTAGTAGATACAGTAGGTCATTTTAGTGCAAATATAATAGCTATTCAGCATTACAAATAAACAGCAACAAAAGAATGTCAATATTCACATAACAGCCTCATTATCCTATGATGGGTTTCTGTAAAGAACGGTAAATCCAATCCAGCTAAAATGACATGCTTGCAATTCACCTTAAAGGTGAAATGTGCTAATATACTTGGTCAATAAAAAATACTTAACTATTCATTATTATGTATAATTAGTCGTATCAACTGTTTAGAGGTCTTATTAATGAGATTATCCAAAATAAAGGTCATTATTGAATGCAGTAGAATGTACCCCACAATCTATGTATGAATACTGCAGAATCTGAGCTAATGATTGGGCATTCCTAGCTGCTAGCAGTCAGATTGTGATCACAGGCAAAGGTGACATTTATGAATGCTAATATAATGAAATGAGAGTCAAAAAATTGGATAAGGCTGATTTATTGTGCAAAACAACTTTAAAAAAAATAAATAAATGATATGGGCTCAGCAGGTGCCAGTAATTGGGATTTGTATTATATGTTTAATGGTATAGTGGCTTTACCAACTAGACACATTTAATGCGAGTAAGCACATTTATATATGTATAAGTACCAATAAAATATAAATATTTAAACACACGACACACAATAAAGAGCAGTATTTTAGGTGACAAATTAAAGAGCTCAATATAATTAAGAGGTTATGCTGAAGTAACATTTATATTCTGTCTTTAGCTGCATACACACACAACGATTGAGTTAATGAACGATTTTAGTAAACGATTTTCTACCTTGAAAAAATGAACTAAAATCGTTTACTAAAGTTGTACATTTACTATGTTCATTTAAATGTAATGAACGATTTTTATGAACTACAAACGATTTTTGCATATTATAACTTAATGAAAATCGTTGAGTTGACAAGTCTGACTGAACTACAAACTACAAACGTGAACGCGCATGAACAATAATTGTTCATCGTTTGACTCAGAAAGTGAACTATAATCGTTCAAAAAATCGTTGTGTGTGTATGCACCTTAATGTGTCAATTTTTAGCTGGATCTGCAAAAAGCTCATTGGCTCAAATAGGAATGCATTAGAGGTGCACTTTTTTTGCACATTAGAAACTTACTTTTATTTTTGTATTGTGTATAAGTTTTGAATTGCTATAATTTATATATAGTATATTTTTCTAAATAGAAAGTATTTTCAAACAATATGCTCATAAACTGCAGATAACACTTTTGTAACTGTATTATCACTGAGCTTTCACATTAATTGCTCTTACAAAGTAAACAAACAAAATCTATACATGTAGCAAAAGAGCAAAATATCACAGAAATAGTGATACTCTTGCTTTGCTCTAAAGATTTACAAAAACAAAGATACAATGATGCAAAATTGTCAACACACAGTGGAAGCGGTTGTAACGTCAGATTCATTTTCACTTTATTATTATTATTATTATTATCCTTTATTTATATGGCGCCACAAGTGTCCCGCAGCGCCTTACATAGTACATAGAACTAATAAGTGAACAAGAAACAAGTAACTTACAGTACATTACAGTGCAGGACAAGGACACAACTTATATACATTGCTGAAATAGTGATTAAAGCACTCACAATAAGCTGCCGGGAGTTGGCGGTCCCGTGTTAGGTGCCCTAATGGGGAGTAGAGAGTAGAAGAAAATGTAAAGAGAAGCACATGAGGGAAGAGGTCCCTGCTCATGAGAGCTTACATTCTAAGGGGAGGGGCAGACAGACAGGCGTGACACAGAAGGGGAAGATAGGAAGGAAATGTGAATATATTTATAGCAAGTGCTCCTTTTCTCACAATGGCCCAGATTTATTAACGAGTGATATTTCTTGTTATCACTCGTTACTAATCTTAAATAGTGCTCTAAACAAGCAGCTTCTAAATGTCATTTTTCAAACACATGACAGTTAGGAACTGATTGGTCAGAGGACCATTTAAGCTTAGTAACAAGTGATAACCAGAATATCACTCGTTGATATAACTTGGCCAATGTTCCTTTACAGGAGTCATGCCTCTGATCAATCCCTCCCCCATTTTATTTTCCTAAACCTACATTTCCCCCCTCATCCCCTGCATGCCCATATGGTTACTTGTCCACACCTTTGGTTCACTGTCTGAGTCAACAAGTGTATTTATAGACAACATTTTACATTAGAAATATATAACTATACAATAGCAAGGAGGATGAATTGAGCAATATTAGTGTTGGGGGGGGGGGGGAAGCTGCATACTTTGATGCGAATGTATGGTGTGGTCCGAAGGCTGCAATAGGTTGGACTTTGAAGCCGCGCCCACTATACACTTTTCCTGCTGAACCTGCAATCCCACAGAAGTGGCACTTCCATAGAGAAGGCAGATACATTTGTGCAAAATTAAAATGTGTAAATGGTGCATTTTAAAGGTTTATTAAAGAGCCCCACAATGTTTATGAAATTTATTATATCTTTTATAAGTTAGGTCTTTAGAATTGAGATTTATAAAAGAGTACATGTAAAAAAAAATGTGTTTTTTTTAATTCAACTTGTTAAATAGCTATGAAAGTTTATATAGATGGGATGTAGTTATGAGACCGGCGGTCTCAATCCCGACACTGTAATCCCGGCAAGGGATTAACATAGGCGTCGAAATACCGACGCCTATGTTAGTCCAGACGCCGGACCGATCGTCCTATGCCGGGGGTGAGTATACACCTAGTCGGGGATGGGAGGGTTAATGACCCCCGGGGGATTTAGGCACCCCTCCCCTCCCGGGAAAGGTTAGGGTTAGGTTAAGGCACTAGGGGGCGATGTTAGGGATAGGTACTAAGGGGGGAGGTTAGGGTGGGGGAAAGGGGTAGGGATTGTATACTTACCTGAGCCCATAGGGCTGCCAGCGGTGGGATGTGAAACGCCGGGCTGACGTCCGATGGTCATTCATACTGATTCCATATAGTTAATACATTTACATTTCTGCTGTATAAAAGTCTACTGAAAAGAATTATTAAATGTAGCATAAAAAAGAAGGTACAATTAAATATTATAATCATAGCAAAAGGAGCTTTGATTGTGATAGCTATTTAAAATAACTACAGGTTAGATATGTTTAAAACTGCTTATGGACTATATTATAAAAAAAAGGATATCAAAAAGTGAACAGATCATTCATGCAAAATACCAGAGTTTCATTAACACAAGCAAATAATTGCAACAACTGTTTTCACTGGGTTCAATGTCACCAAGACTTTGTGCACATAATTCTCCTCTTAAATATATAATGCATTTTTGTTTTGCTTATTTATAGAGGTCAAACCTGAAAACTTCTTGTAATTAATGAACAGAATCCTAACACAGAACTTATGTTTACATGAAAGACCTGCTAATAAAAGAATATTAAATAGATCAAGACATTTTTCAGAAATAGGTTGGAACTAAATATAGTTTATATAAATTTGTATTTATGGAGACTTTTATGCACCACAGACTTCCAGACTTGTAAATCTACTGATAGATGCCGGACGTAGACACACAGGGCCTAAAATTGCTTTATGTTTAGGAATACTAAAATATGATTTTCTCATTTTAAATTTGTTCTCATTTTAGTTGGAGACAGCTTCTAAATAATTGTAAATATAATACACAAAGCTACAATATAAATGAAAGAATTGAAATGTTAAATGGCCAAAGAGTCAGTTTTTGTATTTCTTGGTACACATGAAGACTGAGTAAGTGTAATCAAAATCAACATGTGCGCATGGTAAGATCAGCTCAAGCCAGGTCATCAGAACAAGTATCGTTCATGTACCATCAAGCTGGATGATTATCAATGCGTACTAACACTATTATCAATGGTCTCTATCTGCATAGGTGTTGCAGCCGCGGTGAACGTATGAGCCCTTAGACTACAATTTCAAGATACCATTAGAACCATGTATTTTTCAAATCAGATTTGTTCGTTAAGGGAATCTTGAAGATAAACAATTCATTGATCACGTGTAAATATGCTTAAAACACAACTTACCACAGTGTTAATGTTCATAATTGCATTCACATCTGTCATATTTGGCACAGCTAAGAAATGTGTAAACTAGTTGAAGAGGTACAGAGTCATGCCACAGATCCAGCTGGGACATTGAATAAGTGGCACAGAAAATTGGAGCATTTCTTGATAAAGGCTTGTAAGGTAATATTCTTAGCTACAAAGTACTTTTCCTTTTCAAATTATAATTATCTTCCCTTTTCATTGCAAATAGTCCACTGCTTAAGGCACCATGGTCATTCAGGTATCCTTATTATGTTACACAAATATAAATTCATAGCTCAGAGCAGTCGAGATCAAAATTTTTTTGTGACGTGCACTATTATGCCTATATCAGACGGATGTCGCTTACAGGTAGTGGCAGTGTTCAGTGAGGTTTTTGGGAGCACACAAGTGGCCTGGAAAGTCCCAAATGCTCTGGTGGCCACTAGGGAACCATTCCTGAACCTCAATATAGTGGCATTTCCATACAAACATCAGAATATGAAATATTAGCCTTCTGTACATACAGAAAGAGGCAACAGAAATGATCACATACTATGGTACACTGGCTATTGTTATAGCACCTGTAAAATAATGCAATACAAGTATAAAATATATAAGTTTTTTTTTGCATGTGTGAAAACAAATTTTTAAATGAAAAAATACATTGTAAAGAAAGATTTTGAGAAGTATATAGTGCATAGGCATGTTCCTCTCAGATAACATTCTAGCACTTGTATTGTGTAAGGTCTTAAACAAATGATTGTAATCTGTAATGTACTTGGCTTGACCCATAAAGGTCTAGTCGGATTTGTTTACAATCAGGTTATCCACGCCTTTCAGGATTCGATCAGCCAAGTTTCCCATTTGTTTTTTGGCAAGTTTCAGATGACTCTCATGTAAAAGCTTCTGAATGAGGTACTTCTCTCTCTTGATTTTGTCTTTGGTTTCATAAGAAACATCTGGGATCAGGTATGATATAATGAACTTGACAAAGTAGACAATATGCTGTGGAAGGCATGTGAGACAAGCAGATGAAAATGTAAATGATACAGAAACTGCAGAAAACATTTACATTTTAACTACAATTGTACCTAGTGGAATCATAAGCTAATACTCCCAAGCTTGGAACTTGATTTGCCTCAAGTTATCTTTCTGCACACAAAAAACAAACGCACGCATACTAAATACAAGCCTAAGGTATTATTGTTATTCATGTTGTAGTCATATTAGGATAATGCAACTAGAGTTATTTAAGCTTTAAATATTTTAATACTTTTTAAAAACAAAACAAAAAAGAGCAATGTATAGAGATATCTACAAGCCAGGAGAAATATCTAAATCATTAGGAAAAACTAATACCCCTTTTACACTAATGTCCCAGCTATGACCCAGGATTTGGAACTGTTCCAAATCAGGTCAGACCGGGGACATACTGATTTTACACCGCGGCGCCGATCCGGGTTATTCCCGGATTGTAGCCGTTCACACTGCACTTGGGCGCAGTGCCGATGCTGGAGATATCATCTCCTTGTGCCAGAATGCGGCTCTCCCCTTATTGAAAATGGGTCACAGGTCAGATGACCCGGCTTACCCGTTTATACGTAGCCTTACTGGGGTCCTTCCCGGAAAAAACCCTGCTCGCCAGGAGCGTTGGCTTCCCGGCTGACTATACACAGGTGGAGCCATTTCCACTGATGAAAATTCCAGGTTGATCCACATTCACGTGCAATAGCCCAGGATTTTCAGGTCAGAGAAAAAGGGGTATCAGAAAGTGAGAGTGTTTCTGTATGTGTGAAAAAAAGCTTGCTTGAAAGCTTATAATGAACATACACATGTACAGATTTGTCACTTAATCAGTGTTTTTAGTTTCATGTAATCACATTTATCAGGTTATTGAAACAGATTCTGAAACAAGCCTGCTCATTTACTAAACTTCTCCCAAGCTCAGAGAGAATGCTTATACAGGCTGTGTAAGAAGGATTTGTGTAAACATATTGTATATTCCAATCCTGACTAAGGCCCGAATTAAACATGTTTCGCAACCGCGATACTTTTTCGCCTGCCCGACTTTTCGCCTTCATTGTGTTTTGCAGGCGAAAAAGTATTGCACGCATCCCCCCTTATCCCAGTATTCAATTTGAAAGGACGCGAAAACGGGACCCGGCAAAACTTAAACAGGCGAAAAGTGCTGTCAGATTTGGGAAAATCAGCCTAACACCCCCCAAAAGATGCACTGACATGGGGGGGGGGGGAATCACTTTGGGTACCCCAGAATAGGCTTGCTGAAGGTATTTGGGGAACTTAAATGTTCTGCAAAGATGCTAATTAGCACCAATTGAGAAGTGGTGAAGAATAGCATTTAGTAGTGTTTTTTGTAGAAAATAACTAGTCCCTGAAAATGGGGGGGTAGCATATTTAGAAGTTGCTAAAGTTAAAAAAAAAAAAAATCGGGAAAAATCCACCTGCCACAAGCACCTGCAATCCAAAATACACTTGGGGCATACTTGGGGACCCCCATGGAGTCTATTTTGTTATCTTTGTCCCCCAACTTTGGATTTTTTCGCCCTCAAATGGAAAGTAATTTTTTGGGGTATCCGTAAGTATTTATGTAAACATTTTTGACGCAGTTTACCTTTGGGGGACTGTCTTAAGGCTGCACGGCGGTTCCCGCAATGTTGCACCCCAAAACCTCAATTCTGCACTTTTTTCTGCCTGCTATTCATAGGCGAAACTTTTTCGCCTATTACACTGCACTGACTTTCCACCTAGGCGGAAAGTCTTTCAAATTGAATATGGTGACACATTTCCGCCTGGCAAAATGACGGCATCGGCGATACTATTTCGCCGTTCTCTGCTTTTCGCTCCAAACTGAATACGGGCCTAAGTCTAACTTGATAGAATGGACACTATTTTGTTGTAAAATGCATATTAACGACTGGTATGTTAACTGGTAATTGTATTCTAACCACCAAAGAAATAAATGTGTAAATTATATTATACTGTAGCACTTACCTCCATAACAATAAGAAAAGAGAGCTTGGCAGCAATAACATGCCAGTAAAATATACTGTGCTCATACTGGTGATCATGGCTAGGGGGATATCGGAAATCACGGTATCTGGAAAATATTTCATTAAAGAAAATTGAGTATCTTATGTAATATCACATAATCACCACAAGATGGAGCAAATAGAGAACTGACAACACTTACACTGTCATTGCATCTGGAATAATTTAAAGCATTGATAAAAGGACAGTAACATGTGCAAGTCATTTTGTATAGGCCTTAAGCGAACTATTACAGCATTTGCTTTGTAAAGCTTGGCACACATAATGCCAATTTTTCTTTAATATCTTTGCAGCAAATATAGGTATGTTTATTTGTTCATAGCAGGATCTAATAGAACAGTGCCTATCATGGTAATTCATAAAGAGTTAAAATGTTAAGAAACATTGTATCAGAATGTTCAAAATATTAGTAATAAATAGAAAACTTAAAAAAATGGTGATTCTTTTAGCAATAAGCTATAAAGTTATGATTATTGTAATTATTATTGTTGTTGATTAGCAAGACTCCACATCGCTGCTCAGTAGCAGACAATGAGGAAAACTCTGTATACATAAAATACAACATAGAAAAAATAAATGCAGATGTGAAAACAAAGGGCAGGCAGGGCCATGCTCATGAGAGATTCTACCTTCTAATGAATCATACTGTTCAATATGCCTTTTCAGACTTTTATTTAAAGTTTTGTGGCTAGCAATAAAATGTTCATCAAAAGATTCAGATGTGTCCTCACTCGTCTTTGCTGCAGACAGCAAGGACGAGTGCCTCTTGACGCGCCTCTCACGGGACCAGCTCCTCTTGGCGCGCCTGGTACCGTGAGAGACTCTGCTAGCGCCGGGTGTATTTTTTGCATCTTTGTTGCTGACAATGCATCTAAGTTGCAATGCTAGAACGCACCAGGAGACTGTGATGATTAATTTCATATGCAACACTTATATATCTGTGTGCGACTTAGTTTCTGTATCAGCATACGAAGTGCTATAACGCAATGGCCTTCGCTCTTTTCCACGCCAAGTTCTGTTTACAGTCTGATATACAAGTAACACACATCAAATGAATCAGCACAGTCTCCTGATGCATCTGTAGTATTACAATACACCAGTAATAAATAGCTCTGTACTCAAATAGGTTCAATTATGGCTGACTTGTGACACTGGTTCAACAATATTCTGCAGATTTGTATTTTACTCCATTTTGTTTGTAATTGAATTAGTGAATATAAGTGTTATATAAAATGACCAAAGTGACCAGTGAAATATAGTGTATTATAGGGATTACCTTGACATTTTCTTTTATTCATTGTATTTTTATCTTGTAAACAATTAAGACATAAAATAACAACAAAAAACACACAGAAGAATCGTGCTACTTGTTACATGGCCCCTGTTTTCAACTACATTACTGACTGTTCATACCATGTCAAAAACGATGAGGAATAGAGCATAATAAAGTACACATAAACCCCTATATAAACAAGTCCAAAAAGCCGTAACTAACATCACACTCAACAGTAAATAAGGTAGGAAAGTAGAACGCAAGTTAAAGTGGGAATGGTTAGCAGCAGGGCCACCCAAGCCCTTATCTGGAATTACACCATGACAACCACTTTTTAGGAAATATAATAAGTGCTCCTCAGCTATTATAGACAAAGAGCTCATAAATAATAGTTTCATTTACTAATCGCTTCCATTTAATTAACACTGGAGGTTCTGCTGCCATCCGTCCTCTGGCTATTATGACCTTGGCTAGGGACAACAGGATGAACTGATATTTATAGATTAAAGTTGAGATGATTTCCTCCATAGCCACCCCAAATAAGAAAACCTTAGGATCCCAAACAGGTAACGTAGGTACAGTATCTTTAATGTAGTCCCACACCTAGTCCCAAAAATTTGCTACCATAGCACTATCTCATAACAGGTGCTAAGAAGTGCAATCCTCAGCCTCACACATCTAGGAGATTAATGGCCGGATTCAATTAGTAGCGAAATCGTCCGTTTTCGCCCCAAAAAAGTGAAAACTGACGTTTTTCCCACAAAAAAGGTGAAAACGGGAGGCGAAAGTCAAGAAATTGCATCTGCATATGGCTGATGTACATCGGAAAATAATTTAGAAGTGTATTATTGGCTGTAATAAAAGTATTTACGGTAATTAAATGGCAGTAATTTGCGTATTACGAAAAAACGTAATTAAAAAAATTATAGAAAGCTAGGTTTTTTTTCCAGGAAATTACTGTTCCACGTAAATTGGGGGTACGCTAAAATGGGTGCAAGTATATTTTCGTGTCGTAAAAGCACAAGTTTAAAAACCGTTAATAAACTGCCTGCTGCGGCCATGTGCGATGTTTAACACTTGACTCACCCATACCGACCCCTGAAAAACCAGACCCAATAAATTTTCAACAATTTATTCATTTTTTCTCCAAAATTTTGACCACTTTTTTTTCGCCAAGTTCCGCAACTATAAAAATTTGTGTGTGTACTTTATCATTAGGGTGGGGGGGAGATGTCTAAAGGGTGCTGAAAGAATCCACACTTTTAGTCAAAAATAGGGATTTTGCATTCTTTTTCTCCTGGTCTTAGGTGGAGAAGACTGTTTGCCTGTTTTTTGGCAAAAATCGGCCCTAAGAGTTATTTCGAACATCCATTTTCCACAGACCCAAAGGAGTACAATAAACTCTATGAAGTATATACAAATGAATTAGCCAAAATGTAGCCATTCCTCATCTAAGAAAAACCCCAAATGTTCCTCCCATTTATGTCTGGCTTTCTATTTACAGCATAATTACCAACCTTCTTTCATTTCCAGGGACAGCGTTTAAGTCCCTGGTTTAGCATACTGACATTTGCACAGTACAAAACCTGTTACTGTGTATGCAGAACACAATTCTCACCATCCATTCTTACACTGTTACTGTGTATGCAGAACACAATTCTCACTATCCATTCTTACACTGTTACTGTGTATGCAGAACACAATTCTCACTATCCATTCTTACACTGTTACTGTGTATGCAGAACACAATTCTCACTATCCATTCTTACACTAACAGTGTAAGAATGGATAGTGAGAATTGTGTTCTGCATACACAGTAACAGTGTAAGAATGGATGGTGAGAATTGTGTTCTGCATACACAGTAACAGTGTAAGAATGGATAGTGAGAATTGTTCTGCATACACAGTAACAGTGTAAGAATGGATAGTGAGAATTGTGTTCTGCATACACAGTAACAGTGTAAGAATGGATGGTGAGAATTGTGTTCTGCATACACAGTAACAGTGTAAGAATGGATAGTGAGAATTGTGTTCTGCATACACAGTAACAGTGTAAGAATGGATAGTGAGAATTGTGTTCTGCATACACAGTAACAGTGTAAGAATGGATAGTGAGAATTGTGTTCTGCATACACAGTAACAGTGTAAGAATGGATAGTGAGAATTGTGTTCTGCATACACAGTAACAGTGTAAGAATGGATGGTGAGAATTGTGTTCTGCATACACAGTAACAGTGTAAGAATGGATGGTGAGAATTGTGTTCTGCATACACAGTAACAGTGTAAGAATGGATGGTGAGAATTGTGTTCTGCATACACAGTAACAGTGTAAGAATGGATAGTGAGAATTGTTCTGCATACACAGTAACAGTGTAAGAATGGATAGTGAGAATTGTGTTCTGCATACACAGTAACAGTGTAAGAATGGATGGTGAGAATTGTGTTCTGCATACACAGTAACAGTGTAAGAATGGATAGTGAGAATTGTGTTCTGCATACACAGTAACAGTGTAAGAATGGATAGTGAGAATTGTGTTCTGCATACACAGTAACAGTGTAAGAATGGATAGTGAGAATTGTGTTCTGCATACACAGTAACAGTGTAAGAATGGATAGTGAGAATTGTGTTCTGCATACACAGTAACAGTGTAAGAATGGATGGTGAGAATTGTGTTCTGCATACACAGTAACAGTGTAAGAATGGATGGTGAGAATTGTGTTCTGCATACACAGTAACAGTGTAAGAATGGATGGTGAGAATTGTGTTCTGCATACACAGTAACAGTGTAAGAATGGATAGTGAGAATTGTGTTCTGCATACACAGTAACAGTGTAAGAATGGATAGTGAGAATTGTGTTCTGCATACACAGTAACAGTGTAAGAATGGATAGTGAGAATTGTGTTCTGCATACACAGTAACAGTGTAAGAATGGATAGTGAGAATTGTGTTCTGCATACACAGTAACAGTGTAAGAATGGATAGTGAGAACACAATTCTCACCATCCATTCTTACACTCTGTATGCTTGGTTTGCTACTAGTCATCTTCATCAGTGGGCATGTGCACCTATCCTATACTAGATGCACAAAATGTACCTGGAAACAGGCTTATTTACACTTAGGTCCAGGTCTGCATATTCTGCATTCTGTCAGCACTGTCTCACTAAAGTCATCCTACATGAAAATGCCCCGTTACACCTCTCTAGTTGTAAGTCTAGATGTGACCCAAATGCGTCTGACTTTTGGCACATGCGATATGTGAAAACACTAAAGATCTATTCACCTCTATATCAGCCCCTTAATCTGAAAGATCTTAGTTTGCCTTAATATTTACAATGTAGCATTTTTATTGCTTTGTAAAGCTACATATTGGTATATGTATTGTATGTTAAACAGAGCAACATTTATTTCTTACTTCTAATATATAAAGCAGATTTCTAGGTCACATACAGCAGCAGTGACTGGATAGAGCTACAAGCAAGGATCTGACTGACCATAGAATACTAATGTACTACAACAGATTAGATAGATCATACTCTAACAAATATGAGCATTTTTCCTCCTTTCTATGTCTACTCTTTCAAAAGGTCAATGATAGTCTTGTGTATAATGCTAAACACTTTATGCATTACTAGAGAACATAGCAATGTGCTGGTATGGCCAGAAATTGTAATCTCTATGGAATATTGAGAGACTTGTATGCATTACTTTATTAAAAATAAAACCGCAAAAACTACATTTCTATATAATGTTTAACTACCAATAAATCTTGCAATCTGCTTCTGCTACAGCTGTTTTCTTATTTATGACAAGCTGCACAAAAATGCAGTCTCAGTGAAGCATTCAATTGCAATGTTAGCTTAGGATAGTGCAGTCAGTACTTGCCTGCATGTAGTCTGAGTGCCAAACCAAGGTGGTGGAACCGGTCTGCTTTCAGTTTTGAAATCTGATATGTTGAAGACTGAAAGTGTATTATTAATGTATCCATCCATGGTATATGAAGTATGTGTGCCATAGGGTGGTCCAGAAAAAGACCAGTAATAAACCAACCGCGGTATCATATCAGATGTGAAGGCAATAATCATAGCCTACAATATAAGAAGACAGAAGAGAAAAAAATGTGTTCAAATTAGGGTGCAGCGTCATGAATAAAACACATGTATACATAAGCATATGTTTTGAGTTGCATTAAAACCTTCCATTCAATTGGGATTAGTTATGTTTTTGTGTAAGGAAAGGGGAAAAATTCAATAAATATGGAGGGCTCTAGAACCAGTCTGAATATTTCTGAATGAGGAGACTGGTCATTACACGGTGAATCCTGTTGAGTGTCATGGAATTAGTGTGACACTGATACATTTCAGACTCATATCATGCATTTACACTGCAAGATGAACAATCTGTACTAAATGCATGTTTAAGTTACTATATAAGTAAAAGACAGGACTGTCAGTGATTCATAGTGATTTTGTATCCCTTGTATCGCAGCATGGTTTGTCCAAGTGGAAACGGACTTGCTTTTTATATTTGAAATGATAAAACACATAATTGAACCAGAAATGTTATTCCTATGTTGTTGAGCCCAGAGACATGTCTTCTCTGTTCTGGTGGAGTCTGGCCATGATAAAAGCATAGGGGTACAATTTGGCAGTCTGGTACTGCTTATTTTTGAGTTGCCATTGCTACTATACTGAATACTATGTATATACTATATTATATACACATTTTACAAAAGCTGCACACTGCAATTACAGAAAGAGAAAATCTGGTAGACCAAACAAATGTCCAATTTGCTGAAAAAGTAAATAAAATGAAATAAGTAATAATGACAAGAATAAATCACATTAATACTTCCTCCATCTAAGTTCATCTCCCAGCAACAGGAGACACTGGAACAGCTTCCCATTGAATGAATGAACTGAATCAGCCAGGCCTAAGCCTGACAAAACCTAATCAATTTAGGTCTCTGTGCATAAATTTCATTCTCTTTATTATTTAATAAAGCAAAACTTAACTAATACTAACTTACATTTGTCACCACAGCAAGTATTGCTACTCCTTGCATGATCGGCTGCCAGGCTCCAATGTGTTGCGCCTTTTCGGGTACCGTACGGCGGAACTGAGTTGTGAGTTTCCAGGCATCCACACGAATTTCCAATAAATTATTCACAAGGGCCAAAAGAGGGGCGAGAGGAAATGATGCCACAAACAGGGTAACAAATCCAAACTGAATAACTGTCAGATGCGGGGGATAAATACAGATGACTAAGCAAGAGCACTCTATAGTAGTACATTGTACAAGTATAAACGGTCAGTTATCATCCCCAATGTAAATTCAATTCTAGCTTTCATACAGTAATGGCTGAACTGTCTTAGCTTCTTACAGTGTCACACCAACTGTCTTTACTACTGATTTACAGCTAATGTTTTCAGAGCAAGCTATAAACCATTATGAAGTGACTTATTTTGCCCTCAGTCTATACAGCATAGTATAGAGATGTGCGTTCTATAATCTCAGCCTATAAATATGTGCTTTGTAGCACCTAAGATAGTATAGGGGGAATTCAATTTGCCACAAGGTACCAGTGTTCTGTCCATTCCTCCAGCACCTAAAAAGCACAATCACAGACTACCACCTGAGATCACATTATCCATCCTTGCACCAATTATTGAGATTTTGTGGCATCTTCTTGTACCAGTAGGATGACACGTCTACCATTGATTTTTTAAAAATGTTTTACTGAAGGGTGAAAATACATATTATTGTTACGGTACTCCAGTAAACAGCTGGACATTGGCAGCAACGGTACAGACTACCTAACAGTCTACTAACAAATAAACTGGAGCCAATCGATACATTTCCAAATGCCCCACAAACTTCTGATCTCCTCCTTTATGATTCAAACTACACCGGAGATGAATATAAGAAATATATCCTGTATTGTAGATTATAAGGATATTAGCGGTCAGCAGAGATTTGTGTGACATGGAAATATGCATAATATCACAGGATGGGGATGGGACTTGCAACACCTTTATACGGAATAGCATATCTTAATTCACTTCTGAACAGAAACCTAAATAAACCGCAGCAATTGGCAGAATCAATGCCACAGAGTTTCTTACAAGAGCATAATGGCGACAATATACGTATAATATTATCTACAAGTATTATTTAATAATTTTAGTAGTATGCCCAGCCATTGCTCAAATAGACAACTGTCTGTAAATGGTAAATGACACAGTATATACGAGTACAGATTTAGCTTGTACTAACCCAGAATTCTTAATGCATAACACTAGCACAAGCTGACAAAAAACATAAATGAACAAAAAAAACCTGGAAAAAAAAAATGTGTAAAGAAGTATATACAAACATACCCATCTCAAGATATTCATAGAATAATCCCAATCTTCCAAAGGGTTGCAGAAGGTAATCCTGTTCCCACCTTGGCTTAATTGTTTCTATTCCTGAAGAACGACATCGTCCAATAATGTTTTTTATCCATCTATTAAGCCACAAAAAAAACCTTTATTACTTTAAAGTATGGACAGTGAACAAAATTAAAATTCCACTTTTATACTTTTCTTGAATAAACTAGTAATTGAAAGCTTGTCTTCATTTGATTTGGAAAAGAGACTGAGAACCACCTGATACTTGTTGCATGATTCTGCTGGTGAGGAGCAGGTTTGATATGAATATAAAACCATGTGGAGTCTGTAAATCTGTTTAAAGCATGCTTTTCAGTATACAATATACAGTCAGGTGCATAAATATTGGGACATTGACAGAATTTTCATATTTTGGCCTCTATTCACCACCACAATGGCTTTGAAATGAAACAAACAAGATGTGCTTTAACTGCAGACTTTCAGATTTAATTTGAGGGTAATTGCATCCAAATCAGGTGAACGGTGCAGGAATTACAACAGTTTCTATATGTGCCTCCCACTTTTTACGGGGCCAAAAGTAATGGGACTATCAACTCAAAAGCTATTTCTTGGACAGGTGTGGGCTATTCCCTCGTTATTTCATTATCAATTAAGCAGGTAAAAGGTCTGGAGTTGATTCTAGGTGTGACATTTGTATTTGGAATCCTTTGCTGTCGACTCTCAAGATGAGATCCAAAGAGCTGTCACTATCAGTGAAGCAAGCCATCATTACACTGAAAAATCAAAACAAACCCATCAGAGAGATAGCAAAAACATTAGGTGTGGCCAAATCAACTGTTTGGAACATTCTTAAAAAGACAGAACGCACCGGAGAGCTCAGCAACACCAAAAGACCCGGAAGACCACGGAAAACAACTGTGGTGGATGACAGAAGAATTATTTCCCTGGTGAAGAAAAACCCCTTCACAACCCCTTCATCAGTGAAGCATGGTGGAGGTAGTGTCATGGCGTGGGCATGTAGGGCTGCCAATGGAACTGGTTCCCTTGTATTTATTGATGATGTGACTGCTGATAAAAGCAGCAGAATGAATTCTGAAGTGTTTCGGGCAATATTATATGCTCATATTCAGTCAAATGCTTTAGAACTCATTGGACGGCGCTTCACAGTGCAGATGGACAATGACCGGACGCATACTGCAAAAGCAACCAAAGAGTTTTTTAAGGCTAAAAAGTGGAATGTTATGCAATGGCCAAGTCAATCCCCTGACCTGAATCTGATTGAGCATGCATTTCACATGATGAAGACAAAACTGAAGGGAAAATGCCCCAAGAACAAGCAGGAACTGAAGACATTTGCAGTAGAGGCCTGGCAGACCATCACCAGGGATATTAAACCCAGCGTCTGGTGATGTCTATGCGTTCCAGACTTTAGGCTGTAATTGCCTGCAAAGGATTTGCAACAAAGTATTAAAAAGTGAAAGTTAGATTTAGGATTGTTTAGTTTGTCCCATTACTTTTGGCCCCTTAAAAAGTGGGAGGCACATATAGAAACTGTTGTAATTCCTACACCATTCACCTGATTTGGATGTAATTACCCTCAAATTAAATCTGAAAGTCTGCAGTTAAAGCACATCTTGTTTGTTTAATTTCAAAGCCATTGTGGTGGTGAATAGAGGCCAAAATATGAAAATTCTGTCAATGTCCCAATATTTATGCACCTGACTGTATGTTTGCCCTACCTGTTACCACAAATGAGAACCTAATTAAAATTCATCAGTCTCTTGGAAAACATCAACATTTCCCAAACTCTTGGTTCTAAAATCACAACTACTAGTATGGCCAAATGAACGCAATCGTAAATATCAAATTCAAAATGTACTCCCCTTTATGGCTCATAAGCCAGCAGAGGCCATAGTGCCTGATACAGAGATGTACACAATGCCGATATTTTCGCAGTTGAATGATTGGTGAATTGCTCATGCGTCTATGTGGTACTGCACACGCATCAAGGTACATTACCGTAGTCACTTGCAGCAACTTTTTACTCACAGTGTGATTGACAGTCAGGGAGCATTTGTGGGAGATAACTGGGATGTGTCACGACCCTTTTTGGGGCATGTCATGCCCTCTACTTGTGATTCAGTACACGGTGAAAATCATTTAGTTGTCTCAGTTCCGGCAGCCATTCTTAGTAGCCATAGGATTAATCAGAACTGAGATAATCAAATGATCTGTGATAGATGCTGCATCACTGTAAGCAGATTCTTGTATTTGCAAAGCCACTGGTGGGCATCTCAACACAAATCCCAGCAGCTGCAACATTTGCAGATTTTCGCAGGTCAGCTACGTATACAGATGTGGTTGCTTTAGCGTACAGCTCTGAGTCAGGCTCAGTAACTGGAAGACATGGGTTTGCCAACAGTAGAATGTAGACACCACTCTGGAATGTAGAGCTCTAACCCCAGCTCCTCACCATGTGGTGCAAGTGGTTCTTCAAAGGGTTTTCAGACAGTTAGAAACTCCAGAGTGATCCTGCAATTGTATTATACTTGTTAAAGCTTGTTCATTGTACTTGTTGAAAAGTATGACCATCTCCTAGTGTTATTTTGCTATTAAGTTCTAATATATGATTATGTGCCTTTTCTGGCTTTGGTACATGAAGCCCATCTTATTATGCATCTTCTGAGGAAGTCTAAACATTTCAGTACCTCACTCTGGTGTGGGCTAAGGGACACCTAGCATTCTTTACAATGTGAGATGGTGCATTAAGTGATAAATAAAACAGAAGCAGCATGATTAATGTAGTTAAATGGTGGGACACTATTATTAGTTAGCAATGCATGATGATCACCGCCCTCTGCTAGCTATGGAGATCATGAAAATGCATAGAATGTCCATGCTCCATCTGTATATAAAAGCCACGGGCTGGCCACAACTGTAAGCCTGAGTACTGTCTTGGCCAAGACCAGAATAAACAGACTGAAGAATTAGGAGTTAGGTAGAGGATTTAGGAAGGTATTTTAATGTACTGTGCAATTGGTAATATCCATAATACTCCATTTGTACAAATATAACATACAGTCAAAAGGTAAATTTACATTAAGGTGTATAATTTTTACATATTTAAATAATATGAGATATGGTAAGAACTTACCCTTGTTATCTCTATTTCTACGAAGTCCATAGGGTTCCACAGGATACCTTGGGTATAGGTGTGACGTCAGTCGCAGGGCACCAAAGAGTTAAGCTTTCAGCCTCCCAGGATGCACTAGGTCCCCCTCCTATACCCCGCCCCCGAGCCAAGGCACCTCAGTTAGTTACCAAGCCATAGGCCGGAGGAGGAGAAGGAAGAGAGAGAACAAAGATCTGGACACATACAAGAATCACATTCTCACCAGAGGGAGACGGAAAACCGGTGACCAGAGCAAAGCCCATCTGCAGCACAGGTGCGACAGGGCGGGAGTCCTGTGGAACCCTATGGACTTCGTAGAAATAGAGATAACAAGGGTAAGTTCTTACCATATCTCATATTTTCTACTTCAGGGTCCATAGGGTATCCACAGGATACCTTGGGGATGTCCCAAAGCAGTATCCTTTAAGGGTGGGGACGCTCCTGTGCAGAAAGGAGAATCCGCCGCCCGAAGGAAGCATCCTGAGAGGCGAAGGTGTCAAACCTGTAATACCTCACGAAGGTATGGACAGAAGACCACGTAGCAGCCTTGCAGATCTGAACTGCCGAGGCACCACGTCGAGCTGCCCACGAAGGACCCACAGACCTAGTGGAATGAGCCTTCAGAGAAGGAGGGACCGGTAGGCCTTCATGAAGATAAGCTTCAGAAATAGCCATACGGATCCAGGCTGCCAAAGTTTGCTTTGAAGCAGGCCAACCCTTTTTACGGAAGCCAAAGAGGACAAACAAAGCGTCCGACTTCCTAAACGAAGAAGTGCGGTCAACATAAGTCCTTAAGGCCCGCACAACATCCAAAGAGGCCTCACCCACGGAAAGACCCGGTGAGTTAAAGGCCGGAACAACTATTTCCTCGTTAATATGAAACTGGGAAACAACTTTGGGAAGAAACTCGGGCCGAGTGCGGAGCACTGCCCTGTTCCCATAAAAAACCAAGAAAGGGGGTCTACAAGAAAGAGCCCCTAACTCAGAAACACGTCTGGCCGAAGCAATGGCCAGAAGGAAAACAGTCTTAGCTGTTAGCCATTTAAGATCCACTGAGCCCAGTGGTTCAAACGGCGGTCCTTGGAGAGCCCTCAGGACCACAGCCAAATCCCAAGGCGCCACAGGTGGAACAAAGGGCGGCTGAATGCGGAGAACACCCTGCATAAAGGTGCGCACATCCGGGATTGTAGCAATCCTACGGTGAAACCAGACAGATAGGGCCGAAACCTGTACCTTCAAAGAAGCAAGGCGAAGCCCATGATCTAGTCCCGCTTGCAGGAAGGCGAGAATCCGAGACAGACGAAACTCCAGCGGTGCATAACCTCTCGGTCGACACCACTGGAAGAACGTATGCCACACGCGATGGTATATCCTCGCGGAAGACGGTTTCCGAGCTCGTAACATGGTCCGCACCACCGAGCTGGAAAACCCCCGGGACCTCAGCATGGCCGTCTCAACAGCCACGCCGTCAAAGACAGCCGAGTCAGGTCCGGGTGAAGGCAAGGACCCTGAGACAGAAGGTCCGGTCGTAGCGGCAACCGCAGAGGAATGTCCACGGACAGACCCTGAAGGTCTGAGAACCAGTGCCGTCTGGGCCACGCGGGAGCTATCAACAGGAGCGTCCCTCCTTCCTGTTTGAATTTCCGGATTACCCGTGGAAGAAGGGAGACCGGAGGGAACAGGTATGCGAACCGGAACGTCCACCGGACGGACAGAGCATCCACCAGAGACGCCCCTTCGTCTCTTGTGCGAGACCCGTACACCGGCAACTTGTTGTTGTGCCGGGACGCCATGAGGTCGATTTCTGGAAGACCCCACCTGTCCACCAGTAGTTGAAAAACGTCCGGGTGCAGGGACCATTCCCCCGGATGAACGTCCTGGCGACTTAGAAAGTCCGCCTCCCAATTGAGCACTCCCGGGATGAAGACCGCTGATATGGCCGGAAGATTGCGCTCCGCCCAAACCAGGATCCGAAAGACCTCTACGAGAGCCGCCCGACTGCGAGTTCCTCCTTGCCTGTTTATGTAGGCCACGGTGGTAGCGTTGTCCGACTGGACCTGCACCGGGCGACCCTGGAGAAACCGCTGTGCCTGCTGGAGAGCATTGAAGACCGCACGGAGTTCCAAGACATTTATTGGAAGCTCCGCTTCTGTCGGCGTCCACCTGCCCTGGAACAAGTGTGGACCCGAAACTGCTCCCCAGCCCCGAAGACTGGTGTCCGTTGTCAACAGGACCCAATTTGGAACCCAGAACGGACGTCCCTTGTTGAGGTGGGTCGTCTGTAACCACCACGTAAGGGACAGGCGAACCTCCTGGGTGAGCACAATCGTCTGGAACTTCAGAGACTGAGTCAGCCCGTTCCACTTGGACAGGATCAGGTGCTGCAGAGGTCTGGAGTGAAACTGGGCGTATTCCACCATGTCGAACACCGACACCATGGAGCCCAGTAACCTCATCGCCAAGTGTAAGGACACCCGGCGGCTGTGCAGACAACTGCGCACCCTTGACTGTAAAGCAGAGATCTTGTCCTCCGTCACGAAGATCCTTTGCTGTCCCGAGTCCAATAAGGCTCCAAGATGCAGAATCCTCCGAGACGGGATTAGAGTGGACTTCTGCCAGTTGATTAGCCAGCCGTGCCGTTGCAGCAGTGCAATGGTCAGGTCCAAGTGGCGTAACAGGAGCTCTGGAGATCCTGCCACCAATAACAGGTCGTCCAAATACGGCAACATGCGGACTCCCTGCAGCCGCAGAGAAGCCGCCATGACCGCCATCACCTTGGTGAAAACACGTGGTGCTGTTGCCAGGCCAAAAGGTAACGCCCGAAACTGGAAGTGGTCGCTGCTGATTGCAAACCTGAGGAACTGTTGATGGCGCCAAAGAATAGGGACATGTAGGTAAGCGTCCTGTATGTCCAATGACACCAAGTAGTCCCCAGGTTCCAGCGCCAGAATGATGGACCGTAGGGTCTCCATCCGAAACTTCGGGACCCGCAAAGACTTGTTGAGTGCTTTGAGGTTGAGAATCGGACGATATGACCCATTGGGTTTCTGTACCAAAAATAGATTTGAATAGAAATCCTGGCCCCTCTGGGAGAATGGAACCGCCACTATAACTCCAGCCTGGAGCATAGTGTGCAATACCTTCCGCAGCTCCGTAGCCTTGTTCCGGTCTGATGGGAGACCCGTGGTGAAGAAGCGAGCCGGGGGTCTGTGCCGGAAGGAGAGGGCGTATCCGTGGGAAACCACCTCCAGAACCCAAGTGTCTGTCGTAGTGGTCGACCAACACTGGGCGAACTGTAGCAGGCGGCCTCCCACCCTGGGATCCCCCAAAGGGAGGCCCGGACCGTCAGGCCGCAGGCTTGTCATCTGGCTTGGGGGCCGGACGTCTGGTACTCCATGCCTGCTTCCGGGGCTTGACCGATTTCTTAGGGCCAGCCTGTCGAGGAAACGACTGTGGTTTGGGCCTGCCCTGGGCCCTAGATGACCGAAAGGACGATGGTCCCGAACCAGAAGGAGCAGCGGCCGACGGGAGACAGGCAGATTTGGCTGCCGCCAGCGTGGCCACAATCTTATCCAGATCCGGACCGAAGAGAACTTCTCCGGTAAACGGCAACGCTTCCAGACCTTTCTTGGAATCTGCGTCCGCCTTCCAGGATCGCAGCCACAAGGTGCGACGAGCAGCTACCGCTGCTGAAGAAATTCTAGACACCAGAGTACTAATGTCTAGAGCCGCCTCGTTGATGTAGGTGGCCGAATCACGGAGATTGCCAATCAACTCCGCCTGATCGGCCGGACAGTCGGATTCAAAAGAAGCCTCTAATGAATCCGCCCAGCGCTCCATCGCTCTGGCAACCCAGCAAATGGCCATAGCCGGCCGTGCAAGGGAATAAGCGGACTTCAGGCAGATTTCTACCTTGCGGTCCGTAGCATCCTTAAGGGAGGACATGGATGGCATCGGCAATGTGGCACTACGGACAAGACGGGTCACGTGAGAATCCACCTGTGGAGGGGATTCCCACTTCGCAAAATAATTATCCGCGAACGGATAAGCCACCGCCAGGCGTCTCTGCGGCTGGTATCTTTTGCCAGGTTGTTTCCACGCCTCCTCTAAATGGTCCACCAACTGACCCGAAAGAGGAAAGACTGTGGCATCGCCCTTCACATCTTTGAAAAAGGCATACTTAGATTTAGCCGCTGGGGGAACTTCGTCCTCAATCACCAAGGCTGTGCGGACCGCCCGAATAAGTCCAGGAATATATACTTTGGACTTAGCATCAGCGTCCTTAGTATGGAGAGGTTCCTGATCGTAAGGATCTAGAATCTCCCCATCATCAGACGTCCCTTCGTCATCCTCATAAGGAGCGGACAGAGACGCCACCGGCCTTTTATGAGACCGCATCACAGACTCCCCTTGCAACACATCCGACAAGTGCTGTACAGAACTCGTCAGGGAGTTAACCCACGCTGGCTCCTGAGAACCCGGGAGCGGGGAAATAGGGAGACTGTGGGGTACCACCAATTGTCGTGGGAACCCCTGCATGGGTGACGACACCACAGACTGCTGGGACAAACCCATCGGAGTAAACGCGGGCTGCGGAGCTAACTGGCCCACTAAAGCTGTTAACGCCTGAGCGAAACAAGCCCAGGGCGGCTCCTGTACCGGTGCTGTAACCGTAATAGGCCGCGCCATGGACAAACACTGCTGGCAAAGGCCCTCCGCGCTACCCTCCCCCTCCGCTAACGGTACTTTGCACGTGGTACACTGTAGCCGGAGGGGAAAATCACTTTCAGACATGATGGCACCACGTATGTGACCTCTCTCACCAATTAAGTATTAAATAGGCGAGAGACCACCCTGCAGCACCGCACCGCAAGGGCTTTAGCAGAAAGAACAGGGACAGTAATAAAGCTGACAGTTTAGAGAAGAAAAGATTACAGGCAGCAGCGCTAGCACAGTCACATACAATGCAGAAAAATAACAATTCCTGCACTAACAGCGCTGATCACTCAACTACACAGACACAGGGCCTGGTAGGACACAGCGCTGCATACACAGACCTGACCACAGCGGAGGAGAGGTATGCGGGGGGACCCAGACCACGATGCTTCCTTCCAGCGCTTCCAGCAGCGTTCACCATGCGTTCTGGAGAAGATGGCCGCCGAGGAGCAGAGAGGAGGCTGGCCTGGGGGAGGAGCGCTGCCACAGGACCAGTCGGCAGCATGCAGAGAGGGCTGTGTGCAGCGGGGGAGGCGCCGGCTGTGAGACAGGGAAGGCGCGCTCCCCTGGCATGCATTTAACCCCTGGGACGCCGCAGCGCTACCGCTCTGCTGCGGTCCGCTGTCCCAGGGGGTAGTGGAAGCGCAGGTTGGTCGCCTGGCTCCACGCTGCAGCCAGTCCCCAGGGAGCCCCCTGCCTGGGGACTTAGGACCATGTGATCAGCGGGGACCCACCGCGGGACCCCGCTGCTTACCTCTGTCCCCCTTGAATCCGGCCATGGTCCGGAGCATCTGGGGTCACCGCTAGCTGTGACCCCAGATGCCCACCAGCATCCCCGGATCAGTACCGGCGTTCTGGTACTGGCGGGGTGTAGGGAAGACAGCATGGACGTCAGGACTGACTGTCCATGCTGTTCATCCAGTTGTGCAGCCACAGCTGCATGAAGAATAAGCTTCAGGGGCTCTTCTAGCCCCCACTCCAACAGGTGCACCCGACTCCGGCCGGGCACCAAACTAAACTGAGGTGCCTTGGCTCGGGGGCGGGGTATAGGAGGGGGACCTAGTGCATCCTGGGAGGCTGAAAGCTTAACTCTTTGGTGCCCTGCGACTGACGTCACAACTATACCCAAGGTATCCTGTGGATACCCTATGGACCCTGAAGTAGAAAAAGTAATCTAATACTTACATAAAGTACTGTTTATCTTTTGCATAGAGTACAAAAATAATGTTCATTTTGTAACAGAAAGAACTTACGGTACAAGAATTTCCTGGATATTGTTCCATATAGCTTTGCCTCCCATTATAATTGTCAGTTGTGTTGTAAGTTCAAGAAGACACCCACCAGGATCACACTGGAAAATTTTAAAAAGTCACTTTAATGTTTAAAAAGATTACAATGTAATATAGGTTTTGTGATTGTTACCAAGATCATGCAACAAACCGAAATGGAAAAATGATCTTCACCTAATCACCACCACCATCATCATAATTTTATTTTTATATTGAACTGTTCTCCAAGGCACTTATCAATTTGCATACTTCCTTCTATGTACAACACCACCAATGGCTTCATACTCAGTACAGAATAAAGTACATATACAAAGCTATACTCTTAATGACCACCACCCTTTCAGGTATTGTCAGGTGATAATATCACTCATGTTCATGTGTAAGTTGCAAACTAGCAATCAATTGACTGATATTTATTGAGATTTCCCCTTTATCATCTATGGATTATGTTATGAATAACAGATTTTGGCTGGCAGAATGAACTTAAATGTGCATACACACGTAAAGATTTTCTGTCCAACTAGTTGATTGGTTGGAATGAAAATCTGGTAAGGTATGAAAGCAAATGACAATCAGCAATTTGCTCCCAAATGCCGGAAGATGGCCAAAAACTGTTTAAATAAATTGTTTAGATCAAACATTTAACAAACTTGTCTGACGACCATTTTCATCTGTTTTCTGGCGTTTAGGAGCAAATTGCTGATCATCAGTTACTCTCATACGTTACCAGATTTTCATTCCAACCAATCATCTAGTTGGATGGTTGGACAGAAAATCTTTACGCGTGTACCCAGCTTGAGCCAGTAGCTTCAGATTTGTATGAATCAGGGAAAATGGAAAAGTGCGGGCGCCTCAGTGTATGAAATATCAGTGTAAGGGCTTCTTTCATTCAGGTTTGTACATATCCATGCTCATACTGGCACCTTTTGCTTAGGATTTAACAGAACCTACTTTGAAAAAAAGACTTCTAGACTAGAGCTAGACAAGAAATTCCCTTTCTGGGGCACTCTTTGCATATGTATGATATGAAATGATAAATTTGTTTAAAACATAACCTTTATTGCTATATTATTCTAAAAAAAGAGGGATAATGATAGACACTGAAATAATTCACAATTGTGAGTCTACCCTAATAATATATAATTATATGATTAATAGGACTCCATGATCGATAAACAATTATCTATCTAGTCAGAAAATGGCGAAAAATATTACTTAGCACTCAACATGGGATATAAATAACAGAAAATGGTCATTTGTATTTTTGCTACGCTATTATATTTTATGTCAGTGAGAGCCTTTAACATACATATAAAACAGCATTGTGCAACTTCTGGATCTGCTTTTCCATCATGTTGAACTGTGACTTAAAAGAGAACATCATGGTGTACTGTAGGATTTAGAATTTCTTTTCAAGTGGTATAAACAATTCATACTGCCTTTGTAATGCCAATGGGAAATTAGGATAGAATAAAAATCTTAGCATTTTCAAATAACACTTCCCCCTACTTCCTGGCAGCAAGTAGAATTGGGTCTTGATCTCTGAAGTTCTCTCACCCGGATAGGTTGAGCCATTGAACCAGGCAACAGAGGGGGAGTAGAAACCCCATGGGCTCTTTCTTGTGCTACTAATATTCCTTTGTTTCAGGCAGCCCAACAAGACACGGTTTCTTTTGCTCTGGCATCACTAAACACGATTGGGAAAGAGACCACCGGCTTCAGTGGCTGTAACAAATGGCCCAATTTGGATATCGCTGTCTGCCTCTGAGATTCTGACCTCTGACAATTTCTGGTGTATTTAAGTAATTTGGTCCTTCCATATCAGACCTTGGTGGCCTCCGTATCTATCAAGGAGCATTCCATTGGAATTGGTTGCCAGGATCCCTGTATATGTAAGTTCTGTAGCACTTTCTGACATGGAGGTCCCCTTGTCTGCTATGTCTAATCCCTGAGTCTATATTATTATTATTATCCTTTATTTATATGGCGCCACAAGGGTTCCGCATCGCCTTACAAAGTACAGTAACAAATGAGCACAGAAGACAACAGTTATTAACAGTACAGACAATGCAGGACAAGTACATGATTTATAAACAATGCTGCATAACACCTAAATAAGCAGCTGGGTGTCAGTAAGCAGTTTTAGGTGCCATTGTAAATGAAAGTAAAAGTAAGGCAAGAAGAAGCACGTGAGGAAAGAGGGCCCTGCTCGCGAGAGCTTACATTCTGAGGGGAGGGTCAGACAAACAGGGGTGACACAGATTGGCTAGATAGTGAGGAAGGAGCATAGAGTAGTGGGTTAGGATGAGCGCTGGAAAGCATTGAGGAAGAAATGGGTCTTGAGGGCTATATACTAAACTCACACAGTACACACTGTTTTATAGGCCTCAACCCCTGTAAATTCTAGGCCAAATTTAGGCAACCTGTAGCTTATGTTCAACAGCATGTCCCAGCATGGTAGGGCCTGCTGGGCCTTGCAGTCTAAAGTTAAGCAACTTCTCTCCATGTTTATGGATCAGAAGCAGAGATAACTAATCAGTGACGTTACAGCTGGCAGGGAATAATAAATCCCAGCACTGTAGGGCCTGCTGAGACAAGCAGTTCCACAATGCTTATTATGCAATCCTTGGTCCTGATGCGGAGTTGAATGCACACCTGTTTGCGGTTTCTATTTTGCGTGTACCCCTGAGACAAGTATACGCATTTCAAACACATTGCCACTTGTGACTGAAGGGGAATTGGTGTAACAGTGTTTTCTCACGTAGACAAATTACAGAAAAGGCTGCTGACTCATTTGTGAGCTATGCAGAGCTGGACGGAAGCATAAATACACCTGTGTCCTTTGCACCAAGTACAGGCTGGTGCAAGAGCAACCAGAGTATTGAGCAAATAACCAGGAGTCCAAGCTTTGGCTACCATTCATCTATGCCCTTGCTGTTGCAGAAGGTGCCTGAGACTGGTAAATAGCAATTTTTATAGATTTCAAAATATTTTAATCAGCAGCCTGTATGTATTCAATAATGGAGTTCAATGACGAGTATTCCAAGGGCTCCATCATCTAACCACATGTGACTGCTATCTAACATTCTTCACTTCAAGGCCATTATACTAACTTGCTTTATTTTAACCAAACCTACATTTTACACTGAATTTTATAAAATCATTAACCTTAAATAACTTACTTCCTCATTGCGATATCTTCCAAACCAATACACTGGATCTCCAGGGTACCCTACAAATTTCCCCTTGAAGAAGGCGATGTAGAAACAAGAAGAGTAGTAATTGACAAACTGGAAAAGAAACATCTTTGTGGTAAGACTGTTTTCATACTCTGTCTTTGTTCTTGGTAGCTCTGTAATAAGATAGTAAGTAAATTCATAATATAACTTTATTTGCCATTAACATGAATAAAAATTGAAATAAATCACCACAAGAACAAAGCATAAAAACATTTACTTAAAACAAATAAATAAGGAATAAGAGTTATGGTATAACATACCTCAGTTAACTCTTTCTTTGAGGTCCATAGGGTCCACAGGATCTACCTTGGGGGTATGTAGTTGGAGAGATCCATTGCACCAAACAGCTTCAGCTTTAAAGCTCCCAGCATGCACTGGTCCTTCACCCTATATACCCCACCCCCAGCCACAGGCATTGTTTGTAAACAAGCTTAATAGCAAGAGACAGAAAGTGGAGAAGGAAGTACAATGTACACAAGAAACACTCTCAAAATACGAAGAGGGAATCAGTGATACAAAAAAGCAAAGAACCGATCCCAACTGAGGCCAGGTGTATCAGGGTGGGTGCCCTGTGGAGTGGACCCTATGGACCTCGAAGAAAGAGTTAACTGAGGTAGGTTATACCATAACTCTTATTTTCTTCTTCAGGGTCCATAGGGTCCACAGGATCTACCTTGGGGACGTCTTAAAGCAATTCCCTTAAGGGTGGAGACGCTCCTGCTCAGAGAGGAGAATCTGCCACCCAAAGGATGCATCCTGGGGAGGCAAAAGTATCAAATGCATAGAATTTGACAAAAGGTATGGACGGAAGACCAAGTGGCTGCCTTGCACAGCTGTTCAGCTGAGACGCCTTGTCTAACCGCCCACGATGGCCCCACAGACCGAGTAGAATGTGCTGTCACATTGTTTGGGACAGGGAGATCAGCCAGTGTGAAAGACGTCCGGATGAAGAGCCCATTCTCCGGCATGTATGTCCTGACAACTCAAAGGTCACTTCCCAGTTGATGACTCCTGGGATGAATATTGCAGAGCTTGCTGAAAGATGGCATTCTGCCTACAGCAGAATCTTTGCCACTTCCCTCATGGCTGCCGGACTTCGTGTGCCTCCCTGATGATTGATGTAGGCCACTGCGGTCGAGTTGTCGGACTTATCCTGGACTGGCCTGCCCTGAAGGAGGCCCTGCGACAAAATGAGCGCTCTGTACACTGCACAAAGCTCCAAAATATTTATCGGTAGGTGACATTCCTGAACAGACTACCTTCCCTGAAAGGTGTGATGACCTGTCACCTCTCCCCATCCTTGCATCTGTGGTGATAAGTACCCAATCCGGGATCCATAATGGATGACCCTTGTCCAAATTAATCGTCTCCAGCCACCACGCAAGGGAGAGCCGAACCTCTGGCGAGATGCGGATCATGCGAGACTTTATCCGATGATACTAACCATCCCAATTAGACAGAATCCATTGCTGCAAGGACCTGGAGTGGAACTGGGCATAAGCCACCATGTCGAATGTGGATACTATGGAACCCAGCACCTGCATTGCCAGGTGAACTGACACTCTTTGCTTGCAGAGTAGACTGTGCACACAAGACTGTAGTGCCGCAATCTTGTCCTCTGGTAGAAGAATCCTCTGGCCCAGAAAGTCCAGCAGCCCCCCAAGTGCACCATCCGCAGAGTTGGAGAGAGAAGACTTTTTCTAATTGATTATCCAGCCATGCTTTTGTAAGCAGACAATGGTCATCTGAAGATTACATTGTAATATCTCCTGAGAATGTGCTAATATCAGGTCGTCGTCCAAATATGGCAGTATCCTGACTCTGTCATCTGAGTTATGCATCATGACTGCATTATCTTGGTAAATACCCGAGGGGCTGTGGACAGACCGAAGGGTAGAGCCTGAAATTGATAATGTTGCTGAAATCCTTGGTGGGATCGTGCAATCGGAACATGCAGATATGCATCCTGTATGTCCAGGGAGACCATAAGATCTACAGGCTCCATCGCCAGCATAATTGGGTGCAGGGTTCCATACGGAATTTGGGCACATGGATGAATCTGTTTAGACCCTTCAGATTCAGGATAGGGCGATGCGACCCATTTCATTTCTAAATCAAAAATACAATTGAATAACCCCTTTCCAGTCACCTCACAGGAACGGGGATTATGACTCCTGACTTTAGGAGGGCCCCAATAGACTCCCGGAAGGCCAAGACCTGACTAGGTCTGAAGCCAGACAGTAGGCCTACCGTCTGGCTTGGAAGCAGGACGTTTGGTTGACCAAGATTTCTTGGGGTTTCTTGTGGGAATTAATCTGTCTAGAGGAGGACTGCCCTTTTGCCCTAGTGTGTTGGCGAAAGGACCGAGATGACAACTGCCTGTAGTCGTGGATGGCAATCCAGGAGACTTTGCTTCTCTAGCAACTTTTGTTGCAAGAGAAGTCAATATGTCATCCAGCTCTGGAGCCTTCTTGGATCCTGCATCCGCCTTCCAGGTCTTTAGCCAAAGGGTTCTTCGAGCTGCAAGCGAAGTGTCTGACAGCCTAGAAGCCAAGATACCTGCATCAATGACTGCTTCCCCCTATATACACAGCTGCTTCTCGCATCTGACAGAGATGAGGCAGCTGTTCTCTGGTAGCATCAGGCATACTACCTTCCAGAGCCATCATCCAGTCTTCCATAGCTTTGGCTACCCAGGCTACAGCCATAACCGGTCTGGTAATAGCTCCAGATAATGAAAACACTGATTTCAAATAGTTATCTATCTGTAACCTCTTTTAACAAGGAAGCTGCAGGAATAGGTAATGTAGCACTCCTAATCAATCTTGTAACATGAGCATCTACTGTTGGAGGAACTTCTCATTTGTTACATGCACCAAGTGCAAATGGGTATCGAGAGGTTAAATTCCTTGTAGCATGAAAGTGTTTACTTGGTGTACACCATGCTTCAGACATAAGATTCGTCAGTTGCTCAGACTGAGGGAAATAATCCTTAGCCACCTTCTGACGCCTAAAGACCGGAGTCTTAGACTTCGGCGGCATCTCCTCTTCCTCTATACTGAGGACTGATCTAACTGCTCATCAGAGAAGGAACATCCACAGAAGACTGATGGTCTTCTTCCACTGAGTAAGACCCAGAACTCTGAGTATCACAGTGTGATGAGAAGGCTAAGTCAGAATCCTGATGCGACGTCTGAAGGGAAAATCTCTTATGCCCTGCTTCACCACCACCGGTTTACTTACCTGTATAACCTGCTGAGGGTCAATAGACGGCAGCATACTCTGACTAGAGTGACCAGAAAAATGAAACCCACAGGGATTCATGGAGGGCATACACATAGAAGAATGCAAATGCTGTGAGCACCCCATAGCATGAGGTAGTACTGTAACAGGAGCTCGCAATGCTGCGGCCCTGTCCACTATGTGCGACATAACCTGAGACCAAGAGGTCACCTAGGATGGTTCTTGTGTAGCTACAGGTGTATAAGATAGAAACGGTGGCTGTTTAAAACAGACCCTACACAATCCATCCTGCATAAAATCTTGCTCAGATAGGCCTGCCAAACAGAACCTACATGATCTTAACTCCGGAGGCCTATCCTTCTCTCCTCTACCTTCAGACATGGCAAATGTGTAGAAGGTATAAAGAGTACAGTATAAATGCAATGTGACCCTTTCAAATGAAAAACCACACACCCTTTTTCAGAGAGATGAGGGGAAACACAGTGATAGATATAACTGACAATGTGAAAAACAAAAGGCAGTAAATATACAGTGAGAGGTATACAGGGAGACAGACCAAACCTCTGAGACCAACAGCTTACAGCAGAACATGCCAACTGTGAGCGTCTCACACACGAGGTGGTCAGAAATAGCAAACTAGAGGAGAGTCCATAACCGGAAGTTGCGTCTGGGATGCGGATGGAGCGGCCGGGGGAGCGCCTATCTCCCCTAAACTGCAATTTTGACAGCCGGGTACGCTGTCCTCACAGTAGTAGACGCTTACTAGTACGCTCTAATGCATCTCTACTACGCATCCCCAGCGTCAGACGATATGGCGCAGCCGCCTTAGTTAGGACATGTACACGAGGCCTTCACCCGCAGCTGCCTCCGATGCATCTCCTACACCGGAGGCCAGGACTGCATTGCGCAATATTCCCCTCACGAGGAATCGTTTACGTGCCATCTCCATCAATCCGATCACAGTCCGGGCCCCAGCGATGCCGCTAGCCAAGCCTCGCTGAGACCCGCCGAAATCCCCAGGGCATATAGCGGTACTGGCATTTCGGCACCGGTGAAGGTAGGAGTCGCAGTACATGCGTCCAATTCGGCGTCTAGTACCGCTAAACTCTGAAGTTCAAAAACTAAGTTAAATCATAAAAGAAAAAAGCCTGGGACTGCCTAGGCAGTCACGCTGTTAAAACAGGTCCATCTGGAAACTTGCCGCGCACCAAACAAAAAAACTGAATGCCTGTGGCTGGGGGCGGGGTATATAGGGAGGAGGGCCAGTGCATGCTGGGAGCTTTAAAGCTGAAGCTGTTTGGTGCAGTAGATCTCTCCAACTACATACCCTGAAGAAGAAATTATAATATACTGTATAGTTATAATGAATATGTGCGTTTCATTGAAACAATGTGGATGAGATTTAACAAAACATAATGGTAACTTATTACACATTTTATGCAGAGTAATAGGATAAATCTGTTGCATGTTTGGTTTTACTGATTCACAGTCAGTCATTCTAGTGTATGCATTTGCTTCTGATTAGCATTTTAAATTAATCTAAGGCTCACATTGAAGTTTGTAAATGCAATAAACAGCAGCAATTAAGTCAGTAAGTGTTGAGGTTGGCAAATATGCATAACTATTATTTTGATGGCTTGTACTTGTTTACAAAACACAAATGTGTGTTTAATGCACAATGTTGGCTTTTATGTAACGAACAACAAGACTTGAACAAAAGACTAAAGACATGCATGCGCCCTTGTAAGAACTAGATTTTAACTCATCACATAAATGAACTGAACAGGGGGGCTGGTACATTATGGATCGCTATTGTGATCGCAGCTGTCATTACACACGCAGTTCTGCTGTGAAAATATGCTAATGTTTGCAACCGCTCAACCAGCACAGAGATGCCCACTTTCTCACATCTGTAATACCTCGCAGTCCTGCGAAATACCTCGGTAACATCGAGTAACATTGGCCCCTCACGCAGAATTACAACAAGTCTGACCTGTTTCAGAAATTGCAAGTGTCGTCGCAAACAGTAAGTACACAAGCTGCATATGCCGTCACAGTGGCTAAGTTATGCCCGCCCAAGAAACGGCACTCAAACTGACAGGCACGCCTGTGTTTCTCTGACCACTCCCCCATCACCACCCCCAAATGCTGACCTCCCATCACTCTATCTGCGTGTGTGATAGCAGTGATATATCCTGACCTGCGCACACATGTGCATCGGCCAATCTGCACACACTGTTGAAATTGTGATCCGTAATGAAACAAGCCCAGATAGTATCTGAACTCCCAACAATTGGAGGGAAGGGCTAACCTGAAAGTCACCCGCCTAATAGTTTCTTTACTGGTTACTGTGCTAAGAACAGGGATGTCCCAGAATTTGGATTTCTACCAGTTTTTCTTTTCTGACAGTCATACTGTATGACACTTTTGTTCATTTTTCTGATTTTAAAGGAAGTTTAATTTTTCTTTCATCATCATGATTTAGAATCTGTTCAGTATTAGCAATACAATTAAGAGAGATGGATAAATGTAGACCACCAAGGGGACATACGATTTCTCTGACACGGAAGACTGATCATATGCTTGGGGCAAATGCTGTATACATGGACATGCGGTAGTCTAAGCTATTTTATGTAGAGGCGGTGATTAGTTAAGTATCCAGGTAAGATTGGCAAACAAATTTTGTGATCACAATAATATACCAGTGTAACATTATATACATTATGAAAGTACAATATGCAAAGTTAAGAGTATGTATATATTACTGCAACTAATACTTGTACAAACAGTGAGAGGTCATCATTTCAGCGTACATTAGATGTATTATGAAGCAGTAATACATCCACTACAGTAACATTAACGTACATATCAGACATCACCTCAGGCATTCATAACTAATATAAAAGCACTCAGCTTTGTGTTTTTATGTGGTCACAGAACAATTAAGTGAATTCAAATAAATTTATTATTACAGTAGGGGATAAAGTATCATACAAGAAGGTGAAATAGAACAATGGCATCAGGGGGTGTGGTATAGAAGATCAACAGTGTTTAGACAGACAACCAACCGATTTACAAACGATGGTAGATAGACAATGGGTGGACCTGTACAAATGGTGAACACATATGGTCAACAGTGCAAATGGGCGACAGGTACAAAAGGTCAACAGGGACAAATTGTCGACACATATATGGTCAACACACATATGGTTACCCCCCTTTTTTTTTTTAAGCCTAATCTTCACCCTAACCATCCCAAGTGTCGAGACTTAACCTTTTGTCTAACCCTCATTTTAAAAATATTTCAATAAAAAATGTGTCAACCATTTGTCAGTTTACCTTTCGTCCCTGTCAACCATCTGGTGTTGATCTATTGAGTGTCTATGTAGACACTGTTTATCTTTAAACCGGATGCTGGCATCAGGTACTGTATATATTGTTAAAGGCTCCTCCCCTTCATCATTATTTAGCAGCTCGGCTACAATGTACTATTTCCGAATAGCACATTGTGACCAACAACATCGCTAGTTTTTCCTTATACCCCATAGAAGTGTGCAGGAAGATTAGCGTTGTTGAGCCTACCATAATAGCCAGATATGTGCGCAAGTGAACATCACAGGATGTTTGGCTGCACACTGCCGCTAACTGAATCAGCCCCTAAGTGTCTCAATTTATCTGTAGGAGGATTAGAAACCAAAATAGAGAAAGAGGCCTTTATTCTTACCAAAGTCTGTGATCATTATGGCTACTCTTTCATACAGCATATTCAGTAGCATGATAATGATGAAGCTTATTATTGATGCAGTGACTGTGGTGGCGGTCTGCGGAGTCAGGTACTTCTGAATTGCTTGTGTTCCATTAATATGCCTTGGTAAGGTCGCAGAAAATACCAGGAAAACAGAAAGTCGATATACAATGATCCCAACTACTGATGCAACTATTAACATTATCTGTGAAAATATAGAGACAAAATGTTACACTAAACCATACAGTGTACATGAAAATAGCATTAAAGTGGAAACAATGATTAGGTTTATAAGTCTAGAAAAATAGTGATGTTATGAGGACACAATCTTTACAAAAAGTACAAGGCATGGGGACCGTAAATGAGGAGGCAGGGCAATAATTATTCTAATATTTTTCTTACATGTAACACATGGTATATATATATATATATATATATATATATATATATATATATATATATCTCCAATGTTCTTAAAATACTCATTTATCTATTAAGAATAGTTCTTCAATTATGCACTCATTCCTTTTACAAAGCCATATCTTTCCAATTACCAGTCTCTTTATAGAAGCCTTTTTAACTCTAAATATATTTTAACTATTGCCATTAGCAAGCAAGTAAATAGAATGATTTTCTTTTGGCTCACTTTTCTGATAAGAAGCACCTTTTGCTCTTAGTTTTTGCTGTTGTCCTCTGAACTTGTTATACTGACCCCAATGTTGTGGCATCATTTGTCAGGACTGAGGGCCTGATTCAGCACACAAGCAGCTTTGCAATTGCGATCCTTGCAGATATGGTAACGCAGCAGGAGGTATCACGCCTCCTGTGCATTACTTATCCCAGCTACGTTGTCTAACGGAGCATCGGATAATCTGCTTAACATCGGACGGCTAAGGTGACCCATGGGGTCACGCAGCCGGCCACCGCAGTTATGAGGAAGAGGACAGGAAGTCTCCGCCAGCCGACGGAGATCCTGGCCTCTCTCCCACCCCCCCCCCCCCCAACTGCGGCAATACGCCTCTGTTTCAGGAAATGGAGGCCATCCCCGCCCGCAAACGGTAGCAGACTGTCAATCACTGTGCAGAACGGACCACGTGCCTGCGCGGATCACCGCTGAATCAGGACCTGAGTGCATAACAGCTAGAGTGGGCCCAATATACAAATTTCAGGAAAGTGGAATTAATACATACTGAATAATATTGTAATTCCACTATCATTTTTAACACAAAAACCATTATTGTGAAAATTAGCTATACCGTCCCAGCATCATAGGTGCTGTAGCATTACAATTGCATATTTATGAAGGAGTACTGAAAATATAAATGTTGTAGTTCACTTAACATATAAGCAAAAAAACTATTTTAGAAGAATAGTAAAAATAGATTAAATGGTAATACCCAGAAGAGCACTGCACTTGTACAGAAAGCCATCCTCAGGCACTTTCCCCAGGCGGTGTAAGGCACATGTTCTTCTTGCTGCAAACAGAAGTAGGAAAAAATGAGGCACATTGACAGAGCACATTTATTTAGCATGCAGATCATAACACGTTGTCTAATATACCTGAGTAATGGGATTCACAACTACATGGGTACATTTTGCTTCATATTCTGGAAGAGGCTGTTCTTCTTGCTCTAAAAACTCAACCGTGTCCCATTCGTATTCAAGTTCAGCTTGTCTGCGCTTCCAGAACTCAAGGAACAAAGTAACTGTCAACACACGAAACATACTGGTGTTAGAAAAGGCGCTTAGCGGGGGCTCCCATAGATCCTAGTAAGTCCTATTTTTCCTAGGTTCTTTCTTAGTAAATTAAATATAAATGTACACTTTTTATCATCTCATTTTGCTTTTCAGCACACACTAACTGAATGAATGAGTATTCACACACAAGAACAAATGGGAAAATGGGGAAGGATGTTTAGAAAGAGAGGGCTATGAAAGGCACAGTTTGGGGTTATAAAACCTGCCTGTCCTCCCAGCATCATTAGTGCCATGGTGCGTGTGATAATGTTTATTCCCAAAATTTATAAGGGCAATGCTTTTACAAGCATGTTTTGGAACCCGGTCGGAACACAAATCGGAAGCACTGGGTTTTAGAACCCGATGCTTAGTAAATTAACCCCGTGGACACACTGTGATCAGGTTATCACACCTGGAAATCTGTCTCCGTCTGTTTATGGAGTGAGATACAATATTGACAAAATAATTTGTCCTACACAAATTAATATGAAAGTCTTTTCTGTAGAACCCGCTAACCAAATATGTATAGCCTCTAATAGTAGAATCATTGATTTATTAACTAGTTGGGGCGTTGCCTGGATTGAAGACTGGACCCTAAAGTACACCTGCCGCCTTCAATTTTTTTTTACATTGTCCTCGCCTATAACCTGGATAAATATGTAAATTAGGAGTAAATGACAGTGCAGGCAGGCATATTCTCATACCGTTTGGAATGGGGTATATCAGGAGCAGATGGATTTACAGAACAGAAATCAGTATAGCTTCCAACATCACTTGAGTGTCAGAAATCACTGCAGAACAGAGGGGATGATTCAGCTGTGCCATCACTGCTGCGATACCTGTAATATGGTAATGCCACAGGAGGAGTCACGCCTCCCGCATACATTACTGATCCAAGTTACGTCCAAGGAAGCAGTATAGGATTGTCTGCAATCACCTCAGCCGGCTGAGTGACCATTACATCACGCAAACCGGCTGCCACAGTTGAGTGAAAGGGAACTCTTCGTCAGCCGACGGACATCCTGGCCTCTTCACTCCCCCCTCCAACGGCGACGACACACATCCATTTTGGGAAATGGAGGCTGCCGCCGCCCACTCCCTGCCCAGAAATGGCAGCAAACTGTCAATCACTTACAGTCAGCGGCCCTGCATGCGGGAAACGCAGACCTGTACTGCGCAGTGCAAGTAAGGCGTATGCGCAGATTCCCAATAATCTGGAATCTGCGTGATCCCTGTCACTGCGTCCGCAGCTGAATCACCCCCTGAAATCACTCTGCAGACCAACATTTGACACTATGTCTAACAGGGCTGCCATCAGGGAGTGGGCCTGTCTGCAGTGGCATTGTGTGGCTGCGATCAACCTCCCCTGCGGTTTGTAATCTCAATATGCTAAACTTTGCCCGGATCAAATATTGTGGATTGATTTTGCTGTCTGCCACAGTCTGAATGTATTGAGTGCTGAGCTGCTCATGAGCCTGCCAGAGTGTGACAGTGTGTGTATGAAGCCAGCCCCTCAGCCACAGAACCTATGTAATTAAGAGTATCTCAGTTTTACGGGATTGTATGACAGTGTGTGGCCCTGACAAAGTTCAAACCTAGGCAAAAACCTAATCCTGGTTAAACTACACCACCATGCCAATATTGGTGGAGCTAGATCCAAAACTCTGCCCGTACATAAAAAGACAGACAGACAAGCTTTCTTGGTTATTATATAGAATAACGATTTTCTATTTTAAATTATTTTTAGTGAAAAGGCATTAGCCCCTTTTACCACACCAGTGTTGAGGTTATTTGTCTACGTTTGCACTCGTCACATTTCAACATCAATAGCACTCTCTAGTGCAGGACCTACACAAATTTTCGGCATCTCTAAAGATGTGTAGAAATAATTTGGTAGCCCAACAAGGCCTATAATTTTGTAAACTAGAAAACCTACTGCATCAAGTGTGGGGACCCATTTATTTATATGACACAAGCTGAGGGAAATGTATGTATTAGATCTCTCCCTCTTTCAAACAACTGTGCCATTATGCACATATGTCTTTATGGGGGAACAGCGGGCACATTTGGATTTGGTACCAGACAATGGCTACTATGAGCCAATCATTTGAAAGAAGGGATGTAGTATACTGATTTTTACCTGGTGATCACACCGATCACCAGGCAATTCGTTTTATTGGGGTACCTGGTTTCAAAAAGGGAACATCCCCTTTTTCAAGCAAGGCTCTTCCCAAATACTTTGCATTTATTTTATTTTTATCTACTTTGCAAAACTGACGCTCCAATGTCTGCCTCCCACTCCCCCCTGGGGATCACTACTACGAAGGAGGTGGTTATTTTTTTTTATTTTATTTTATTTTACTTTAACAGAGCCCTTCACTGCCAACAATCTCCACTTGTCTGCAGTGAAGTGTGAATTACTGTTTTAGCGGATAGGTATGATAATTGAAAAAAAAAACTAAAAAACACAACATTAATGCAGTTTTTACATTAAAATTACTGATGCAACTGTTCTACTGCATATGTATCATTGTGTGAAGTGTTTGGGAATGATGTATCATTATGTCAGCAATTAAATTCTGGCCTTTGGTCACATATTGTAAACACCTGGAGGAAGCCGCCAAAATATTGTTTTGCTTTTGTGCATACATCAACACACATTCCCCTTGTGGGAATGAATCACTAACGAATATCAGTGGGCACCCTTTGAAGAAAAGTCATGCAAGATGTTTGAAAATGATAGCCCAGACTGTTGAGAGGAGTGCACCACGTTTTTACAGGGTAGGTAGCACATCTTTATTATGACAAGCAGTATATTTCACTAAATATGTGAGCTTCTGCAACCTATGCTAGACTGCAAGCTGTCACCAGCAGGGCCCTCCACCCCTTGGTTCTCACACTGCCCTATCCTTGTCACCAGTGTGGCTCCACTCACAGTCAGCAGCTCTGATCCTTTCTGACTACACTTCCAAGGACACTGCGTGAGTCATAGAGATCTACTGTAAATAACTTTTACTTAGTTATTTAAATATCTCACAGACTGATTTATCCCCTTACACTCTATGTTTTATTGTAATTATCCCTGCACGGACACGATGTGGTACCATATACATAAAAGATTAATTAAATTATTAAATAACCTTACCCCATATCCCCATGAAGGCCGCAAATACAAGTGTTCCAAAGCTGTCAAAAATACAAAGTTTCTGTAAAGAAAAAATTATTATTATGAAAACAATGTAATCATGATCAAATAGTTAAAACAAATCACTTAACTGGAAGAAATATTTTTATGTAGTAAATTTCATATTAAGAAACAAGTTGTTAATTCCTTATAAAAAGTGCCATTTCCACCTGCTCTTATTTCTCTTTTGTATATATAATGGTGTTGCCCTTCTATTATTGAGAATGAAGGAAGGAAGCTGTTTTAGTAAAAATTATTTAATAATAACGAATTATATTACTATTAATAGTTTAAAAACAAAGATGGCATTTGTATCTCTGATCAAAATAAACATAAGCATCAATAGAGCTTTCTGTTTTGAAACAAACAAAAAATCATGTTTTAAAAATGTGATTTTATATGGGGTAAAACATTACAACACAAAATACTGTATAGACCTAAAAGCTGCCATAAACAGTGTCATTTTTATAAGCTTGAATGTACCCACATCCCCGAGAATTACAGTGGCCCATCATTTAAATTTCTGTAGATCTCTGTGGGGTGGGAGGGTAAATTGGAGAGGTTAGTGCATATACGGAGCTGGCGGTCTGACCGTTCTTAGAGTGTTCCATCTGTAGTTTGCGGACATCACTGAGTTGAATTTTTCTATTAAGCTGCGTACATACTTCTCCAATCTGCGGTCAATCCGACCCCAGACCGACCAGTTGGTCTGACACTAGACAAGTGTGTACCCTCAACCGACCAATGCGTTCCAGCCAATCCTGGTCACCTGCTCAGGTCAAATGATTTGTACACCTCAGATGACCAGACCGTCAATATGCAATTTGTATGCTTCGGAGAACAGGCCTAGTGACCAATCTAAGGAGCAAACTGACCCGCCGGCCAATTAATACCAGGTTCTGGGCATTGCGGTGGGCCAGGATAAGGGCCGTGGACATGGATCCTGGAGAATCCAGTCCCCATCAGTCATTACTACTAAGTTCGGCAGCGGCTGTGCATTCAGCGATGATAGGGGTTCTGTCGCTGCCCCACATAAACAGCAGCAGCGTGTCCAATTTCCAAAATAGCACATTGAGTCGTGATTGGCTTGTTCGTGGTGGCATTTTTGAAATGGACCACAAATTCAAGATGGCAGTGGTGTGCCCTGATTGTCTCATCCCCTGGAGCTGGCTGATATTAGCCTATGTGAGGAAGCGGCAATCAGTCCATCGGTGGTGAAGGAGCAGAGAAGAATAGCTCCTGAAGAAAGAAGACACCAGAGGTCCTGGGGGGCCGCAGCCATGCAAAAGAGCTTAAACAGGCGGTCACCCACCAGGTGAAAATGTGTTCAATAAAATATTAAAACATTCGGTGTCCTTTCTTTATTTTAATATTTTTCGTTACAGGTGAACTACAGGTGCCAGTGGGCATGCTAGCACTTTTGGTTCCACATTTGCCATCATGCTGCACAAACTTGCTGGTACCATTAGTCTGCCTGTAAAGAATAATATTAACGCTTTCAAAACCATTAACCCCGCATCCACCGCCACCAGGGGTGGTGCCGTGAATAGCCCAGGGCTGGTTGTTACACGGTAGCAAGGACCGCATTTCATTTTTTGGTGTCTCTACTTTATCAGGAATTCCAGCCCTGGGCTGACCAGGTTGGGACTGGTTAATGTGATGGCAGCGGGACCCCATGCTGTGAGTCCCACTGCTATGGCATCGCCACCCTGGCTGGTTCAGCCTAGTGTTTTGTTTTTGTAAAATAGGGGAAACCCCACAATTTTTTTTTTCTCCCCCAATTTCCAATACCAGACCAGGGTCAGGGATCCGGGGCTGCTTAATGATTAGAGTGAGGGGGAGGCAGTGGCAGATCCAGGGGGGGGGGGGGGGGGGCGATTACCACCCCTAGCACACTGCTGCCTCCAGTGCAAATGTGATGGGACGCACATACGCGGACTGCCCCGGCAGTCTGACTCCTGCTCCATACTCACTACAGGGGCCTGCTGACATGGCTGTATGGAGGCCAGGCTTGTTATAGCCCCTCTGTGCGCCCCCGGCAGACTGTCAGCAGCAGCTCATGATTGATTGGACAGCTGCTGCCGGGTGCCGCTCTGTCCCACTGACTCACCTCTCCTCTCCACTACTGATGCGTACGACCTGTTACGTCACACGCTCATACAGAGAGAGAGGAGCCAAAAAAAAGCTCAGCTGAGGTGCCGCGCTGCCGTCCGAGGGTACAATAAAAAAATCGGTGTCAACGATGTTGTTTGGTGGATCATCGCACTGTAGTTAAGCTGCAGCACATTCACCAGCTCTATAGTTGGCGGGGGAGGGGGGCAGGTGTCAGCCGCGGGGGGTGCCGGTGAGTGGTGGATGGCAGTATGGTTCATTTGTACTCACCAGCTCTAGTATACGAGGGTGTCGGCCCCTATCACACTGGGCCAGGCCATGTTATACATTATATTAAATATGCTCAATATTATTTATTATATTATATAATTCTCCAGACCATTGATAAAAATATAGAATGCAACAAACAGAACCTTATTTGATAAATGAGTGCCCTTCTAATAAAGTAAAGTTTGTAACACATAAGGCTATACTGTAATTGTTATGCTCAGTTATATAATGCTGGACACAATGCAGAAGTCTCAGGGGGTCAATCCAATTAGGTTGCGAAGGGTGCGATGTGCCATTGCTAAAGCCCAGCACATCGCACCTTTGCATCCAGACTCAACCCGGAATTCACCAGATTTTGCTTGCTGAATTCAGGCGGCAGTCAAGCACAGCCGCTGTCGCGATGACTCGCACACGCATCTAATAGTATTTTACATAAGTGCCTTTTATATAGAAGTCTATTTATCAACAAATATTCGGGGATACTAGCAAATATTAAGTACCACCCAGACGTATGTGGGAGTACCACAGCAAATATTGGATATGGCCGTCTACTTTGTAAAGATAGTGGTATGCAGTCGCTTCCCTCATTATTATGCCCATTAGTGATGGTCATGCCTGTGCGGCCACTTCAATCTTCTTAGCGAAAAAACATGCTTTCTATCAAGGCGTCTTAATTGAGTCAGGACTGGACAGAGGTGGTGTCGGGGCTAAATAGTAAACCGCCCCCCTAAAAGAAAAAAGTCTAGATCCGCCACTGGGGGGAGGGGGAGGGGCGGACATACTTTAATTTTTAAACAATTAACCAATTAATCTGCATAAAAAAACCATCACAATGCAGGGGACATAACTACCATGGGTGCAGGGGCTGTCCAGTGACAATTCATTCAGCAAATTGTTTCAGCAGATGCACATTGGTGGTCTACTGAAAAACTGGACAATAGTGTACACATAGATTGGTGTAGAATCTGTGAACTGTAGGATTGTATAAACAGTCTGATCTGCAGTTGGATCTCCTGAGGAATGGACAAGTGTGTATCCAGCACAAAAGTCTGACAAAATAGCAACCCTATATACATGTAATAAAGATGAAACTCCCAAATAAATCAGATTAATAAGTAAATAAAATGCATCCCCAGTACATTTCGGAAACATTACCTTTGATGATTCACAGGTGATATTGAGGTACCAATATGTGCACTCCTTGTCACACTGTGGACACATAATGATGTTTCCTCCAATACTAGAGTCACAAACTTCTTTGCTGAAACAAAAATATATTATAGTTGTTATCTATATTTATGCATTTATTTATTAGCAATTGGTTTGGGCTATATGTTCTCAAGAAGCAATGATGGTATATGTGCTACTGGATATACTACAGTTTGCAGTGTTCGTATACATGAAACAAAAAGGATCTACCCGTATTGCCTTACTGTGAGCAGTGTGCTATGTCACAAGAGCTCCCGAATATGGAACAAGTCCATGAATAAATGAAGGTTATACACAGGGCTATTTTTCTGGCAAAATAGGTTCAAGAACTGTGGGTGGAGCTATATAAAAACCAATTATATATACACACACACACACACACACATATATATATACACACACACACACACACACACACACACACATTTACAGAAGAAGGTACTCAAAGGGGACTTTAGAACAAAACTTATCTAACGGAAAATACATTTTGGCCTAGGACATTACATCATAATTAATGAAAGGATCAGAAACTGAGGGCCTGATTCAGCTTTGGGAATATAGTACAAATTTGCAAGTAATACCCCTTTTACACCTAAATTCCGGGTCTGACCCGGAGTTGGAACAGGGTTCCAATCCGGATCAGACCTGGAATTTAGCCGGCGCCGACCCAGGATATTCCCGAGCCGGCGCCGTTCACACCGGAATCAGGTCTGCATAGACCCAGCTTTTCCGGTGTTGAAGTGGACGCTTGGAGATGACGTCATCTCCAAGCGCCACTGAAGCCGGACCAATCGGCCTTCATGCGGCGCGCTCCAGGTCATCGTGACCCGGAGCGCGACATTCACACTGCAGGGTTTCACGGGTTACTCCAGTGTTAAACCCTGCTAGTTAACATGGGTTGGATTGCCGGGTCACTCGACACGGCTATCCAACCCTCTCCCCTTTTACTCCAAAGAGCTACCCGGGTTAACCCTGCAATAACCCGGGTTTTAGCTCCGGTGTAAAAGGGATATAACTGCACCTTGGTAAAAGATTTAAAATGTGCAGAGAGATTTAGATTTGGGAGGGGTCAAAACTGACATCTAAATTGCAGTGTAATGATAAAGCTGTCCAGCATTTCTGGGTTACATGCAGAAGCAGCCAGTATTTACCCTGCATGCAAATAAATGTATGTATTTGCGCCCCTTGCATTGCAACATAGTTTGTTCAGGTTCACAGTTACTTGCAATATCTTACTCTATTCCCAAAGCTGAATCAGACCCTGAGTTCCTACTGAAAAATAGCACTGGTTATACATAAAGTTATATCGGCAAAGTCCAATAGTAATTGCAGCTAAGTGGCATAATAATAATAAAAAAAAAAAAATCCATAAATAGACATGACAGTTATTTCAGGTGATGTCTCCAAAAACATACTGGTAGATTAATTGGAAGATCCAAATGTGGATGAGAAAATATGCTCTTGTACAGCAATGCGTAAAAACATTTTGCTCTGATGATTGATAATGAAGATCATATTGGTCACTGAATAAAGCATTCTGTAATTATGGTTTATTTTTTTATTTTCTGCAATGCATATAGATTGTTGAATATGCCTCATCACTCTCTTTCACACTGATGACAGTTCTCCTTTAAGAAGATATTAAAGTTCTGTTTGCCTTTCATTGGAAAATATTAAAATATAATCAGAGATTATGATCATTTATTTATAAGGCAGCACAAAGGGTCCGCATCTCTGTGCCAAGGGATATCTTGTTAATGTTTGAAATTGGCTTTGGTCCTTGGAGTTGTACTCTTTGAGAAAGCTAATGAGCAAGAATGTGTTTGTTATGATATAGATGGGGGGGGAATCAAACAATATGAGCCAAATGGATCTCCTTCTGCAGAGAATATCACATTTCCAGCTTTGTTTTATCCACATGGATATAATGTGCTTACCTCCAGGTGCAGGATTCCTGAGATTTATAGCCGTACAAGAAACATCCAAGTCCCACCACAGCTGCCAGCAGCAACATGCGAGTGTAGAAGCCAAGCCAAGCAAAATAGATTCCAATTTTCTCACCATAGTATTTTCTGTGGAGGAAATACAATAAGCACATTGTCGCTTCAACTGCTCAGTTCAGATTCCTTATATTGCAATTCAAAGATTTACAAGACATGTCCCCATACACCTAGCCTCAAATATGCCATGCGGAGCGAGCCATATCCCGTGAGATGCGGCTTGAGCTGATAGTCTTTTTTGTGCCCGTTTCACCGAAAATGTGCCTCTCGTAGCACTTTGTATACAGATTCAGACTCAGTCACACAAAGATATACAAGTGTCACATATCATACTAATCAGCACAGTCTCGTCAGGCGGATTGTCACATCTGTTTGCGACTAAGATGCATTTTCGGACAAAAGAAGCTGAAACTGAAAATGATTGGGAAAAGAAGCAATGCTAAGGATAGTAGAGATTTCACTGCATTGGAAGACAGGAAAATTACTGGTTGCTGGTTTCCAAATAGACACAGGTTGCCATCAGTTTTCAGCCTCAAACTGCAGGATAGTAAATCAAACCACTGGCAATGTGTAGCAAAGTGTGGTGGTATGAAAACCCCTAAATCACATCACATGCGGTATAAATCAATTATTTAAGAAACAAAAGGAAAACCTCCATTCATTTCTGTAGCAGTTGGTACAAACATTTGGCGACACACAAAAAAAAAAAAAATTTGTATCCACATCTACAAATGCCCAGCCAATGGCTACATAGCACTGGGCCCTTCCTGGCATTCCCGGCGGTGGGTACAAAGGTTAAAATGTTCGATAATAGTACCTGCTCTTGTAGCACTACAAGTTTCACTGACTGTCCATGACTGTTATTGCATGCTGGTGCTTTTAGTGCCACAAATGTGCACTACGAGGGGTAAATTTACTAAAGTGAGAGTTTTTAGAAGTGAGTTTTAGAAGTGATGTTGCCCATAGCAACCAATCAGATTCTAGCTATGATCTTCTAGAAGGTGCTAGTTAAATGTTAAGTAGAATCTGATTGGTTGCTATGGGCAACATCACTTATAAAACTCACTTCTAAAAACTCTCACTTTAGTAAATTTACCCACTAGTGTTAACGGTCTTTGTAGAATAATAAAATTAGTTAACTAAATGAGTTAATATACTAAGGAACACAGATATTTATTTCTAATACATTAAAGGAGGCACAATTATTTTGTTATTATACAAAGCGGTCACTTCGTATAATAATGAAAACAATAATGCATACTATGGAGACACATTTACTTTATATTCATACCGGCAAGAGGCCCAACACCTATCGTGCACAATTGTAGAACTACAAGTGACAGAATGCAGTGCTACCCATGTGCATAAGTGGCACCTATAGATCTGTAAGTGCCAGCATGTAATAACAGTCATGGACTGTCAGAGCATACTGGCACTTAGTGGGCACTATTTTTGATAATTTTAATCCTGTTATCCAATGACCAGAAGTACCTTGAGAGGCCTGGTGACCTGGCTTGTGCATCTCGAAGTGTGGGGACAGAATTTCCAGGATGCACACACACACTTTTTAAGCTCCACAGTATAATTCTTTTTTGGAGGGTTTGAGGATTCAGTGAAAAGATTCATATATTCACTAGTGAAGTTTTACACCACTAATAAGGGAAATTGAAGGAAGCCCCTATTCTCAATGAGGGGATGGACTACCCAATCCTACATGTAAGTAGGAGTAAGAAATTTGATTATATATAAAAAAAATCACTTTTCCAATTACATATTCTTTTCCTTTATTTGAGGAAGTTTTGGAACAAGCACATAAAAAAAAAATCCCTGTCTAAGACTGACTTTAAACTATATCCATATATACATATCCCAAAAAAAAGAGCGCTTGGTATACTGTAATTTCTATTGTTGTATGTCATGTGGTGGGGATCACATTAAATATCAGGCAGCACTTTTGATGTTGTGAGCGCAGGATTCATATATATATATATATATATATATATATTCGATTCACAGAATTGTTTGTTGGAGCCTCCAGTGAGAGCCAATAGGCCTGTGTGCGCAGTGCGCACGGGCCCTCAAGTCAGCCAGCCAGCCTTCACCCACCATTTGCGTAAAGTGACTGCAACTATCAATACAGTTATCTCCTCCTATGCTGAGATTTGATCAACAGACAGCAGGTGAAGGATTTAAACGTCTTGTCAGGCTCTGGTGAGCACCCGCCCTCGCTGTCAGTGTGTGTGATGGGGTGCTAGTGGGCATTACACATGGACATGCTCATTTTTTGAAAATGCCCATGAGAGTAAGGGATGCTTTTTATTTTTATATTTCTTTATTGATTTATTATTTAATAAAGTAAGTGGACTCAAACAGCATGAGGCTTGAGCAACCTTGTCCTTTAGACCAAGGTGTGAAAAACCTGCCATTTTTCTGGTAGTTGTGGTTTTGCAAACTGGACATTCATAAATCACATGGTTTGTACAGTCAGGTGCATAAATATTGGGACATTGACAGAATTTTCATATTTTGGCCTCTATTCACCACCACAATGGCTTTGAAATGAAACAAACAAGATGTGCTTTAACTGCAGACTTTCAGATTTAATTTGAGGGTAATTACATCCAAATCAGGTGAACGGTGTAGGAATTACAACGGTTTCTATGTGTCTCCCACTTTTTAAGGGGCCAAAAGTAATGGGGCAAACTAAACAATCCTAAATCTAACTTTCACTTTAATACTTTGTTGCAAATCCTTTGCAGGCAATTACAGCCTGAAGTCTGGAAGGCATAGACATCACCAGACGCTGGGTTTCATATCCCTGGTGATGCTCTGCCAGGCCTCTACTGCAAATGACTTCAGTTCCTGCTTGTTCTTGGGGCATTTTCCCTTCAGTTTTGTCTTCATCAAGTGAAATGCATGCTCAATCGGATTCAGGTCAGGGGATTGACTTGGCCATTGCATAACATTCCACTTTTTAGCCTTAAAAAAACTCTTTGGTTGCTTTTGCAGTATGCTTCGGGTTATTGTCCATCTGCACCGTGAAGCGCCGTCCAATGAGATCTGAAGCATTTGACTGAATATGAGCATATAATATTGTCCAAAAGACTTCAGAATTTATTCTGCTGCTTTTGTCAGCAGTCACATCATCAATAAATACAAGGGAACCAGTTCCATTGGCAGCCATACATGCCCACGCCATGACACTACCACCACCCTGCTTCACTGATTAGGTGGTATGTTTTGGATCATGAGCAGTTCCTTTCCTTCTCCATACTCTTCCCATCACTCTCGTACAAGTTGATCTTTGTCTCATCTGTCCATAGGATGTTGTTCCAGAACTGTAATGGCTTTTTTAGATGTTGTTTGGCAAACTCTAATCTGGTCTTCCTGTTTTTGTGGCTCACAAATGGTTTACATCTTGTGGTGAACACTCTATATTCACTCTTGTGAAGTCTTCTCTTGATTGTTGACACACATATACACCTACTTCCTGGAGAGTGTTCTTGATTTGGCCAACTGTTGTGAAGGGGTTTTTCTTCACCAGGGAAATAATTCTTCTGTCATCCACCACAGTTGTTTTCCGTGGTCTTCCGGGTCTTTTGGTGTTGCTGAGCTCTCCGATGCGTTCTTTCTTTTTAAGAATGTTCCAAACAGTTGATTTGGCCACACCTAATGTTTATGCTATCTCTCTGATGAGTTTGTTTTGATTTTTCAGCCTAATGATGGCTTGCTTCACTGATAGTGACAGCTCTTTGGATCTCATATTGAGAGTCGACAGCAACTGATTCCAAATGCAAATGTCACACCTAGAATCAACTCCAGACCTTTTACCTGCTTAATTGATAATGAAATAACGAGGGAATAGCCCACACCTGTCCATGAAATAGCTTTTGAGTTGATAGTCCCATTACTATTGGCCCCTTAAAAAGTGGGAGGCACATATAGAAACCGTTGTAATTCCTACACCGTTCACCTGATTTGGATGTAATTACCCTCAAATAAAATCTGAAAGTCTGCAGTTAAATCACATCTTGTTTGTTTCATTTCAAAGCCATTGTGGTGGTGAATAGAGGCCAAAATATGAAAATTCTGTCAATGTCCCAATATTTATGCACCTGACTGTATGTCTGCCAATCAAAAGAAAAATAAATCTGGATGTAGGTAATCTGTGATAATTTAAAAATATTGCTGCAAACTGCACTTTAAAATATATTCTCCCAGCATTCTTTTTGTCCCTTGAGAGCAGCAACAAACATTTGCAATTACCAGACCAAAGGGGCTTTTCTGTATTATCCTTTATTTATATGGCGCCACAATGGTTCTGGAGCGCCTCGCAAAGTACATAAACAAATGAGCAAACAAGACAGCGACTTACAGTACAGACCAAAATAGGACAAGGACATACTTTATAAACATTGCTGCAATTGCGATCATACCACTCAAAAGCAGCAGGGCGTCAGCAACCATGTGTTAGGTGCTACTGTGTGGAGTTTTGAGTAGATGATCTTATGAGTAAGAGAAGGAGAAGCAAATGAAGGAAGAGGGCCCTGCTCATGAGATCTTACATTCTAAAGTATGATACTGAACTAACACTAAAAGGGCATATTTAACAAAACGGGTAGATTCAATTACTTTTGCCCAGCTTTACGTGATGTGCATAACAGCAATTACGGTAGCTCATTTCTGCTTGTACCTCTGTGGGCTGCAAACAGAACACAGACACAGACACATAATGTGAAGCCATTCCAATGTCTGTTTGCGTGGAATTCGACAGTGTAGCTATGACAAATATGCTGTAACCTATATCAAACAGACAATGCAATTATTTTTAGAACATTCACTAGCCTGATCAAAGCAAATGTAGTACAGCACACTTAAGCTGGGTACACACCTTTACGATGTTTAAATCAATTTCATTCCCAATCGGTAGTCCAGACTACAGTGCCGGTACACACATATACACTTATACAATCATACGTGCCGACCTTCAATCTCCAACTGCCAAAATATTGTAAGAAAATGATTGTACCACCCACATAGGCAACGCTGCTGCTGGCGTACAATCGCAAGAACGGTGGAAGGCGTGTGCACACTGCACTTTTGGCCCAATCTCACCCAGTCAAGTTGGATGATATTAAACTGCACATTAGATGTGATCCTTCTATTCAACCAGTTTTCATCTAATAAGACATGATTGAAGGTGTGTACACACTCTTTCGATAGAACAGCCTTACGATTGTACAGGTGTGTACCCAGCTTTAATGAATCATAAAAAGATATGTGAGATAGGGACGTGAGGGGGCCAATTGCCATGCCACGGTCGCAGTTTCTATGCCATTCATCCCCTCTGCACCTAATTGTATTGACCCCATAGAATTATATATTACTACTTGCAATGAAATGAATGTGTTAGGTGTACAATGGCAGACATAACCCAAAGTGAGGGACTAATCGACAGTTACCTCGACAGTGACAAAATATTTTGGTTTTAACTGCAATGATAACAAAATGTTCCAATATACATGTCAACATGGTGAATAAATGATTGAAATTACTCGTGTATACTTTCAAATTTTCCTACCTTACAAGGTCCAAAGGCTGCAATTTGTAAAAACTACAAGGGTGGACCCACTCTCTGTACAACAGATTCCTCTCATTGGGACATCTGGGGTCCTCCGATGGAACATTAAACCTACACTACAAAACAAAATCAATCAGACATTGAGGAAAAATATGCATATATTACAATACAATAACTTATCTAAACACCCAAAAAAGTCCCAAGAAGTCTGGATAAATAATACTATACTGCATTTCTGTACTATTGTGCATGATATTCAGAGACATGCTAAATTATTAACTTCCTTACATCATGAAGAGGAAATGCTGCCTTGTAGATGCCAGAGTCCAGGAGTTTGTTAATGCCAAATTTTTTCACATTATCTTTTACTGCATACTCAACCCGGGACAGGATGAACTGCACCTGCAAAGTCAGAGATCTAGAATGGTGAATATATCCAGAATAGGCAGCCTTACACAGCAAAGTGTCGGAATTCACATTTTTCATTTTCATCAGATAAAAACACAACAATTTATTATGTCACTAATCAACACAAAATGCCACAGGCCTTAACTTGCGTATCCACTATCCGATAAAATGAACAATTTAGTTATCGTTCATTATATCGGCCAGTGGATATGCCGTCAACGAAAAGCGATGCGCGACCCGGCTGGTCGTTTAAGACGTCGCTCATCGCCCGAACCTGCTGTCCAACCTGACAATATCGTCAGGTTGTGCATTTTCGGGGATGAGGGAGGGTGCTGGCACTGAACGACATATGGGCTCAATGTCCACTGCACAATATATTGAACGATTAACAAGAACGTTATCATTCATTTTATCGCCTAGTGAATATGCGGCTTTAGAGACAAATTGTACTATCATATCAGAAAATAACATTTCCCTGTGACTAGTCCACTTTAGTAAGTTTAGTGGTCTTTAGGAATACTCTTTTTGGCATAAATGATAAATCTAATCCTTCACCATATGTCAGGGAAGAAATGTCAGAGGTTGGAAGGAAGTTTAAAGCTTCTGGTTACTTACAATGCGGCTTCTTGTTGCCGGGGTGAAAAAGGTTTCTCTGTCCTGGATATAAAAGTCTACCATCCGATCCTTTTCAAATGGTGCGGTGAAGAATTCTTGTTCCGGTTTTATTACATCTTCACTTACACTAAAGATTTTTCTGAACCAATTAAAAGCAGATTGCTGCTGCCTCAGATCATTAGGTTGTATGGGCAGCTTAATGTGCATTACTTCTGCATATGTACACAGCACTTCCCATGGAGCATGCACCTTCACAAACACCAGTCCTTCATCAGCCACCTACAGCAGGATATATAGGGTCAGTAAGGAACAATGCAACGTCCTTAATAAGATTAATAATGCAAATGATAAAAGATAGATACACAAATAACACATTAAAACTTTGTTTTAAAAGGCTAGAAAAACCCTATAATTCAACTTGTATACATATATGGAGCCAGTATATAAAATATTAAACACATATCCTCATAATGATATTCTCTGAAGACAATTCTATTTATGTGTAAAAGCATGTACAGTGCTTTAGGAAGGTGAAGAAATATTGTGGAGACTTACAGATCGTGTTGCCTCTAGCTGTAATCCATTCCTCATAAGATTGGACTCATAGGCTTGTCGCTTCTTCTGCAAAGTGACACCAGAAAGGGAATATTTCAGTACATGTGGACTATAGCCTTTTATACTAGGCTCTCTTTTATACTCTGTTATGGAACTGTAAAGCGGTGGTAAAATAAATCCTAATTTCTATAAAAAAACTAAAATTAAAAAGAACAACAAGCTTACAAATACATAATATATCTACAAGTCTCCAAAGTGGTTACAGTAGAAATAGTGTTAGGCATTCTATTTATTGTGTGCAGTATAAACATTTTTTTTTGTTCATGCCTAATGTTGGGTACACTATGCAATTTGTCACTCGTACAGCCGACGTACGACATATGACAGAGTGCATCAGTAGGGGTGTACAGACGATATGTCTGAGTGACGTCGTTCACATCTGCAAGTGTATACAGGCGACCTGCCGACATGGATTTCACAAATGGCCAGGCAAATTTAAATGCACGCCTAGTTGTGATGTCTAGCCAGACATATCGAGCGGCCGATTGGCAAGTGTGTATAGCTTACCAAATCAGCCACTATTTTTTTATACAATATTTAATACTAAGCTTCTTACTAATACTGGGCCTGATTCAGCAAGGATCACAACTGCAAATGCAATAGCGATTACAAACGCAATCTTACTGCTATAGTATGCTAATCCATTGCGATTGCTATGCCGTCGCAGCACAACATAAAGACGCCCACTTTACATTACACACATCCGTAATCCTTAGCGTGACTGCAAAACCATCAGTACCATCGAGTACAATCTCAGCCTCACACTTGCATAAGCTTTGACCTTACTCAGAAATTGCTAACTTCATTACACGCTATGAGTACTCAGGCTGCGCAAGACATCGCAGTAGCAAATTTATGCACACCCATGCAGCGGCGTTCAAACACACTTGCGCGCCTGCGTTTCGCCGACCACCCCGTCACCACCCACAAACGACATTTCCTGTCAATCACTCCGCGATGGGTCTGCGTAGTCACTGTAGAACGCAACAATCGGGCCAATTGCGTGCATATTAGCAGTTGCAATCCAATTGCTGAAGCAGGCCAACTATTAGTTATTTCACATCAAATAAATACTCCAAAGTGCTCCAAGTTTTGTTTGATTTTTAACCTTTCATATATGATCTAACAAAAGAGACACCAGCTGACAACTTTTTCTAAACTTTTGGTATTTAGCTCAACAACAACCAAAACTACATATTTTACATATGACATACAAGGCGACTCAAATTAAAAATTCAAAAATGCTTACTTTTAATAAAACAGTTTTCTTTTACGGACCACCTGCTAATGCCATCCTGAAATGAAAAGTATTGTGGAGGTGTATCGGTGGCTTCTTACATATAGAGAAAACCTAACTCCCTTTTTCACAGGATTTATGGTTTTTCTCCTAATAAGTAGACCCCAAGGAGCCATCTCAAAAGGAGGTCTAACTTTAGTGTGTATTTATAACATATGTTAGGGCTGTGGGTTGCTGCCTTTGCACACACATACATATATACAGGGCTATTTTTGTCAGAAGGAACAGTCCAGAAAACAGTTCATGAAGCTCTTCTGAAAAATGGTCTCATCAGGAACGGCGTTCCAGAACCCGCCTGTCAGCAGCACTGGCAGTGGTGTGCTGTGAAGGATTGGCGCCTGGTTGCAGTCGTGGACCAGCAGCCTAGTAATAGTGAGGAGACAGCCCAGCCGCTGTAGGCACAGCATTTAGAATATGGCGCCATCCGCGAACCAATCATAGCTCGCGGACCGGCAGCCAATCAGGAGAGCTGCCTATTGGCTCACAGACGGCGCCATAATTGAAATGCCGCAGCCACTCTTGTGGCAGTGCATCAAGGCGATGGTGTCGTTGCCAGGCCCTGTACAGCTGGCATGTGACAAAGTGCAGATACAGTATATACGCTTGTGCGGACTAAGCGAGTCGGCAACTGCAGAGAGGCAATGCAAGGGGGGCTCTAAGCTGGCACATAAGGGGGTGGGGGTTGGACTGGCACATAAGGGTTGGGTAAGATGCCGCTGGTCAGAATACTGACAGTGGCATCCCGACAGTCAGAATCTCGGCATCCATAAGGGAACTAAGTTAAGACTAAGCCTTACCCCATACCCTCCCTGGTGCCTAAACCTGACCCCCTCTCCCCGCACCCTAAACCTAATACTCCCTCCCCAGTGCTGAAACCTAACCTACCCCCCTAGTGCCTAAACCTAACCTAACCCTCCCTGCACCCTAAATCTAACCCTCCCCCCTAGTGCCTAACCATAACCCTCCCCCTAACGCCCGATATTTACCTTCAGGACGCCAGAGGTTGAGATTCTGCTGTAGGGATTTCGGCACCGGTATTCCCCGCACAGCGGGATGCTGACTACATCCCATTTGGGATGGCACATATGGAGGGAGGACTCTGGGCTCACATGTAAGGGGGTGATTCTGGACTGGCATATAAAAACCCTTACCTAATTGCTGGGAGGCAAACTATGTGAAAGAAAACTGTGGCCCTCTGTTTAAAGTAATTTTCTTAATAGGGCACGCCACACTCCAAGAAAAAAATTTGGACGCCCCTGCTTAAGTGTGATATAGTGCAGATATTATACTGTATGATGTGTAGTGTACATGGAGTTTGACATAATACATGTATTATACTGTATGATAATGGTAGTTTAAATGTATTTATGGCTCCTGGGTGGGAGGGAAATTAATGGGTACTGTCACCCACCACACCTTATATGATAGATTGACATGTTATAATAACACCCACCCCCACAGCTCAAACTTTGACAATTTTCTTAAAGAATTGGTTACACACCAATTGATGCTCCACTGTAACTTCTCCTACATTGCCCACAGCTCTGCCCACCTGCCCCCACAAAGGATTCCTGAAACTATTCATCTGCAAAAATAAAAAATAGCACTGCACATATATATATATATATATATATATATATATATATATATATATATATATATATACACACACATACACACACACACACACACAGTATACATGAAGGACAGCTGCTCTTAGTGTACTACAGGACCTCCTGTTGTGTCAATATATTAACATTTTCATCTGTACAGCGTCCACTACAGAGGACAATGGGGTGAAGTTTATAGCTTCTATAGTGAGTGCCAGATATCTCCACTGTACATTTTCTCTGTAACCCCTCCTTCCTTTCCATGTCTGTTCCCCTTGGCTCTCCCATTTTTCTCTCTCTACCCATTCTCCCCCATGTATCTCTCCCATAGTATCTCTTTCCCATCTCCCCACTCCACAACCCTCTGCAGCTGTTTTCTCTCTTCCCTGTGGTTTTCTGGTGTAGTCCAATGTATCAAACCTAACCAATACAATGGCAAATTATTACAGATATATCGGAAAGCAACTGTGCAACGGGGAAGCGGGCGTTCTATCAGGAGTAAAATTGAAATGCCTATACAAAGATCTTTATAAAGCTGTTCAGCCAGTAGGGCGGGCGGCAATGTGTCTGGCAATCTGCCAGCCAGTGAGAGTGTGGGAGGGATCTTTCCTGTTATCTGCCCGCAACTATTCCTGAGTAGGTCACATGAGCAGTGTCAGGGGGTGAGGCCAGTGACAGTTGGAAGTGACTGGCAGTTGGTCATGGCAGAGTCTCTGAGTTTACGAGAGGGAGCTGCTGCTGCTGATGGCTCCTGTGAGGAGGAGATAATTCCTCAATCACATTACAGAGAGAGTTTTTTTTTTTTTACCTCAGAGACAGTTCCAATAAGGAGCCAGTCGTTTGCTCCTATAACCCATCTCTGTAATGAATTTCCTTGATTTATCAACAGCTGTTAAAAGACGAGGAACGCCCATACGTTTCCTACAATAAAAAGGGGTTCTACATGAGCATAGAAATTGCTCCTCAGGTCATGAGATGGCATTGGGATTAACAGGGAGATAAAAATGGAGATGTTTTAAACGAGGATGCAGAGAAGACATAGCTTTACGCTCTAATACTTGGTTCACAGTTTCTAAATAAGACATTCTGATACTGTATAAATTTGTTTTTCACTTATTTCTTACACAGTTTGTAAAATTATGCTGCTCAGGAATAGATGAGTGGGATGTAAAGATATAGAGGTAGATGTACTAAGCCATGGGGGTAAATGTAATAGGCTGCGGCTATGAGACATCGGCGAGTCCCGTGCGAGACTGCCCAATGTTTTAGAGTAGCAATCTTTCAATAAGCAAAATCAACTGGTTTTGCCTACTAAAAGACTGCTACTTTAAAACATTGGGCTGTCTCGCACGGGAATCGCCGAGGTCTCAAACCCGCAGTCTATATACATTTACCTCTTGGAGAGAGATAAAGTGGAGAGAGAAAGTATCAACCAATTAGATCATAATTGTTATTTTTCAAACACAGCCTGAACAATCACAGTTAGGAACTGATTGGTTGGTACTTTAATTCCATCAACTATATCTCTCTCCAAGGCTTAGTACATATACCACATAAGCAGATATAGATATATATGGTGGCCATAATTGAAAACTTTCCCTATTCAGAGACGTCTGTAGCTCGTTCGAACACCAGAATGTCACTATACTTGGTAGGGAGACTAAATAGAAGCAGGATTCCACACAAAAAAATGTAGTGCAAAAGTTGCCGATAGGGTGAATGTAGTGCTGTACACTGCACGATTCAGATTTGGGAATACATAATGTCACTCACAGACATTTCCCATTGGCTGTGCAGAACAGATACATAGGCGCATCTGGCTGTGTGTATGTACAGGTGGTCCACCGATTGCTTGTACACTTGCTGCAGGGACGGATGTCACAGCTAGGCTGGCAAATTCAAATTCCCGCTCAGCTGTGATGCCAGGAAGACATGTCGAGCAGCCAAACGGTAAGTGTGTATACTTACCAAAATTGGCCGTATATCAGTTGTATATAATAAGGCACAATGAAATGTACTTGGGTCTGCTAATAACATTTACAATCAATCTAGGTTAAAGCTACCATCCTTATTACAGCTGAGATGTTAGGCACTCTATTTGCACTTTAAGTTGCCATCTATTGCTTACTCAAAGAAAATAAGCCCTTATTCTCGCTTTGCCCTACATACTAGTAAGGTTACCACTGGTAATTTTGGGTTGGGTACGGGATGCCGGCGGTCCTATTCTGACTGTTGTCGGGATTCCGGCTACGGCATTCTGACAGCCGGCATTTAAGCTACATCCAATAATTTTTTGCAGTCTATGGGGCATATCCAACTAGGCGCAAGGTTTAGCCAGGTAATAAACCTTGCGCCCAATTTTGGATTATCGCAGGTATGCATGCTCCCGATACCTGCGGTATCCAATTAAAAAAAAAAAAAAAAAGTGGTCACTGAGTTTTCAGAGCTGAAAACCCCGCGATGCGTAAAAATTAAATAAAAAAATAAAAAGAAATGTTACTCACCTAGCCGGGGTTTATATAATTTTTTTTAAAGCCCGCCCACAATTGGATTCCCCCCTAAATCTCTGTGAAATTAATATAGCTGCATACCCCACCACCAAAAATATTTATTTCTGAGGGGAGGAAGGGTAGATAGGAAAGAAATCCTTAATATAGCACATGCTATATTAATTTATATCATAACAGCAATGAAACTGAACTCAAATCTGGGCTTTCAATTGCACGTATGTGCCAGAACTCCAGGCACACTCAAAACATCACATGGCATTCTTAGAAAAGTCTCATTGCGATAAAACATTGTTAAATAGGTTAACAGTGAAAAAAATATGCCCCAAAATCTGGTTTGCCTAGGAAAAATATCGGTCGGTTCATATACTCCCCTACAATGCAGATTTGTGAGCGCTATTACAGGTGAATCAGCCAGTCATTTAACAGTGAATGAACATTTTCAGGTTTAATGTATTAAAACAAGCTTCGAACTTCTCATCCAATATGGCTGTGTGTGTACAATATCTGGTCATTTTTGCACCTCTCCTGTTTTTGGTTGTAGAATTCTAACCAGGTGAGTATTAAGAGAGGAGGGGGCCCATGTTCACTCATCGTCCGGGGGCCTCTCCTCTCTCCCCGGCTGCTATCAGCGAACTGACAGCAGCAGTAGACTCCGGGCACTAGAGTGTGCCGGGAGTCTACTGCGCATGCACAGTTCACTGGGAAAATGGTGCTACAGCCATTTTCCGGGTGATTTTTAAGTATGAGGCAAGTATGGAAAAAAAAAAAAAGGTATGGGTTCAGGGTGTGCACCCATTATAAATACACCCCTGATTCTATTACTTCAATCTTTAAAACAAAGATTTATTTTAGACCATGTAATGATGATGGTATGAGTCATTAAATAGTTATGTATTATATTATACACCATTCTCACATAGGACAGCAGAAATACGAAAAGTGAAGTTGCTTTGCTTATGTGTTTGCTAGTCCTATTTTCACAATAATATGAAAGGTGTGCTTTGTAATGCTGCTCAGCTCCTACTCATGTCTGACATTTACAGAAGAATGAAAATCTTAAAATTAGTACAGCTATATATTTGTGTATAAACAATAGATTCAGCATCATTGTAAATGCTGATCACAGTGATTCACTAATCTGCAATGCAGGTGTGTTTGTATATTTGTCAAAATAAATGGCTAACAGAACAGCTTTGCAGTCTAAGGTATGTGTAGCTACAAGTTATAAGCAACTATGGGATTCTGCACTTTATTTAGTATAAAATAAAAATATATTTGAATCTAATGTTTAGTAAATTGAGTCTGCATTGATTAGGTTGAAAATGCTAGTACAGGAACAGTAGTTGTATTCAGTATACATATAACTCAAGAAAACTAAGTTGCTAACATGCAAGAATACCATCCCCACAGAACATTGCAGTTTTCTGACATAATGCACCTTTTTTTGTGCATATGCTCCCATGTTTATAGAGGATGGATCTGATTAGAAGGGTGGTCTGCGGGAGGCCAGCACTTTGCATCTTTTGACAAGGATGGCTCCATCTTTCCAGCTATATATTCAGCACCTACAGTGTGACACACAGTACTTGAAGTAGGTAGCAATGAATAATGATTTCTCCAGTCAGTCATCTACAGTGAAGCACACAATAGTCTAATACAGAGGTTCCCAAACTTTTTTGAATCACGGCACCCTAGAGTGTCAGCACTGTTTCCATGGCACCCCTAAGCCAAAAGTTTGTTCTTGAGAAATTCAGAAATGTAGTATAGAGAAGTAAATTGTGCTGACCTGTCATCCTCGGGCTCAGTTATGTAGTGGGTGACAGGTTTGTGCTTCTTTTTGTCCACATATTTACATCACATTGACCATAAATAATTTGATTTCGTGGTGGACCACCAACCTGAGGCACCCCTGCAAGTGTCCCGAGGCACCCCAGGGTACCATGGCGCACAGTTTGGGAACCACTGATCTAATAGCTTCTTACTAATACTTTGGCAAGCAAGTGGGTGAATTTGTTGCAGTATTTTACTTTGCTCTTATAGGTTTCTTTTATGTTCCACCACATTTGATTATGGACTATATTGCTCCTGTACAAGTGACCAAATATAACAATTTTGTTTTTCGTTATTTTTAAACAAAAATGGTCTAGAACCATAGGTCAAAACACAAAGCCACAGAAAAGCATACAGAACACTTCAGTGATTAAACTATAAAGCAACACATTTAAAGACTTTCTTGAATGCAAATTAACACAACCTTATACCTTTAAGGCATAAAGAAAAACAGATTAACACAACGGTCTACAGAGCAGACTCAATACATGCACGGAAACATTACGAAGGTAGACAAACCAGTTTTCCCTGATTTTCATACATGTGCTTTGTGTTGCAAATAGCAGAAGTGAACTACGACTTTGCTTCAAGTAATTTGACTGCACATTTCGGCAGAAGTATATGGGTATGCTAGATTTTATTTGAATTGACAAGGTTTCTTCGTTTGTTTGACGTTTTCTCTTGACCTTTGCTGGTGGATTTTATATTCTAGCTAAATTACTCTATTTTCATACTTTATGACATTACATTATGACATTACAACTGACTACTTTAAACCCAACCTCAATGCTAACACCCACTTTGGGTCTATTAGTTATTTTTAAATTTTCTAACCAAGTATTTGCATATACTTTTTTTCCCCAGTGGTATGTAGTTGTAAAGTTTCCTTAACAGTCTTCATTGTACAAATTAAAATAATAATATATTAGCAGTGTAAAAAGAAAGTTTGGGGAGCATGATTGGGATAATCCTCTTACTAAATTGGTTCATGGCTAAATCCCAAGTCGCACAGCTATTTAGCTTGGGTTGAGTACGGGATGCCAGCGCTCAATCAAGGCTGTCAAAAACCTGACAGGATTAGGATACTGACACCTGTCGGTAGGTATCCTAACCCCCCCCTAACCCTCAATTGTGCCTAAACCTAACCTCCCCCCTAGCATCTAAACCTAACCTCTCCCTCCCCGTACCCTAAACCTCCCCTCTTTTTGTCTAACCCTCCCACTAAACCACGCTACTTACTTTCGGAATGCCGGTGCTGGGATTCTGGCGTGCCGGTATTGCATCCCCTTTGCCGGGATACCATATCCCTTTCAATTCACTATAACTTTTATGATATCGCTTTGATCATGTAAAATTGAACATGGGCATAATGTACTGGATGGAACATTTCCCAGCACTGTTAATTGAAATGCTACTGCTACATGGTGGAATTAGACTCCTACCAACGATGATTTTTTGCAGAGGTTTATGGACATCTATCATAAAGATTATACGGGATTGTTTGCTGATCAAAAGATTCTGGGCCTAGGTCTGGAGATTATCTAACAATTATCTTGTTAATTGCTCCCCCTATTACCATGGGGGCAATCTTTTGGATCTTACCAAAAGACTTTAGAATCCAAAAGGATAAAAAAGAAAAAAACAATAGATCATGCTGCTAGTCTCACTGCCTTGTCATATCACAGCATTCTTCAGGTACAGGCTCAGAATACATTCCTTCTATCATCATTGTGCACAGAGAAGCCCTTCTACGTATTCCATATGGACTGGATAGAATCTTCCCAGCAAAAATAGTCACAAACTCAGAAGTTGTCAGTGATTGGAAGCGTCTTACAGATATTCTCTCTGACGCAGGGTTGTAAAACAGGTTCACCATACAATGTGTTATAAACATATGAGATAGTCCAGGATCCACCAATATCTTTAGAATGTAAGCTCTCACAAGCAGGGACCTCTTCCCTCATGTGTTTCTCTTTACATTTTCTTCTACTCTTTACTCCCCATAAGGGCACCTAACACGGGACCGCCAACTCCCGGCTGCTTATTGTGAGTGCTTTAATCGCTATTGCAGCAATGTATATAAGTCGTGTCCTTGTCCTGCACTGCAATATACTGTAAGTTACTTGTTTCTTGTTCACTTATTAGTTCTATGTACGGCGCTGCGGGACACTTGTGGCGCCATATAAATAAAGGATAATAATAATATCATCTCGGTCTAAACCAACATCAATTCCCTGCAGTTTGATCCCACTCACCTCAATACTATAATGTCTGTTGTATTGACTGCTATTGGCTTTCTTTTGTAATTGCTTACCTTTAACCATAGTTCAGCAGTTATGGAAAACATACCTGTTTAACATTACATTTCACCCTAATGTACAGAATGTGATGCACTTCTATTACTGCTTGATTTGTGATGTATTTAATATGAATTGTAATTACTTTATGTATATATTGTTCTATGCAAAACAAAATAATAATTATTAAGATACACACCCAGATTTCTGCTGAGTACAAATAAAATGAGGCATATATTTGCACTCAGCAGGAGTCTGGGTGTGTATCTTAGTAAAGGGAGGCTTACAGTTGGAGCGGTGGTGGGTAATTGCTACAGCCATACAGTCTGCAACCCCCGTCCGACACCACTCTGACCACAAGCCACCCTTTACTAAGATACACACTAACAGGGGTATTCAGTATGGGAGCGATAACATCGTTTTTGCGTTAATAGCGCACTTATGACGTCATTATCGCAGGTTTTAGTTTTACACCCTATTCAATTTCAAAGACTTATCGCAGTTTTGACAAGTCTTTGATAAAAAACGGTGATAACTTTTCACCATTGAATAGGTGTCGAAAAAAAGTGCAGAATTGGGGTTTAGGGGTGCAGCCTTAAAAAAAATAGCCTGCACCCCTGATATTGACATTTAAAAAAGAACTGTCAAAAAAAGTTGAAAAAAAAATAGGGACACCCCAAAAAATAAATTAAAAAATTTGGGTGCAAAAAAAAAAAAAAATGGGAAAAAAAAAATAATTGTTAAACAATAGGGAAATAGGTTCAGGACTATTCTGCATGTATGCGGCAGGTGTTTTGAAGAATAGAATTATAGCGGCAGGTGCACATATGCAGAATTTTTAAAAACTTACTTTAGGGACATCAAAATATGCTAGTACCCATTTTCATGTACCCCAAATTTGATGGGACCACTTAAAAAAAATGAAAAAAATAACCTAAGTGCTCTTCTGCATCACTTCTTCAATGTCGGGAAAAAAACAACTGCTGCAGCTATTTAAATCCCCGACTTTCAATTAAAGGCTAAAACGGGGGTACCCATAGTGTCCCCCCATGTTTTTACAACTTTAGGGGGTCTTACAATTATTTTAAGGAAAAATTCGTAACTTTACGCAAATCCAACTTCGGAGTTTCCCGTTTTTGTTAATTTTATATTGAATATGGGGATAACTCCGATATGAAACGTTAACTTCGACGGTGAAGTTAACGTTTCATATTGAATACCCCTCTAAGACTCCTGCTAAGTGCTGAATATAATTACGGACACACAACCATTATGTACTTTTGGACTATTGAAAACCAGGTGCCTTGACAAATACAATGGGTTGCTCCTCTATGCCTCTGTAAACACAATGTACCTCTTCCAATACCTTGTATGAACCATATGACAACTTCACAATCAAGTTTCGGAAAGAAGTCACATATTGTGACCACCGGCGGGTAACGGTGCAAGATTACCCAAGATGTACTTAAATACTTCAAATGGTGAGCATACAATATATCTAGTGTTCTCAACAAACAACTTTCACACAAACCATACTTCCATTAATCAGGCTGCCAACAGAAACTCATAATTGGTCACCCTCTTATATACTTAGCAAGTGAGGAGACAGCCATCGTGGGTTAAAACAATTTTGTGCCACTGAAATTAAACAATTTTAGACACCACATAACACAATTGTCAGAACTATGGATACAATTATGATTTTACTCAAATCTAGACGTCTAGGTTTGGATTGAATATGATATTGTACTTTGTGTTATGAGCAAACTGTTGGTTCAGCATATAAAAGCAGAACTCTGAATGTGCATGCACACTGCATTTACTATTAAACAAAATGTTACTTTGTCTAGTAAACTTCCACATGAGCTGGTTTGTATCAAAGTCCAGAAAAACAATAAGAATATATTATATACATTTGTTTTTAAATCAAGCATGTTGAAAAGGTATATTGAAAAATGCACAAATTACAAAACAACAATAGATATATTCAAGCAATACTCTTGAGATGGTAACAGGTGGTAAGAGGATACATTTTGCTTTACTTGGTGGTAAAGACACAGCCCTTCGTCTAATTATACTACGGAGACAAAAAAACAACTTAACAAAACTCCCAGAGGTATTCCACTGTACACCACAATACAAGACAATGATATAATTAGAGCTATATATACACACAGTATATTCATGTTTAGCAACCACATCTTTCAATGAGAACTTTTTCTCAAGTTGTGAGAAAGCATACTTTAACAGGACAGGTCTGAGTCTGGACAACATGCATCATTTACATTTAAACATAAAAAAACATACATAAATTTGCCAGTGCTGAGTTTTATATGACACTGGCTAGAACAAACTTCAGCCAATAAATGTCAAAACTTAAACTGAATGAAAAAGCAAATCGATATTAAAAACACAAGAATTACTTAGTAGTAGTTGCATATCAAATCAGAAAAACAAAAAACTAAGGCAGACACAGGGTGCAATCCCAAGCACCCAGAAATCATGTAACAGACCTATATACAGTCCACAGCTAGTAAAGCTGATAGATATATTACCAACTCTCAATTAAAGAAATGTTAAAGAATATTTAAGAACAAAACTGCTTTTACTCATGTTGCTGATTATAGCAGTTAATTAGATCTGTTGATCAGGGTGCTGGCCACACAGTTCATATTATAAACAGAACAGAACGAAAAAGCAGATTTAATGGTTAGCTGTATAACACTGGCTTCATAAATACATCTGTTCTGAAGGTAGCAAAATGTATGGAATGGGTATGAAGTCCCGATGCCGGCAGCCCGAAGGGAGTAGATCCCGACAGGGCAGGTAAATACCCTATCCCTTCCCCTCTCCTCCCCCTAACCCTCCCTTAGTGGTGCCTAACCCTAACCTCCCCCTTACCGTACTCTAAACCTACCCCTCCCGGGTGGGGTGCCTACCACTAACCCTCCCCCGGGGGTGCCTAACCCTAACCCTCCCCCCCTAGGAATACCTAACCCCCCCCCCAAAAAAAACCTAACCTCGCTACCCTCCCTAACCTAACCCCCCCCCCCCGCCACGGCTAATGCTAAGGGCACCCCGGACTTACCACGGCATTCCGGCACTGGGATTAAGATAAGATAGGTGTTGAAATACCGATGCCTAAATCCCTTGTTGAAATTCAGATGTCGGTATTGAGACCGGCGGCCACAACATCCCAAATGTATAATGATCTACCAGTAGAATGCAGGTCGACTACAATGTTGCATCTAAGGATCAATTGTAATGTTTCACCATCTTTTTTCATAAGAGCAAATGGAGTTTGGTTTGATTGTAGCACTGATTGACAATACATGTTAAAAATTAAATATACTTAAGTTAATATTCGTTTTATCTTTGTGTCCTTAATCTGCTAACGCATTTCTCAGCTTTGAAATTATGGCTTCAACAGAGAAAAAGTTAAACAGGTTCTCCAGTCTCCGTATTTCAAATATTTTCAGCATACAATAGTGAAGCTGATCAAACTGTACACAAATGTACGTAAATAAGTCTAAAGTATACAGACATTTTGTAATCAATAAAATGACCGAAGCTTGTACAGTGGTATCAGCCAAGAAATCTAAAAATGTCCAATAATAATCAAACACTTCAGAGAAAACTGCAGTGCTTGTGTACAGAAACTTATGATTTCAATCAAGCCTCAAAAAATAATGTTACTAGTATGTATAAATGTAATAGTAGTATAAATAAAATGGCAACACTGGAAATTATACATTTGTTCATCATTTAACTTTTAGGTCTAGGTATTATGCAGGAAAAAAATACTTTGCTAACAAATAATTAAAAAAGGGAAGTTAGACTTTACGGCCTATCTTATTAGATTTTTCAAAACAAATGGGTTTAGAAAATAGGCCAAGTATTTCTGACGAAAGTAGTCACAGATATTTTATATTAATAACGCTGCTAATGGGGCCCATGCATCTAGCACCTATCAGGGAAATTACCCTTTCTGCCGATGCTTGGGTCGAGCAATTATGAAAATACACCCCCCACATCACTGTTCATCAGAGTCTGTCGAATCATCACTGGCAGAATGGGGAATCGGTCCGCACTTGTATGGGCCCGCACAAGAGTTCTGTCAGGGTAGAGTTTTTCCACTACATATATATGACGAGAGCATTTAATAAAGTAACACTTGAAGATTTTAGAAGACCGCCCGTACACACAGCACGATGTGCAGATATATCTGCAGTTATATCTGCCATTGGCTGTGCTGCACAGCCAACGCGATATGTCTGAACGACATTGTTCAGACATATAGTCTATACACACTGGCCGACTCATTCACAATATATCGTCCGTTCAATTGAACAGCCAATGTGTACCCAACATTACCCAAGGAAGAAAACACCATCTACAATATTCACTTCACTTAGTTGTTTCCACATTTTACCATCTTTACATGTTACACACGTTACAAGTGACAACGAATGTCGACAAAATATATCACATAAATATATCACACCCGGTTGGAGTGGCTGAACACAAATGTTCCATACCAAATGGACAATGTTTTCTATAGGGGCGTTTTAAGAGAGGAGGCGGCCCATGTGCAGTCTTCCCTCCAGGGCCCCCTCCTCTCTCTGTTGGCCAGCGGCTCACCAAGCACAGAGTTGCAGAAGACAACTCTGGGCACTAGTCTGTGCGCAAAGTCTACTGCACATGCACAGGGCATCAGGAAAATGGCGCAGCAGCCTTTTTCCCAGCAATTGACTAACTACGCATGCGCCGAATGCCGGGAAAATGGCCATGGAGGCATTTTTCAGGCGATTTTTACAGCGCTGATAGTGCCGATGTGGGACTCTGGAAAGGTAAGTATTAAAAATATGGGTGCAGGGTGTGCGGTGTGGGCCCTCCTGGACCCAGGGGCCCCACACACCCTGCAACCATTATAGATATGCCCCTGGTTTTGATCCCAGATGCACAGTGTGTTTAGTAAGAGGAATTTTTTTAAGTCTATTATTTATTTATGATTCTAGGCAGTGACATGGGCACCAGATTTTCTCCAAGTTTTGTAATCTATAAATGGGACACTTCCAGAGCCAAGATAGCTGAGAATCTGGTAGAAGATAAATTGAGGATTTTATTGTTTGAGATGTGGATTTATCTTCAATTGGTTGCTTTCTTAATCATACTTAATTATTTTAATATTAATGCTGTTATTATCAGATTCACTTCTGTCACCATTTCCACACCAACTTTACCTATACTCCTCTCTCAAACAGATTTTTTTATACGCTCTGAAATTTAACAAAAACAGATCGGTACAAAAATGGCTTACAGTGATCAGGATTGCCATCTCAGCCATGGAAAAATAACATTCCCTAAAAACAATTTCTACATATCCCTAGAATATGTACTATTAATGAAGCATTTCATAAATACAGATATGTCCCCACCAGTGGCGGATTTTACCTAGGGGCTGCGAGGCTGCAGCTCCCCCAGTAAAATCAGCCACTTCCGTGAGCCGTGACTGGAGGTGGCTTCCCATTTGAAGCGGCACCTGCCAGTCACGCACAGGACAGGGCACCCCAGGGGGAGGAGTCTCCCCCCCCCCCCCTGGGGCTGCAATTAACAGAGAGTGGCTTCAATTGGAAACCGCTGCTCTGCCTTTCGGACAGCCCTACAGGGTTATCGGGGCTGCAACCAATGCAGTCCCCAGAGGCCGGTATTATGCATATGCGCGGTGCCACTGCCGCTCATGCACTGGTCCCAGCGCCTGCCAGATTCAGAGTCGCATGGGACCAGGTTTTTTTTGGCGCAACTGCAGCAATGGTGTGTGAGGGCATATCTGTAAACCAAGAGTGTCATGGTTTCATCTCACAGATTAGTTTTATGGCATCAGCTCCAGCAGAGGTCAGCGATAAGGAGGAGATTCTCCTTAAATATCTAAATGGAACTAAGGCATGTATTCAATTAGCAGCAAAAAGTCGGAATCCGCGAAAAAGTATCGCGGATTACATAATTTCGCCAGGGGGAAACTTATCTTCGCATTCAATTCCAAACACTTTTCTCGTCCGCAGATAGTTAATGCAATGTAATAGGCGAAAAAAAGTGCAAAATTGTTATTTTGGGGTGCAAAGGTGGGGAAACATCTCAGAACACTTAAGACAGCCCCCCAAAGGATAACTGTTTAAAAAAAAAAAAAAAAAACAGAAAAAAAAAAAGTTAACACCCCACAAAGTACTTTCGTTTTGGGGGCCAAAAAGTCCAAAGTCGGGAAACAAACATGAAAAACTAGCGAAATAGACTTTTGGGGAACTGCAAGAATGGGGCAGGTATTTTTTTGGATTGCAGGTCCTTGCAGCTGGGGTTTTTTTTTTCCACGTTTTTTTAAACTTCATTTTAGCGACTTTAAAAATTGCTAGCACCCATTTTCAAGTACCCCAGATTTGACAGGACTACTTATTTTCTTGAAAAAATACTGCTTAATGCTATTCTTCACCACTAGTGCAAATACACTATTTAGAACTAATTGATAGCACCTAAGTACCCCTAATAGCTTCAGTAGGGCTATTCGGGGACATCTACATTGATCCCCAATGTTAGTGCATGTTTTGGGGGGTGTCAGGCTGATTTCCCCATTTTTGACAGCACGATTCGCCTGTTTGTTTCACACCAGGACGCGTTTAAGTCCTTTGGAATGGAATTCAGTGAATAGCGGGGGTGCGAATGAGAAGTTTCTGTGGCCAAAACACATGATGTAGACGAAAAGTCTGGCAGGCGAAAAAGTATTGCGGGTGCGAAACTAATTGAATATGGGCCTAAGAGGGGGAAAAAACCCAAATCTCTTATTACTAGATTGAAACAATATTCTAGTAAAATCAGGAATTGTTGCAAAACATTTTTCTGCCTTAAAACATGAAGACATATTCAAACAAGTCATAAATAAAAAAAAGTCTTTTGTGATCCTTTAAATGGCAGAAACATTAAAAAAAATGTAAAAAAAATTAGCTCCTAGCTATTTTTTCCCCATAATAAAAATAGTGCTCAGTTCCCATTTCTCATGAGACATATCAGTTTAGACCAAACAGACTGAATTTAAGAACGTCAGTCTTTGCATGGAGCAGCTGTGTTACTTGCAGAAACTTTTCATAAATGTACTAAATTTATTTCAAATATCACTAGTAAATTTATGACATAAAGGCCATATCAAATTAGCTACGATAAGCAGCGGTTGTGCGAACTTTTCATCAAAAATGCGTATTGTGCTAATCCTATTAGCCGCGGATTTTCGCACGTGCAAATTCTCCAATCTTTAGTCAAAAACTGCAAAATGTTTTTACCACCTGAGCAGGTGAAAATTTGAGCAAAACCCCTATTTTTTCCTAAGAATGTTGGCACTTGGTTTAAAACCCCTTGGACACCCTCCCTAATGACTAATTAGGCAAAAAAAAATAATTGAATTCGCTTAATTAGGCCAATACTGACATGTCTTTTATGGTGAAAGTAAAAATTGTTGTGAAATGGGTTTAAAGTAACATTGATTGGTATTTGGGAGGGGGAGGGACTGTATGGAAAGGACAGGTGGTTTTTAGGATTTCAGGTTCATGTAACAAATGTATTTTAGAAGTTTTCAAAAATGTACATTTATGACAAAAACAAACTTACACCCATTTTAATATGCCCCCAAATTTAACTAAATAATTTTTTTTCTCCCCAAAAACATTGTTTTCTATCATTTTTGCACGGTTAGTGAAAAATGCAGCCATTTGACACAATTTAAAAACTCCAAACCCTTCAATTATGATCACTAAAACACTTCTACACTATTACCAGATCTTAGTTGACCTTTTTTGGTGGTACAGGCAGATTTCCCCATTTTCACCTGCACCTTTCGCCGCTAATGCCAAGGAAATTTTTCGAGTGAATGCCGCATTGCATCTATTGCAAAAGGATTGCGAGAAAAACGCCAGACGTGATCGAAACAAAAAGACACATTCGGGCAAACAGAGCGCAAAGTTTTCTTATGTGAAAATTTTACATTTTCGCGTCTGATTGGATACGTCCTAAACATTTCATGAGCTGTCAAACTGACTGTTAAATTTATATTATATACTGCAGTTGTAAACTCCAAAATGTTGGCTAAATGTCCCACCCACTGTGTGCAGAACGCAGAAAACACACACACACAAAAAAAAAAGTTACAACTCCCCAAGCTTCACAGTGGAGATCCAAGTGACCTACATCATACTGGGCCGCAACATATTCGGACTGATTGAGATTTGCAGTCAGCTCCAAGTGCGGTATGCATAAAAAGAAATGCAGAGGCTTGGCCGTATGCAGAGTTGCACACATCTAAGTGACCTTACTGCTCCCATATTTCTGCTTGTTGAAATATCAGTCATCACTAACAACATACATCTGCACCAACACTGTACCTTGTGCAAGAGATCTGTCCAAAATCAGACAGATCTTTGAGTACGCTCCACTCAGCATAGCCCGCAATTACACTTAGCCTGCGTATGAAGGCTCTGTTGACATTCAGTTACCTCCATTCAGCCGCATGTAAAGAGAATTAAATGCATGATTCTGAATCTCCCATAGTTGCTCATAGACACATAGATGCAAGCCCAGCCATAGAGCATAGGCAGTACTGATACTCAAAAGATCCAGCCGCAAAAATAGTTTGGAATAGTACGGAATCAAATGTATAACTGCACATTTACTTGCTGCCACTGTCTGAAGTAGTGGTTTTTCTACAGTTGGTAGAATAAATTCAAGAATATATTTCTCGAGGCGACCCTATTTTTCTGCTTGCTGGGGCTACTCATGCGTTGACCGCAGGACTCTAATTGAATAGCTCTGGGCACTTTACCTGGGCGAACACACTACACAAAACCAAACAGTGTTTATAGCTTAAAATGAAGATACATAAAATCTTGACCACAAAAAGCCTCATCTCTTTACCATTCCTCAATTCCTCTACTACACCTGGTTCAGTTTGGCTGATCAATCTACAGTAAGTTTTAGTACATAATATAAAAGCAACAGCGTTAAACTCTTTATACTGCCAAGGAATATTGTAAATCTGTAGCAGTGGCAGATTGTAATTATCTACAATCAACTTAGAATAGTGCAATTCAAGCAGGGCATTTATGTTATAGGTCTTTGAGCTAGATCACTGAAACATGAGAACATAGAGGGGAGGTAGAGTGAGAAGCTTTTACACATGTGGTTATATAGCACAAAATAATATATTTTGCATCTAGCATTATTAATGCTTTTGATAATACTCTTCTATTAGTTACCTATAATTACATACATTAGAGTAGCTGGTTTTCCCTGTCATATGTGCCATATTACATTAGGCCAGACTTATAAAACGTTACAATGTCATCGGGGTTGGATGATTGTTAATTATGTCCCCATATGCAAAACCAGAAATCTGGATTTATTTTTTCACATGACTGTTAACGTCACCACTCCTTGTGCAAATATACTTGCTTCATTACAACTATAAGAACAGGCCTTTTGTATACTCCGAGAAGAAACAAATCTAGACACATAATATATGAGTCCTCCATAACACAGTACAGGCCGATCAGGAAACCTGTGTAAATAAAACGTAATTCAGTAATATATAAAATTGCAGTATCCCTCAAAACGGAATTGGTATGTATGACCGCCAGACATCAGGCCGGCGGGTGAAATCCCGACGCCGGCAGCCCGATGGGTGAAGATCCTGACAGCGGAGGTAAGTAGGCTATCCCTACCCCTTTCCCTAACCCTCCCTTAGGGGTGCCTAACCTCCCCCCAGGGGTCCCTAAACCTAACCCTCCCAGGAGGGGTGCCTAGCCCTATCCTCCCCCCCCCGTGGGTGCCTAACCCTAAATCCCCCAGGGATCCCCTGCCCCTAAACCTATCCACTCCTAGGGCCTTACAACAAGGGGAGCATGCACAGCACACTATCCCGGCAGATACCTTCGCATTGAGACAGAGGTGGAGATAACCGGCTATCTCACCATCTTGACGGTAATATTTAAGCTCAACTACCACACGTTAAATGGTTCGGTACCGATAACCAGACACCGCTTTCCAACAACATTATTGGCAAGTACATTAAAAGGCTTTCTTTATTAACAAGTGCTGGAACATTGGAACTATTTCAGCAACAAACTTGCTTTTACGGCTAAATTGCAACATTTATTTGGAACATTGACTATTGTTCTCATTCTCTAGATGGAGGTATCTATATTGTCAAAACACCAGGCTCATAACAATGTTTTCATCCACATTACACTGTGGGCTTGATCATTTCGATTGACATTGGCTGCTGGAGCCAGAATTTAGCTTGTTGTGCATATATATTAAAAAAATCCTTCTGAACACTGCTGCTGTGGATTTTTATATATATTTGTTACCATATATTGGCATATCATATGTAGATTTGTATGAAGATTATGTTTATTCACAAATGTGATGTTTACTTACATACATTTTAGAACCACAAGTGTCAGAATACAATTAAATGTTTAATAAATGTAATTTATTTTTATTATACATATGGGCATATTTTTATATTATTTATGATTATGGTTAACCTCATCAGCACTATGTATTTAGTTTATTAGTTTTTTTCTTTGGCTTGCTACCATATTGGACAGCTGCATGAGGATAATATGAGATATGGTAAGAACTTACCCTTGTTATCTCTATTTCTACGAAGTCCATAGGGTTCCACAGGATACCTTGGGGTATAGGTGTGACGTCAGTCGCAGGGCACCAAAGAGTTAAGCTTTCAGCCTCCCAGGATGCACTAGGTCCCCCTCCTATACCCCGCCCCCAGGCCAAGGCACCTCAGTTAGTTACCAAGCCATAGGCCGGAGGAGGAGAAGGAAGAGAGAGAACAAAGATCTGGACACATACAAGAATCACATTCTCACCAGAGGGAGACGGAAAACCGGTGACCAGAGCAAAGCCCATCTGCAGCACAGGTGCGACAGGGCGGGAGTCCTGTGGAACCCTATGGACTTCGTAGAAATAGAGATAACAAGGGTAAGTTCTTACCATATCTCATATTTTCTACTTCAGGGTCCATAGGGTATCCACAGGATACCTTGGGGATGTCCCAAAGCAGTATCCTTTAAGGGTGGGGACGCTCCTGTGCAGAAAGGAGAATCCGCCGCCCGAAGGAAGCATCCTGAGAGGCGAAGGTGTCAAACCTGTAATACCTCACGAAGGTATGGACAGAAGACCACGTAGCAGCCTTGCAGATCTGAACTGCCGAGGCACCACGTCAAGCTGCCCACGAAGGACCCACAGACCTAGTGGAATGAGCCTTCAGAGAAGGAGGGACCGGTAGGCCTTCATGAAGATAAGCTTCAGAAATAGCCATACGGATCCAGGCTGCCAAAGTTTGCTTTGAAGCAGGCCAACCCTTTTTACAGAAGCCATAGAGGACAACAAAGCGTCCGACTTCCTAAACAAAGAAGTGCGGTCCACATAAGTCCTTAAGGCCCGCACAACATCCAAAGAGGCCTCACCCACGGAAAGACCCGGTGAGTTAAAGGCCGGAACAACTATTTCCTCGTTAACCTGAAACTGGGAAACAACTTTGGGGAGAAACTCGGGCCGAGTGCGGAGCACTGCCCTGTTCCCATGAAAAAAACCAAGAAAGGGGGTCTACAAGAAAGAGCCCCTAACTCAGAAACACGTCTGGCTGAAGCAACGGCCAGAAGGAAAACAGTCTTAGCTGTTAGCCATTTAATATCCACTGAGCCCAGTGGTTCAAACGGCGGTCCTTGGAGAGTCCTCAGGACCACAGCCAAATCCCAAGGCGCCACAGGTGGAACAAAGGGCGGCTGAATACGGAGAACACCTTGCATAAAGGTGCGCACATCCGGGATTGTAGCAATCCTACGGTGAAACCAGACAGATAGGGCCGAAACCTGTACCTTCAAAGAAGCAAGGCGAAGCCCATGATCTAGTCCCGCTTGCAGGAAGGCGAGAATCCGAGACAGACGAAACTCCCGCGGTGCATAACCTCTCGGTCGACACCACTGGAAGAACGTATGCCACACGCGATGGTATATCCTCGCGGAAGACGGTTTCCGAGCTCGTAACATGGTACACAGCATAGAGCTGGCAAACCCCCAGGACCTCAGCATGGCCGTCTCAACAGCCACGCCGCCAAAGACAGCCGAGTCAGGTCCGGGTGAAGACAAGGACCCTGAGACAGAAGGTCCGGTCGTAGCGGCAACCGCAGAGGACTGTCCACGGACAGACCCTGAAGGTCTGAGAACCAGTGCCGTCTGGGCCACGCGGGAGCTATCAACAGGAGCGTCCCTCCTTCCTGTTTGAATTTCCGGATTACCCGTGGAAGAAGGGAGACCGGAGGGAACAGGTATGCGAACCTGAACGTCCACCGGACGGACAGAGCATCCACCAGAGACGCCCCTTCGTCTCTTGTGCGAGACCCGTACACCGGCAACTTGTTGTTGTGCCGGGACGCCATGAGGTCGATTTCTGGAAGACCCCACCTGTCCACCAGTAGTTGAAAAACGTCCGGGTGCAGGGACCATTCCCCTGGATGAACGTCCTGGCGACTTAGAAAGTCCGCCTCCCAATTTAGCACTCCCGGGATGAAGACCGCTGATATGGCCGGAAGATTGCGCTCCGCCCAAACCAGGATCCGAGAGACCTCTACGAGAGCCGCCCGACTGCGAGTTCCTCCTTGCCTGTTTATGTAGGCCACGGTGGTAGCATTGTCCGACTGGACCTGCACCGGGTGACCCTGGAGAAACAGCTGTGCCTGCAGGAGAGCATTGAAGACCGCACGGAGTTCCAAGATATTTATTGGAAGCTCCGCTTCTGTCGGTGTCCACCTGCCCTGGAACAAGTGTGGACCCGAAACTGCTCCCCAGCCTCGAAGACTGGCGTCCGTTGTCAACAGGACCCAATTTGGAACCCAGAACGGACGTCCCTTGTTGAGGTGGGTCATCTTTAACCACCACGCAAGGGACAGGCGAACCTCCGGGGTGAGCACAATCGTCTGGAACTTCAGAGACTGAGGCAGCCCGTTCCACTTGGACAGGATCAGGTGCTGCAGAGGTCTAGAGTGAAACTGGGCGTATTCCACCATGTCGAACACCGACACCATGGAGCCCAGTAACCTCATCGCCGAGTGTAAGGACACCCGGCGGCTGTGCAGACAACTGCGCACCCTTGACTGTAAAGCAGAGATCTTGTCCTCCGTCACGAAGATCCTTTGCTGTCCCGAGTCCAATAAGGCTCCAAGATGCAGAATCCTCCGAGACGGGATTAGAGTGGACTTCTGCCAGTTAATTAGCCAGCCGTGCCGTTGCAGCAGTGCAATGGTCAGGTCCAAGTGGTGTAACAGGAGCTCTGGAGATCCTGCCACCAATAACAGGTCGTCCAAGTACGGCAACATGCGGACTCCTTGCAGCCGCAGAGAAGCCGCCATGACCGCCATAGCGTCCTGTATGTCCAATGACACCATGTAGTCCCCAGGTTCCAGCGCCAGAATGATGGACCGTAGGGTCTCCATCCGAAACTTCGGGACCCGCAAAGACTTGTTGAGTGCTTTGAGGTTGAGAATCGGACGATATGACCCATTGGGTTTCTGTACCAAAAATAGATTTGAATAGAAACCCTGGCCCCTCTGGGAGAATGGAACAGGCACTATAACTCCAGCCTGGAGCATAGTGTGCAATACCTTCCACAGCTCCGTAGCCTTGTTCCGGTCTGATGGTAGACCCGTGGTGAAGAATCGAGCCGGGGGTCTGTGCCGGAAGGAGAGGGCGTACCCGTGAGAGACCACCTCCAGAACCCAAGTGTCTGTCGTAGTGAACGACCAACACCGGGAGAACTGCAGCAGGCGGCCTCCCACCCTGGGATCCCCCAAGGGGAGACCCGGACCGTCAGGCCGCAGGCTTGTCATCTGGCTTGGGGGCCGGACGTCTGGTACTCCATGCCTGTTTCCGGGGCTTGGCCGATTTCTTAGGGCCAGCCTGTCGAGGAAACGACTGTGGTTTGGGCCTGCCCTGGGCCCTAGATGACCGAAAGGACGATGGTCCAGAACCAGAAGGAGCAGCGGCCGACGGGAGACAAGCAGATTTGGCTGCCGCCAGCGTGGCCACAATCTTATCCAGATCCGGACCGAAGAGAACTTCTCCGGTAAACGGCAACGCTTCCAGACCTTTCTTGGATCTGCGTCCGCCTTCCAGGATCGCAGCCACAAGGTGCGACGAGCAGCTACCGCTGCTGAAGAAATTCTAGACACCAGAGTACTAATGTCTAGAGCCGCCTCGTTGATGTAGGTGGCCGAATCACGGAGATTGCCAATCAACTCCGCTTGTTCGGCCGGACAGTCGGATTCAAAAGAAGCCTCTAATGAATCCGCCCAGCGCTCCATCGCTCTGGCAACCCAGCAAATGGCCATAGCCGGCCGTGCTGCCCCCCCTGCAAGGGAATAAGCGGACTTCAGGCAGATTTCTACCTTGCGGTCCGTAGCATCCTTAAGGGAGGACATGGATGGCATCGGCAATGTGGCACTACGGACAAGACGGGTCACGTGAGAATCCACCTGTGGAGGGGATTCACACTTAGCAAAATAATTATCCGCGAACGGATAAGCCACCGCCAGGCGTCTCTGCGGCTGGTATCTTTTGCCAGGTTGTTTCCACGCCTCCTCTAAATGGTCAACCAACTGACACGAAAGAGGAAAGACTGTGGCATCGCCCTTCACATCTTTGAAAAAGGCATACTTAGATTTAGCCGCTGGGGGAACTTCGTCCTCAATCACCAAGGCTGTGCGGACCGCCCGAATAAGTCCAGGAATATATACTTTGGACTTAGCATCAGCGTCCTTAGTATGGAAAGGTTCCTGATCGTAAGGATCCAGAATCTCCCCATCATCAGACGTCCCTTCGTCATCCTCATAAGGAGCGGACAGAGACGCCACCGGCCTTTTATGAGGCCGCATCACAGACTCCCCTTGCAATACATCCGACAAGTGCTGTAAAGAACTCGTCAGGGAGTTAACCCACGCTGGCTCCTGAGAACCCGGGAGCGGTGAAATAGGGAGACTGTGGGGTACCACCAATTGTCGTGGGAACCCCTGCATGGGTGACGACACCACAGACTGCTGGGACAAACCCATCGGAGTAAACGCGGGCTGCGGAGCTAACTGGCCCACTAAAGCTGTTAACGCCTGAGCGAAACAAGCCCAGGGCGGCTCCTGTACCGGTGCTGTAACCGTAATAGGCCGCGCCATGGACAACACTGCCGGCAAAGGCCCTCCGCGCTACCCTCCCCCTCCGCTAACGGTACTTTGCACGTGGTACACTGTAGCCGGAGGGGAAAATCACTTTCAGACATGATGGCACCACGTATGTGACCTCTCTCACCAATTAAGTATTAAATAGGCGAGAGACCACCCTGCAGCACCGCACCGCAAGGGCTTTAGCAGAAAGAACAGGGACAGTAATAAAGCTGACAGTTTAGTGAAGAATAGTTACAGGCAGCGCTAGCACAGTCACATACAATGCAGAGAAATAACAATTCCTGCACTAACAGCGCTGATCACTCAACTACACAGACACAGGGCCTGGTAGGACACAGCGCTGCATACACAGACCTGAGCCACAGCGGAGGAGAGGTATGCGGGGGGACCCAGACCACGATGCTTCCTTCCAGACTTCCAGCAGCGTTCACCATGCGTTGCAGAGAAGATGGCCGCCGAGGAGCAGAGAGAAGCTGGCCTGGGGGAGGAGCGCTGACACAGGACCAGTCAGCACAGTGCAGAGAGGGCTGTGTGCAGCGGGGGAGGCGCCGGCTGTGAGACAGGGAAGGCGCGCTCCCCTGGCATGCATTTAACCCCTGGGACGCCGCAGCGCTACCGCTCTGCTGCGGTCCGCTGTCCCAGGGGGTAGTGGAAGCGCAGGTTGGTCGCCTGGCTCCACGCTGCAGCCAGTCCCCAGGGAGCCCCCTGCCTGGGGACTTAGGACCATGTGATCAGCGGGGACCCACCGCGGGACCCCGCTGCTTACCTCTGTCCCCCTTGAATCCGGCCATGGTCCGGAGCATCTGGGGTCACCGCTAGCTGTGACCCCAGACGCCCACCAGCATCCCCGGATCAGTACCGGCGTTCTGGTACCGGCGGGGTGTAGGGAAGACAGCATGGACGTCAGGACTGACTGTCCATGCTGTTCATCCAGTTGTGCAGCCACAGCTGCATGAAGAATAAGCTTCAGGGGCTCTTCTAGCCCCCACTCCAACAGGTGCACCCGACTCCGGCCGGGCACCAAACTAAACTGAGGTGCCTTGGCCTGGGGGCGGGGTATAGGAGGGGGACCTAGTGCATCCTGGGAGGCTGAAAGCTTAACTCTTTGGTGCCCTGCGACTGACGTCACACCTATACCCCAAGGTATCCTGTGGATACCCTATGGACCCTGAAGTAGAAAATTATCCTATTGTGACTTTGTTCAGGGCCAGTGGCTATTTGCTTTAAAAACTTATCCCATGGTGTTGATTTATTGAATAGTAGGTACAGCCGTATTCACTGTAACATGCACACTGGTGATGAAGCGGAGCTGGGTTCTATACAGCTCACCAAACAGCGAGTGTATGCTGCAAACAGGTTACGGTGCAGGATGCCGGAACAGCATTAATCACAGGTATTCACTGGGTCACTCATATAGGAGCTAAGTAGGAGACTTCAGTCTCCCACCATGTAACTCTTACCAGCATAAGACAAGATGACCCCTGCACACGCTCAGCAGTGATCACGACGGCCTTCTTGGAACAGGGCATGAAGTCTCCCTGGAGAGCGTGAAGACTGGAGTCTGTGCAGTAGCTCATTCCTTTCAACAGGACCCACCCAGTCTGGCCTCAGGGAGATCACCACTATTTCAGGGAGTCTCAATAACATTTAGGCAGGATTAAAAAATGTATTGGTTGCCTGAGGCAACTGTAATACTAGGGGGAGGGGTTATCTTTTGGTTCTGCAGTAACTGCAAAGAGCACATTTTAAAAAACTACATAATAGTTACTAAATCTTCATATTTTCTGTAATTTCCACAGGTATGTTTTGTCTTTTCTTTGCATTATTTTACTGTATTCCATAAATCCCCTAATAAGCTTGTAAAAAAAAAATATTTTTTTTTGCTGCAAAGACCACAAAATAAATATTGTTTTCTATACAGCGTTCTGGGAAAGTATGTAAAAAGGTTCCCATAAAACAATGACTCACAATACACAAATGTTAATACAGGTTGAGTCTCCCATATCCAAAATGCTTGGGACCAGGGGTATTTTGGATATCGGAATATTCCGTCTTTTGTAATATTTGCATACCATAATGAAATATCTTGGGAATGGGACCCAAATCTAAACACAGAATACATTTATGTTTTAAGGTAATTTTGTACAATAGTTTTAATAATTTTGTACCTTTGAACAAAGTTTGTGTACATTGAACAAAAAGCAAAGGTTTCACTATCTCAGTCATGCTAAAAGGATTCCGTATTTCGGAATATTTGAATATGGGAGACTCAACCTGTATTTGCAAAACGTAGCAGCAAATAGTGTCATCAACTTGTGCTGTATTTATTCCACATAAAATGACAATTTAAGATTTTAATTTAAAAAAATTAACAAAATCATTTTATGTCCATGTCTTAGGTGTAAAATGGATGTGGGCCATTTAAATGGTTCAGGACCTGACAAAACAAAACCACATGGAATATCTAGTGACTTTAAAAGAACTTTACAGTTGCAGGAATTTCCCTATATGTAAGATTTCTAGAGGGGGGGGGGTCAATTGTTTGATTTTGGATCAAGTGTTAGTAGTCCATGAAGAGGGCACAATCAGCACTTAACAAGCTATAGCCTGCACCATACAAAACGCAGTTAATGTGATACTTACTTCAGATAAATATAGGGCCAGTGTTCACAATAACCTTTTAGATGCGGCAGTAGGGCCACTCCCCCCATTTTAAAAGATCCACAGGTGGTGTCTAAAACAAACTTTGTATCATACATGTTTATCTCATATAAATAACAAAAGTGATCAGGAAAAGGTTAAACATCCCATATTAAATATACATAATGTAACCAGTAGAAGACAGAATTAAATGTTCTACTGTACAGCCATGACCCCTATGCTGCATTGCCCCCAGTAGCAGTCCCCCCTATACAGTGCTCCCAGTAGTAGTCCCACAGTGCCCCCAGTAGTAGTCCCCCCCATACAGTGCCCCCAGTAGTGGCCCCCCTATACAGTGCCCCCAGTAGCGACCACCCCCTATTCAGTCCCCCCCCTGCTGTGCCAGGCTTACACACACACACACGAAAAAAAAATACAACTTTGCTGATCCCCGCTCCTGATGCGACCACCACTAACCGCTCAGAGTCCCGGCTCTTCTCTTACACAATGAGAGCGACATCATGATGTCTTTCCCGTCACATGCTGCGGGGGGAGATGGAAGACGGAGTTCATGAGTGAGCTCCAGCCAGCTCCCTCCGTGGACGACACAGCAGCAAATGAGAATCTGTCTGACTCTCATTGGCTGGCTGCTTTAACAAAGACACAGCCGCCGCTGGCGGCTGTGTGTTTGTAAACTGTGTAGGGCATACCGCTCTCACTGCGGTGTGCCCTGCACTTGTGGGGCTGGGGGACTAGCGGGGGTAGTCCACCCCTTGGCTGCAGGTGGCACTGCCGGATGGCGCCCCCCCTTTGGTCGGCACCCCTGGTGAGTGCCATCCTGGCCAATGGGTAGATACGCCCCTGATGTTTTGGTACCATCTTTATTCATGGCTGTGTTCTTAGGCAAAATTGTAAGTGAGCCCACTCCCTTGGCTGAGAAGCAACCCCACACATGAATGCTGTCAAGATACTTTACTGTTGGCATGACACAGGACTGATGATAGTGCTCAATCTCCTTCTCCGGACAAGCGTTTTTCCAGATGCCTCAAACAATCTGAAAGGGGATTCATCAGAGAAAATAACTTTAGCCCAGTCCTCAGCAGTCCAATCCCTGTACCTTTTGCAGAATATCAGTCTGTCCCTGACGTTTTTCCTGGACAGAAGTAACTCATTTGCTGCCCTTCTTGACACCAGGCCATTCTCCAAAAGTCTCTGCCTCACTGTGTGTAAAAATGCACTCACACCTGTCTGCTGCCATTCCTGAGAAAACTCTGCACTGGTGGTGCCCCAATCTCCCGCAGCTGATTCAACTTTAGGAGACGGTCCTGACGCTTGCTGGACATTCTTGGGCGCCCTGAAGCCTTCTTCACAACCATTGAACATATCTCCTTGAAGTTCTTGATGATCCAATAAATGATTGATTTAGGTGCAATCTTACTAGCAGCGATATCCTTGCCTGTGAAGCCCTTTTTGTGCAACGCAATGATGACTGCACGTGTTTTCTTGCAGGTAACCATGGTTAACAGAGGAAGAAAATTGATTTCAAGCTCCACCCTCCTATTAAAGCTTCTAGTCTGTTATTATAACTCAATCAGCATGACAGAGTGATCTCCAACCTTGTCCTGGTCACTCTCATCTGTGTTAACAAGAGAATCACTGACATGTCGTCAGCTAGTCCTTTTGTGGCCTGGCTAAAGTGCAGTGGAATTGTTGCTTTTGGGATTAAGTTCATTGTCATGGCAAAGAGGTACTTTGCAATTAATTGCAATTCATCTGATCACTCTTCATGACATTCTGGAGTATACGCAAATTGCCATCATATAAACTGAAGCAACAGACTTTGTGAAAACCAATACTTGTGTCATTCTCAAAACTTTTGGCCATTGCATGTTGCTCTCTGGTCCAGTGACTTGTGAGGATATTTATTAAAGCTTGAAGAGAGAAAGTGGCTAAAGTACCAACCAATCCGATCCTAATGGTCCTTTTTCAAACACAGCCAATAAAATGACAGTTAAGCTGGGTACACATTATGCAATTGTACGACCCAGCGACAGTGCGATGCTATGCAATGATGCATCGTATGTACCGTATACACTGCACAATCCAATATACAATGGCGCAATGTATCGTTACTTGCTGCCTGTAACAGCACCTCATAGTGTATTTCTGCAGAACAGCAGATGGGACAATGCAATACACTACAGTCATGAACAACGGATCGGACATACACACTATGCAAGGTGTATGATATATCATTCAGATCCACGCCGAAATGATATATTGTACGATCCATCATCTAGTGTGTACCCAGATTTAGATCCTGATTGGTTGGTACATTATCTCTCTCAAAGGCTTAACACATCTCACCCTTGGAATAGTGTTCACTCTAGGTCCGGCAGCAGGCAGGGCGTGGGACCAAGAGATAGGGCACATCTGCAAGCGTAGCGCGGCCGAAAAGGGGCGGGGCCAATGAAAAGGGGCGTGTCTTTATGACATCCCCTTTTCGTAACTTTTGGGGGCGTGCCCAGTACTTACGGACATACTGGGCAGCCCCCAAGCGCCGCGGTCACTGAATGGATGCGCTTGGCATCCACTCACCGGCGGTGACCGCTGCTCTGCCGTTTTCCCCACCCATGGGAAACACTACAGCCTGCAAGTGGAGGACAGAACCCACAGGCTGTCTCAGCGGGGCGCTGCAGGGCAGGGTGCTTTCTGCCCTTCAGAAATAGGTCAGGGCGTGGCGCCCCGCTTAAACAGCCTAGCGGGAACGCTATGGTAGGAAAGGTTGCTGCCACTGGACATGCACAGCAGCTCTGTTTCATCACCTATACTGCATATTGTGGCCACAGCTCTAATAAAATCGTATTATATACTACTGCTATTGTGGCCATGATTTGAGCTGCTGCATATGAAGGGTGCTGGAGGGCCGGGCAGCTGAAAACCCCCCTGCCTTTGCCTATGTGAGGGTCACACAATGAAGAAAAACTTTGGAAACAGCAATGAGGGATCTGCTAGAAACTGGCATAATAAATATCAAATATAATAAATAAATCTCATGTGGTATGAAGATCTTTCATGATCATGAAAAGTGATTAGCATATAGTATTTGCAGACCACTGCTAAACGTCCAAGTTCAGTGTACACAGCATGTGAAACAAGCCAGAAACAACCAATTTAATCAGTATCATTCTTCTACACTTTGTGACGTTTCTGTAAATGTTGATACACCAATACACGCACACTAACAACGTCGTGTGATCTGCAGAGTTTTAAAGTGGTTCAAGAACTCTGGATGAGGCTACTTTGGGCCTACATGTGTTAGAAAGGATGTTAACACTCTTTTTTTTTAAAAGTTAGCATTGTCAATCAATTTATTTGGGTTCATTAATGTTGTGAATCAAAATTTCAAGTAAAATAGAAGCATACTCAACATACCTGCTGCTTAAGATAGAAGAATTTCTTTGTATTCTTGGTTTGCTCCTTCAGGGTCTCATCTTCATATACCAATATGTAATCAATTCGCCTTTGATCATCATTAAAGTATAAGGATTCTGAGTTTTGATTAAATTCTACCTGAGGTTGTTAAAAAGAAAGGAAAATAAGCTCTAATTGTGATAGACAAAAACAACTTACACAAGAAACATGTATTTAACTTCTAATTTTTGCTTATTCAACTTGCAGCCAATAGGAAACAATGTCGTGCTATAAATCCACCCTACGTATTTTCCAGAAGAGTGTATGAAACAGCGATAAAAGTGACCAAAAACAGGAAACCTACAAAGGGCTGGCAAGGCAATCCTTTCCTGACATTTGCAAAGTAAAAACAAAACAAAAAACTATTTTCAGTACTACAGGTTGAGTATCCCATATCCAAAATGCTTGAGACCAGGGGTATTTTGGATATCGGAATATTACGTATTTTGGAATATTTGCATACCATAATGAAATGTCTTGGGAATGGGACACAAATCTATACACAGAAAGTATTTATGTTTTATATATACACCTTAAACACACAGCCTGTAGAGATGCTACCAACTATATTAACTTTGGTAAAGCAATATATATAACATTGTAATTCTGCATAACGTTTAATAGTCTGTCATATTCAATTATATATATGCAAGTCATTTGTTTAACCAAAACATTACATAAATATAAATGGCTGTTTTGCACAACCTAAGATCCTAATGGTGATAGGCTATTAATTTACATCTGGCACTAGGCGATTTTAATACAAATACAATCAAACGTCTCAGCATTCTACAAACAGCTGACCTGCTGTAAAATATTGTATTTATGCCTATGTTTGGAGGTGGAGAAGGGTCTCTTTCCCTGCATGCCATACTAGTCAAACTGTTAAAAACTAATCATTGCAATAAGAAAAATCAATTTAAGGGTAGTTCAAATTAGAGTCTGGGCACTATAGTCTACTTGGCAGTAAAAAAATAATATTAATTTTAAAGATGTAGCCACTGAATGAGATGGGCTTAGGATGTCAGACTGTACATGCCTATAGACAGAGGATGGAATTTCATCCCTATAGATATGACAAAAAATAAATAAAAATACATGTGAAAATATGAAATGCATATAACCCACAAGTATCATAACTTGCAAATCGTTTTAATTTATAATACTATTTAGAAGTTCTTTTTTTCCTCCCACTAGATGAGGTAACATGCAATTTAATTAATGTGCAACCAGAGCTGGTTAATTGAATTTGAGGTCTAGGCATTAAGTTTATTTTTCCATCAATGCTAGGCAGAAATTGATTTTACACTATGCTTTGTAGAGAAGAGGTTTTAGTCAGGGATATACAGATGGAAGGAGTAGATTGTGGTAATGAAGGGAGTGAAAGCCTGGGGATGCAGTGTACAAATGACAATATTTCTTTATACAAAAAGATTGTATGGTACCATAAAAAAAACAACATAACATTTTGTTATACAATGTTGGGAACCAGTATCTCTGCAAAGCTCTAGAAATTGTGACAATACAAAACATATGAAATAAAAGACTGCACTTCCTTTATGCTCACATCATGGATTTTAAAACAGAATACGGATCATGAATGCCGGTTCCTCTAATTTTTTCCCCATTATCTATTTGAAATAGTGACGAAAGTGATTATTAGCCAAAAACTCCAAATAATTTTACATGAGTTCAAGCTGAACCCTAAACATGAGCACCTCTACCAATAAAGTTGAACAAAGGAGGCAAAAGACAGATTTGATTTAAGCCCCAAGGCAGTGGGCCCGGCTCACTAAGTAAAAAGTAAAGCAGCACTGAGAGTGGAATCAGTATGTAATACTGCCGGCCACTGTTCAAATCCAGACAGCGGAAGCCTGGCAGGGGTGAAGATCTCGACAGCTGATTCTAAGTACTCCTAACCCAATCCCCTCCCCTAACCCTCCCTTAGGGATGCTTAACTCTAACCTCCCCCCTAGTGCCTAACTCCCCTCTAAGTGCCTAAAACTAACCCCCCATTCCCCCCAGCCAAAACCCAAGTCTCCCGGGTGGTGCCTAAATCTAACCTCCCCCCAGGGGGGGCCTAACCCTAACACCCCCTTTCCCCTAGCCTAAACCAAACCTTCCTGTGGGATGCCTAACCCTAAATCTCCCCGGGAGCCCTAAAACCTAACCCTACCCCCCTGCGAGCGCCCGGCTTACCTTCATTCTGTATGCCGGGCTCCCGGCGTAGGTGTAACGACAGGCGTCGGGATTTCGTTGCCTGTCATTAGTACCTTGCTGGGATTTGACAGTCGGGAAGCCTGTGGTCGGCATGTCGACCGCCGGCTTCCTGACTGCATCCCCTGAGTGTATGTGGTTTTCAAATAACCAAGTACACCTCTCCAGTTACACTCACTGTTATAACTGATCTTCTCTATGGCAATCTGATTTACTATTATTTTAGCATCTTCTGATATTTCTGCATATTAGGTCTCAATAAAAGTAGAGATGTACTTACACATTCTGCAGTATGGATTCTGGATGCATGTTCTTGGACAGTTCCATATGTCGGCAATATGGTTTGCTCCATTTCATCAGAAACTAAAATGTAAAAAAATAACTGAATGACTCTTTAATTTCCAAGACAGATTGGGTTTGTATTCTCTCTCAGAGAAGCCTATTATGTGCATAGCTACACTACAGGTATACCATAGTCACAGAACTTGGAAACCTTTTCATTAGGAATTGCTAATTTATTGCCCTACTGCCCTGTGAATGCTCCATTTTGCATTTTCTTAAAAGACTAAGTTACTACCCATACATGACTCCCCTGATAATTCCCCCAGTTTCATTATATGTTTGCCACTTGTGTCCTTAAAATTCTATGGTAATGTGGTTTGTACGCAAGGCTTAGTCTGAAGCTGGGTACACACTATAAGATCCATCATCCACAATATTGTTCCGATGTGAATCAAAATTATATATCGTACTATCGTATAGTGTGTATGTCCGTTTCACCATTCATCGCATCGTTCCATCTTCTGTGCTGATCAGCTGGCACGATGCAATGAATGATGTGGTGCATTGTGTACTCCAGAATGTCATGAAGAGTGATCAGATGAATTGCAAATTATTGCAAAGTCCCTCTTTGCCATGGCAATGAATTTAATCCCCAAAACAACCTTTCCACTGCATTTCAGCCCTGCAACAAAAGGACCAGCTGACATGTCAGTGATCCTCGTTAACACAGGTGAGAATGTTGACGAGGACAATGCTGGAGATCACTCTGTCATGCTGATTGAGTTAGAACAACTGATTGGTAGCTTTAAAAGGAGGGTGGAGCTTGAAATCATTGTTCTTCCTCTGTTAACCATGGTTACCTGCAAGGAAACATGTGCAGTCATCATTGCTTTGCACAAAAAGGGCTTCACAGGCAAGAAGCCACTTCTCTCCATGAAAAGCATAAGGGACAGACTGATATTCTGCAAAAGGTACAGGGAGGACTGCTGAGGACTGGGGTAAAGTTATTTTCTCTGATGAATCCCCTTTCAGATTGTTTGGGGCTTCTGGAAAACCGCTTGCCCGGAGAAGGAAAGGTTAGCGCTACCATCAGTCCTGTGTCATGCCAACATCCTGAGACCATTCATGTGTGGGGTTGCTTCTCAACCAAGGCAATGGGCTCACTCACAATTTTACCTAAGAACACAGCCATGAATAAATAATGGTACCTAAACAATCCTCCAAGAGCAACTTCATACAACCATCCAAAAACAGTTTAATGACGAACAACGCCTTTTCCAGCATGATGGAGCACCCTGCCATAAGGCAAAAGTGATAACTAAGTGGCTTGGGAACAAAACATCGAAATTTTGGGTCCATGGCCAAGAAACTCCCCAGACCATAATCCCATTGAGAGCTTGTGGTCAACCCTCAAAAAAAAAAAGAAACCCTCAAATTCTGACAAACTCCAAGTGTTGATCAGGCAAAAATGGGCGGCCATCAGTCACTATGTGGCCCAGAAGCTGATTGACAGCATGCCAGGGTGAATTGCAGGTCTTGAAAAAGGAGTGTCAACACAGCAAATATTGACTCTTTGCATAAACAATGTAATTGTCAATAAAAGCCTTTGACACTTATGAAATGTTTGTAATTTTACTTCAGTATACCATAGTAACATCTGACAAAAAGGTCTAAAAACACTGAAGCAGCAAACTTTGTAAAAACCAATACTGTAGTGTGTACAATCACACAACCAAATATATTGGTCCAATCTTTCTTCATTACCTAAACTACCAGTCATTAACATGATTGCATAGTGTGTACAGAATAAACGATTAATTGGATACAATTCTCTGACATGATATATTGTACCGTCGTTCTGAAGATTGCATAGTGTGTACAGTCTATATCATGTGTTCTGAGATTTAATGAAATTGGAACAACAAAATTGTATACTACATTGCATAGTGTGTATCCAACTTAAATTAGGATTTCCACTGTAAGGCCTTCTGGGCCAATCAAGTTCACATATTGTTCAGACAGAATTCACCCCATACTTTCTATTGCAGTTTTAAGATGAAGTTTCTGATCATTTTCATACATCACAAGTCTGTATATGTGGAAAACAATCAAAATTAGAATTTTCTAGTAACAAAAACATAGCACTGTGCTGTGAAAACCAAGACACATAGGTAGGGGCGTAACTAGGCGTTTGAAGGCCCCATAGCAAAAGTTTGAAAGGGTCCCTATGTACACCCAGTGGTGAAAAATATATATAACACATGTAACTATGCCAAGGAATATGGGCCCCTCCCTGCTCTGGACCGCATAGCAGCCGCATTCCTTGCACCTATGGTAGTTATGCCCATGCACATAGAAGCACCAATCCTGACACAAATGTATTTACCGTTAAAGATAGATTGAATCTTTAATTATTTCTTTATCTTTATTTGCTTGTTTGATATTTGATTGGATAAAAAAGGATTCCAAATGGTGTAACATTGGGCAGGGCCAGTGCACGAGTCCTGGGCACCGCGATGACTAACCCCTTTCATGCTTCTTACCTAGTGTATAGCAGGGGGGGCTGGCAGTATCTTTTACTCTTGGGAGAGTGGCACTGCACTGAGACATCGTAGTTCAGCACTACACTGCCACGCAATTACACACATGGAACAGCAGCAGCCGACAACTTGACGATTAAGAAGCTGCCAGCTGTTCCCCAGTGTTGGGACACTTATTATTATTTAGGGGTAGCGTAGGCCATGACCTTGTATAATCATCACAAGATGCTGCCATTACAAAAAAAAACAAAAACACACGACTACTTATTGTTCCTTATAGTCAGTTCTGCTGAATATGCCAGAATGGTAATCAAAATACAGAAAAAAAAAAAAAAAATCACAAATCCATTTCAACATAAGGATCTGTTTACTTGCTCAAAAAGAAAAGTCTCGGCAGAAGAAAGCAATACCAGATTGCAAAAATCCATTATGCTCCAGTTATCTAAGTGCACCAATAAGCTGATTCTGATTTCCTATGCCGCAAAATATCACATGGCTCGCCATTGGAAGAAACCTGATCCCCCTTCCCATTGGGAATTGTTAGGGCAGCACAGACGGTGTAATGGTTAGCGTTACTGCCTCACAGCACTGAGGTCATGGGTTCAATTCCCACCACGGCCCTACCTGTGTGGAGTTTGTATATTCTCCCTGTGCTTGCGTGGGTTTCCTCCGGGTACTCCGGGTTCCTCCCACACTCCAAAAATATACTGGTAGGTTAATTGGCACCCAACACAAATTAACCCTAGTGTGTATGGGTGTGCGCATGTGATAGGGAATATAGATTGTAAGCTCCACTGGGGCAGGGACTGATGTGAATGGCCAAATATTCTCTGTAAAGCGCTGCGGAATGTGTGTGCGCTATATAAATAACTGGTGATAAATAAATAATTGAACAGAATATGGTTTGTAGCAATGACGGAATACATCAGTTTACATAACAATGTCATGCACAAGTTTCACTCAGTTTGATCCCCCTGGTATTTAGCAGAATAAAACTTTTCCCTGTCCCGCTTGATTGGTTAGTAGTCTTCCCATAACCTTGACCATTTTCGTGTCTCCCCTTGGCTAGCTTCAAGCCCCCTTCCCCCTCACAACCTGCCACTCTCCTCCTCCTAGAGCTAGATTACTGATATAACGGTAGAGGCGGGCACCTAGGGCCTGGTGGTCCTAGCAGGCCCCGCGGCTGCCTGCCAATGTCTGTAGGACACCTACTGGGAGCCGGAGCCCAGCAGCTACTGCCACGTACATGTTGCTAAGAGGCCCATCTGCCAACCGCCAAGGGCTAATTGGAGCCGGCAACTACATGCAGATTTCGGGGCATTGCATTGCTGAGTAAATCCCGTGAGATGCTGCAGAAAGATCAGAAAAGCATGTGCTGATCTCTGATAGGGAGGAGCCCATCACATGCTCCTCTGACCTGTGGAGATCAGCAGCAGCTTCATAGTGGGAGATTCACAGTGAGGACAGAACAGCAAAGGTAAGTGGACATGGGGATGGGATGGGAAAGGGAGGGATGTGTAATTGGTATTTTTGGGAAATGTTTATAGTATAAGGGGTAAGATGTGAATGGGTTTTATTATGAGGGAGAGTTAAGATGAAAGTGTTAATGCTTTTTGGAGGGTTAATTAACATGATGATTTTTTTTATTAGACAGAGGGAGGTGCAGTAATTACTGTGAATGGAATTACTGATGTGGATAAGGGAATGTTTATATGAGTGGTAATCAATTATGAATAGAGCTGCTATAATCCTTCTGAAGCAGTTAATGATTTTTAGAAGAGATTTTTTTTTTTAGGATGAGGGTATAATATTGTTGGTCTTAAAACTACTATGTGTAGTATAGTGGTCATTCACATGCTTTTTGTAATATATGGTGGTCACTCACATGCATTCTGTATTATATGGCAGTCATTCACATGCTCTATGTATTAAATGGTGGTCAGTGCTCTCTGTATCATATGATAGTCCTTGCTCTCTGTATGATATGGCAGTCTCAAAAATGGTCTCTGCAGTGCAGTGCATGGAGGTCACTAAAATGCTCTCAGAAGTGGTCATCACAAAAATGTTCTCAGGATCACAAAAATGTTAAAGGGGCAGTGCGTACTCTATCGGAATCGTATGTATCTCAGTCCTGTCTCCACTTGCGACTGGGTGGGAGTAACTTGGCTGCAATAGGCATGCTTTGATATGACATGCTGATGGAATTGCAGGTACTGCTGATTTAAAAGGTTACCTATAAATCGCTCATTGTTAAGTAGACCGATATGTGGTTTATTTCCTTATAGATTAGTTTGCTTTGTAAATTATTTTTTTTTGTTTCTGTAGTTGGAGGGGGTTCTTTGAAAGATTTTCCTTCAGCTTGTCTAGAAAAAGTACTCATTGTTTCAACGGATCGGGATGGGGGCCCCAAAACAGTATCTTGCCTAGGGCCCCGTGAGGTCTTAATCCAGCATTGCTTCCTCCCTTCTTTATTCGTCTTCTCCTCTCCCACCACCTTTCCCTAGGTCTTCTCTCTATAACCTACCCACTCTTCTAAATCACTCACACTCCTGTGCCCCTCTGTACACCTAGCTTCTTACTGCTCCCTGCTCCTTTCTCGCCCCTACTGTTAGGGGTTCATTTTTTGTTTACGCTGGCATATGAGCAACTTTTTTATTGTTGCATAACCTGACATTTTACTCTGTGTAACCATCTTCTAATTGTAATACTAATTTATTGATTCTTGTAAAATTTCCATTGAGTACTTTTTCTTCTTCTTGTATCTTGTAAATGTAATAGGATTATACGATTTATATGCCCAGTTGCATCACATTGCAATATCACGTATGCGTACTACATGACAGTATGATACCCTACAAACAAAATATAAAATTGGCCTATTTACGTATTCATCTTTCTTTTATCAAAACAAACAAAAACAACTTTCATTTGGATTCTGAATAGAATACAAACAAGAACAGGCGTCTGGTACGTGTACAAAAGCGACAGTTAAACAGAGTAGAGTCATTAAAACTACAACAAAGAACTCAATGGCAGAAAGCTGGTAAAGAATTAAAAAATACTTACATTCTATAAGGATGGTGTTAACAGTTGGATGAAGAACTGGTAAGAACACAAGAGGTGATTCAGTTTAGCACAATGCTGAATAGCTATTCAATGGACCACGCTGTTAAGTCCGACTACAGGATTTCTGACTGTCCAATCATGTCTTTTTCATTATATCTTATTTCTTTTTAACATAATAAAAATTCATAATTTCAGGGGTCCCAATAAGGCTCATTAGCCACAGGGTGGCATGTCAAAGCTCCAGGACCTTTTAAAGTTGGTCTGGTACCTTTTGGCAGGGAAGCCACACTATTTTTGCCCAATACCCCCACTCCCAACTGAGTCTCCATATCCACATTGACCAGCCTGCACATGCTTTGCCATGACAATGCCTGCAAGCATGTCCACCACACAACAACAACAGGTATACCGCACAATGTTTATAAGAGTGTACACCATACTTGCCAACTCCCCCTGATTGTCAAGGAGACTCCCTGAAATAATAGCAATATCCCTGAACAGTCTAACAATCTCCCTGATTTCACCTTACCCCCATTAAGAAGCTGACAGATAGATATCCATCTATCCACACACACAATATATACATTCAAATGGGATCATTAGTGTAATTTCCCTGCATTGGTTATAAGGCACAATGATCCCTATGGCTACATGCATTTTCTGAAAAGTATCAGTGTGTTTTCATCAACAAATAGATCTTATAAACGAGCCCCAAAGCACTTCGTATATGGATGTAAGCCAATTTAAAACGCCTCTCAGATGTAGCAGTACACGTCCACTTTAATACCACATACATAGGTGTTGCTTTCAAAATCTCCCTGAAAATCTTTTTCCAAAAGTAGGCAAGCATGGTTTACACGGAATGGTATTGAAATACCGACAACTCTTTAGTACCATATACTACCTCTGGAAGCCCGACAGCAGGAGATCCCGATGCTACTGGGTAAGTAAACTAACCCTCCCCAGGAGTAACAATCAGCTTCCAAAATGTCTTAAAGGGATGGGGACACATCCATATATCTTTAGGTTCCTTTAATATTTTTATCCAATGTTGTTAAACATAAACACTATACAAGTACTACTAAATATTATTTCCTGAAATACATGTTCTACAGTACAGTCTCTCAGCAGACTCAAAGTTAAATTGGCCACCCAATGTTCAGGGATGATCTAGGTATAGTAAAACCCATGCCCATTAATCACCACATTCTTTCTACTGAACGGACAGACAACGCAGTTTGGGATACCCATTGCTAAGGATAGTATTCTGTATTATAGAAAAATAATATGTGATAAAAGTCAAAAAGGTAAAAAAATGTTAACCTCAATTTTTTTTTAGAATTGACTCTTGAAACTTGCATATTAGATGGTGCCAATGGTTATATTGTTTGTATCATTGTTTAATTAAAGGGCAGCACAAAATTCTACAACGCCGTCCTATAGGGAAGTACAGGATAGCACATAAAACGTAGTTATCTAATAGGGCCCATACACCTAGACAACCAGCATAAGATCCGATTCATATACGAATTCCCTACGACTCCCCGGAGCTCCCTGGCAGTCCCAGCAGCATGTTTGTTTTTCTTTAACACACGATCTGTGGTAAGATCAATCCTGTGTCTCACAGGCTCATAAAAAAAGAGTCATTGAAATGACTTGAAATGCCACATGATGGATCGCATGAACAAAATAAACGGCACGATCTGCACACGATAAGATGGACCATATGTGCTGCACATCTGATCAGAAGATCCGATTATAGGAGCTGCGGGAGCGCACATCGGATCTGATCTTACTAAAAAAAAAAAAAAAAAGACACGATTTTCACAAGATCCATCTTATGACTCGTCGAAAATCGTACAATCGGCCCGAAATCGTGTATGTGTATGGGGGCCTTAAGAAGCAAAATACACAAAAAACAACAAAGTAATTCAAGAAGCATAAATGAATGCAAGAAAATGAAGCAGACATACAAGAACAATAACAGAAGGATGCCTAGATGGGAGCAGACAACACAAGGTAAGAGGGCATGAAAGCTTACCATGTAGCAGATATAAAATACCTTCTAGTTTTGGATTCCATAAGGATTAGAGACTTCTCACAAGCTCACTATATGCAATGTGGTCAGTGTCATGTGATTTTGTTTGAGTAAGGTAGAGCTAAAACGTATAGTTAAATCCTTAAGGAGAAATGCAAATATTTGTATTTCCATTTCAAAAGGCAAATATACAGCAATAATTAAGTTAGAAACATGTGTTATGTGTATTATCCATTGCTCCGCAGTCGCCTTCTGACATTTATATGCAGTAATTAACCCAAACATTGCCCTGGACATCCCTCATCTGATACAATTAAATCAGAATCTAGAATGTTTCCAGTACTCAGTCTAAAAAGGGAGGAGGGTATGAGTGAAGAACATTTATTCCCATGCTTATGTGGGTGTAGAGGTCGCTAATATAGCAAAGTTTATTATCCTTGTCCGTGTATTGTATTGTCAGTCGCTGGTTACTTATTTGTTTATGTACTTTGTAAGGCGCTGCGGAACACTTGTGGCGGCATATAAATAAATGATAATAATAATAAAATACTCAAAACACTGGAAAGATATTTAGTACTGAGAGTTTTGATACCAACACTAATACCAGATTTTCACAGGTTAAAGATAAGCCATTTTAATTTTGGAAATGGTCCCTATGATCTGGGTTTTCACTCTCGGTCCCAGTCAAGATTTATCTTATGGTGCGTACACATGGGACAATCAGTCAGCGATAACGATATCACTGACTGATCTCCCTGCACCTTCCCGGTGTGCTGGATTAATATCGTTCATCCAGCTCACCACCAGCCCACCAACAACGGGCCAGCGATCAACGATCGCGGATCCCAATATAACCTTGACTATATCGTCCAGGTTGGCCCGCATGCACGGCCGATGGTCAATATCGTTATCGTCCATACGTGCCCGTGCCTCACAGGGCGTTGGTTGATCATTAGCAGCATAAAAATTAACGATATGAACGATTTAATGATGAACAATATCGTTATCACTAATATCGTTCATTTAAATCGTACAGTGTGTACGCACCATTAGTGAACCTGATTTAATGTGTAGTGTCTCCTACCACAACAAATTGCCATCAAAAGAAGTGAATACTTAATCTACTTAACAATATACCCCAAAAATAGTTTGCTAGTTGATATTTAACCATCTTGCAAGGGTTAATTTAGTCAGCAGCAATTAACCCCTCAGTATGTCTTTGAAGTGTGCCAAAAACTTGGCACACCTAGAGGAAACCCACACAGGAAAACATACAATTATTATTATTTTTTAAATATTAACCACTTGCCTGGCGGTGTCACATCGTTTCTGACCACGCCAGGCTGTGCATTACTTGACATGTTTGCAATCGGTGTGACATGTCAGAAACACACAGTGGGCGGCTGCTGGAAGATCATCTTAAACTATAGCAGAGGGTCCTCTCTGCACCCTCCTCCAGCGACTGCCGTGTCACGATCACTGCTGATCAGTCAGCCACTGTGGAAATGTAAATTAACCACCCCGCAGCCCCCAGCGTGTACCTGGCATCTGCTCAGAGAAGCAGCAGCTGGGAAAAACAAGGTTGTGATGTCCCAAACATCGCTACTAAGATACATCGATGACCATTATAATAAAAATCGATGTTAATGTTATGCGGCTCTCTCTACATACACACACTAATATATATATATATATATATTACACACACGTACATATATATATATATATATATATATATACACACACACATATATACAATATATATATATATATATTTATTACACACACGTCCATATATATATATATCTATACATACACACATATATACAATATATATATATATATTTATTACACACACGTACATATATATATATCTATACATACACACATATATACAATATATATATATATATATATATATATTTATTACACACGTACATATATATATATCTATACATACACACATATATACTATATATATATATTACACACACGTACATATATATATCTATATTTATTACACACACGTACATATATATATATCTATACATACACACATATATACAAATATACATACATACATACATACACACACACACTATATGGACAGAAGTATTTGGCCACACCTGTTAATTATTGAATTGAGGTGCTTCAATCAGACCCGTAACCACAGGTGTATAAAATCAAGCACCTAGAAATTTTTAGGTTCTGCATGAAAGTAGGTGTCCTGGCACAGAATACAAAGTTTAGAGATTCAAGACACCTAATGGTCCAATCAAGAGATCCCCCCCCACCCTCCCCTCCAACAGGTTTCTGGATGCCCTTGATAACCCAAACTAGGACAGCCCAAGCATAAGAGCATGCGGCATTGCAAGATATCCAGACCACCAATAGGTAAAACATTGTATTTTTATTTCCAGTCTCCCAATTCCACTCAAAACTAAAGCTGAGCATCCACTATACAATTATCCGTCAGATCTCTGTCCAATCTGGCTGGTTGGAATGAAAACCTGGCAATGTATGGGAGCAAATGACAATCGTTCATATGGTTTTAAACACTGAACAAGGACAAAAAAAAAAAATTGTTCAAATTGGTTAAATTTGTGTGTTTTAACCAATTTGTCTGAACGACCATTTTTGGCTATTTTCCAGGGTTTGTGAGCAAATGGATGATTGTCGTTTGTGAGCAAATGGATGATTGCCATTTGCTCCTATACATTACCAGGTTTTCATTCCAACCAGCCAGATTGGACAGATAATTGTATAGTGGAGGCTCAGCTTTAGTTGTTAGCCTTTAAAATCAGCTTTATTTAATATGGAGCTAATAATGGCTCCAAGAGAGAACTACACATTCTGTAGAGCCCTGAAGCAAGTTGTCATGTTGACTATTGGCTAATAATAGCTGCATTTCTTTGACAGGCATTCCTCTCCATATACTTGCATGACCAAGTACCTCTCAAGAGTGTTTTCCAGTGAAATACAAAAAGATATACATACAGAATGGGTTATGCCAGCTTCCAGCTCTTCACTCTGAGTTGTAGCAGGGACATATATAAAATACTCTAGTTACATGCACATTTACTACATATTAAACTGTTTTGTTTTTTTCCCAGATGTATAAACATGTTAAACAGAGAGGCACGACTGGTTGGTCTGTAGTCCTCCCAGGGGAGATACAAAGAGCTAACTAGACATGCAACTTTGTTATTGCAATAAAGTTGTCTCTAAACTAGGGATGTGCAGGCTCGGATAGGTTCGAGTTTGCACGTGGAGTTCGGATTTTTCCCTCCAAAAAAACGGAACTCAGAACGAGGCAAAACGTCATCTTACATGGACGAACATCATCATTCCTGGACAAAAGACCAGGAATGATGATGTTCGTCCATGTAAGATGACGTTTTGCCTCGTTCTGAGTTCCGTTTTTTTGGAGGGAAAAATCCGAACTCCACGTGCAAACTCGAACCTATCCGAGCCTGCACATCCCTACTCTAAACAGCACAAGTAATATATATGGTTGTATTCCCTGGAGTGAGCCACATGTCACAAGTCAATTACATTGTTTATATAAAACTATATTATTAGGAAAATACATGGGAAAGTCGCACAGTAAAAAATTTTGGCAGCATTTAAAAAATTATATTATTTTCTACCTAGAATGGGATTGAAATGCTGGCGGCAGTTTATCCCTACAGCGGCAAGTAAGTAAACTAACCTGTCCCCCCCCCTCCCCCTTACCCTACCTTAGGGGTGCCTAACCTCCCCCCCTAGTGTCTAACCCTAACCTCCCCCCAGGGGTGCCTAAACCTAACCCCCGTCCCCGCAGCCTAAACCTAACCCTTCTGGGGGGTACCTAACCCTAACCTCCCCCCGGTGGTGCCTAACCCTAACCTCCCCTTCCCCTAGCTTAACCCTAACCCTCCCGGGGGGGGGGTTTCTTAACCCTAAGTTCCCCCGGGGTGCCCTAAACCTAACCCTCCCCCCACGGCTAAGAGGACGGGCGACCCGGACTTACCTCATTCGGGCCCACATCGTCCTGGATTCCGTTGTCGGGATTATGATAGAATTCTCCCGTCGGGATTGTGACCGGCGGCAACTACATACCTTTCTACTTATACTATTAATTGTATTTGGTTACTAGCAAGCTGCATTACATTTGTAAGAAGTTCATTTAATAAATAGTCAAAATAAATAAACATGCAAATGTTTACATTAATGAGAGACAATGTATCCTTATGCTGGGTACACACTGGACAATATGATCATTCGTACAGCTGACGAATGATATAAATTCCTGGACGTCAGCCAGTGTGTACACACAATATATCTGTGATCCATGTCGTTCACAGATATATTGCATCAGCCCTGCAGCATGGCAGATGCGATATATCTGAAAGATATATCGTACACATCTGCATGTGTGTTCAGGCGACCGACCCACCAATATGCTGGCCGCAGGAACCTGCAACAATGACGACATCACAACTGGTTCCTGCAGCCAGACATATCGGTCAGCCGCATACTAACCAAATCAATCCATCGGCCAGGTGAGTAATAGAGATTAGAGATGCGCGGGTTCGGTTTTACTCAGATGTGTTTGGATCTCAAAAACGGCATTTTATTATCACATGTTTTGGACAGCCAATAAAATAAATCAGAACTAGCGATAATTTTGGCAAAAAGAACAGAGTAAAACCGAACCCGCACATCTCTACATTAGAGGCACTTCAACAACTCTGGACAAGTTAAATTAAAATGTATAAAAATTATTGGGATTGAACATGTACGACATGTTTGTTACTACAAAATTTTCAAACTCAGGAGAAGTAAATATTAAGCAGAGAATCAATAGTAATTGATAAAGAAAGCACTTACAAGTAATCATGCTTTCTAAATTCTGGCATGAACACGATTTACTGTAGTAGTTAAAAAGCCCACCTCACCTTAAAGTGAATGCACTTTCTACAAAGTGCCCTAACATGTGAAAATAAATCGAAAAAATATGAGATATGGTAAGAACTTACCCTTGTTATCTCTATTTCTACGAAGTCCATAGGGTTCCACAGGATACCTTGGGGAATAGGTGTGACGTCAGTCGCAGGGCACCATAGAGTTAAGCTTTCAGCCTCCCAGGATGGACTGGGTCCCCCTCCTATACCCCGCCCCCGAGCCAAGGCACCTCAGTTTAGTTACCAAGCCATAGGCCGGAGGAGAAGGAAGAGAGAGAACAAAGATCTGGACACATACAAGAATCCGGAAAACCGGTGACCAGAGCAAAGCCCATCTGCAGCACAGGTGCGACAGGGCGGGAGTCCTGTGGAACCCTATGGACTTCGTAGAAATAGAGATAACAAGGGTAAGTTCTTACCATATCTCATATTTTCTACTTCAGGGTCCATAGGGTATCCACAGGATACCTTGGGGATGTCCCAAAGCAGTATCCTTTAAGGGTGGGGACGCTCCTGTGCTGAAAGGAGAATCCGCCGCCCGAAGGAAGCATCCTGAGAGGCGAAGGTGTCAAACCTGTAATACCTCACGAAGGTATGGACAGAGGACCACGTAGCAGCCTTGCAGATCTGGACTGCAGAGGCACCACGTCCAGCTGCCCACGAAGGACCCACAGACCTAGTGGAATGAGCCTTCACAGAAGGAGGAACCGGCAGGCCTTCATGAAGATAAGCTTCAGAAATAGCCATACGGATCCAGGCTGCCAAAGTTTGCTTTGAAGCAGGCCAACCCTTTTTACGGAAGCCATAGAGGACAAACAAAGCGTCCGACTTCCTAAACGAAGAAGTGCGGTCAACATAAGTCCTTAAGGCCCGCACAACATCCAAAGAGGCCTCACCCACGGAAAGACCCGGTGAGTTAAAGGCCGGAACAACGATTTCCTCGTTAACATGAAACTGGGAAACAACTTTGGGAAGAAACTCGGGCCGAGTGCGGAGCACTGCCCTGTTCCCATGAAAAACCAAGAAAGGGGGTCTACAAGAAAGAGCCCCTAACTCAGAAACACGTCTGGCCGAAGCAATAGCCAGAAGGAAAACACAGTCTTAGCTGTTAGCCATTTAAGATCCACTGAGCCCAGTGGTTCAAACGGCGGTCCCTGGAGAGCCCTCAGGACCACAGCCAAATCCCAAGGCGCCACAGGTGGAACAAAGGGCGGCTGAAAGCGGACAACACCTTGCATAAAGGTGCGCACATCCGGGATTGTAGCAATCCTACGGTGAAACCAGTCAGACAGGGCCGAAACCTGTACCTTCAAAGAAGCAAGGCGAAGCCCATGATCTAGTCCCGCTTGCAGGAAGGCGAGAATCCGAGACAGACGAAACTCCCGCGGTGCATAACCTCTCGGTCGACACCATTGGAAGAACGTATGCCACACGCGATGGTATATCCTCGCGGAAGACTGTTTCCGAGCTCGCAACATGGTACGCACCACAGAGCTGGAAAACCCACGAGACCTCGGCATGGCTGTCTCAACAGCCACGCCGTCAAAGACAGCCGAGTCAGGTCCGGGTGACGACAAGGACCCTGAGACAAGAGGTCCGGTCGTAGCGGCAACCGCAGAGGACTGTCCACGGACAGACCCTGAAGGTCTGAGAACCAGTGCCGTCTGGGCCACACGGGAGCTATCAACAGGAGCGTCCCTCCTTCCTGTTTGAATTTCCGGATTACCCGTGGAAGAAGGGAGACCGGAGGGAACAGATATGCGAAGCGGAACGTCCACCGGACGGACAGAGCATCCACCAGAGACGCCCCTTCGTCTCTTGTGCGAGACCCGTACACCGGCAACTTGTTGTTGTGCCGGGACGCCATGAGGTCGATCTCTGGAAGACCCCATCTGTCCACCAGTAGTTGAAAAACGTCCGGGTGCAGGGACCATTCCCCCGGATGAACGTCCTGGCGACTTAGAAAGTCCGCCTCCCAATTGAGCACTCCCGGGATGAAGACCGCTGATATGGCCGGAAGATTGCGCTCCGCCCAAACCAGGATTCGAGACACCTCTACGAGAGCCGCCCAGCTTTGGGTTCCTCCTTGCCTGTTTATGTAGGCCACGGTGGTAGCGTTGTCCGACTGGACCTGTACCGGGTGACCCTGGAGAAACCGATGTGCCTGCTGGAGAGCATTGAAGACCGCACGGAGTTCCAAGATATTGATTGGAAGCTCCGCTTCTGTCGGAGTCCACCTGCCCTGGAACAGATGTGGACCCGAAACTGCTCCAAAGCCCCGAAGACTGGCGTCCGTTGTCAACAGGACCCAATTTGGAATCCAGAACGGACGTCCCTCGCTGAGGTGGGTCGTCTGTAACCACCAAGCAAGGGACAGGCGAACCTCCGGGGTGAACACAATCGTCTGGGACTTCAGAGACTGAGGCAGCCCGTTCCACTTTGACAGGATCAGGTGCTGCAGAGGTCTGGAGTGAAACTGGGCATATTCCACCATGTCGAACACCGACACCATGGAGCCCAGTAACCTCATCGCCGAGTGTAGAGACACCTGGCGGCTGTGCAGACAACTGCGCACCCTTGACTGTAAAGCAGAGATCTTGTCCTCCGTCACTAAGATCTTTTGCTGTCCCGAGTCCAATAAGGCTCCAAGATGCAGAATCCTCCAAGACGGGATTAGAGTGGACTTCTGCCAGTTGATTAACCAGCCGTGCCGTTGCAGCAGGGCAATGGTCAGGTCTAAGTGGCGTAACAGGAGCTCTGGAGATCCCGCCACCAATAACAGGTCGTCCAAGTATGGCAACATGCGGACTCCCTGCAGCCGCAGAGAAGCCGCCATGACCGCCATCACCTTGGTGAAAACACGTGGTGCTGTCGCCAGGCCAAAAGGTAACGCCCGAAACTGGAAGTGGTCGCTGCGGATTGCAAACCTGAGGAACTGTTGATGGCACAAAAGAATAGGGACATGCAGGTAAGCGTCCTGTATGTCCAATGACACCATGTAGTCCCCCGGTTCCAGCGCCAGAATGATGGACCGTAGGGTCTCCATCCGAAACTTCGGTACCCGCAAAGACTTGTTGAGTGCTTTGAGGTTGAGAATCGGACGATACGACCCATTGGGTTTCTGTACCAAAAAAAGATTTGAATAGAAACCCTGGCCCCTCTGGGAGAATGGAACAGGCACTATAACTCCAGCCTGGAGCATAGTGTGCAATACCTTCCACAGCTCCGTAGCCTTGTTCCGGTCTGATGGTAGACCCGTGGTGAAGAATCAAGCCGGGGGTCTGTGCCGGAAGGAGAGGGCGTACCGGTGGGAGACCACCTCCAGGAACCCAAGTGTCTGTCGTAGTGACCGACCAACACTGGGCGAACTGCAGCAGGCGGCCTCCCACCCTGGGATCCCCCAAAGGGAGGCCCGGACCGTCAGGCCGCAGGCTTGTCATCTGGCTTGGGGGCCGGATGTCTGGTACTCCATGCCTGCTTCCGGGGCTTGACCGATTTCCTAGGGCCAGCCTGACGAGGAAACGACTGTGGTTTGGGCCTGCCCTGGGCCCTAGATGACCGAAAGGACGATGGTCCAGAACCAGAAGGAGCAGCGGCCGACGGGAGACAAGCCGATTTGGCTGCCGCCAGCGTGGCCACAATCTTATCCAGATCCGGACCGAAGAGAACTTCTCCGGTAAACGGCAAGGATTCCAGACCCTTCTTGGAATCTGCGTCCGCCTTCCAGGATCGCAGCCACAAAGTGCGACGAGCAGCTACCGCTGCTGAAGAAATTCTAGACACCAGAGTACTAATGTCTAGAACCGCCTCGTTGATGTAAGTGGCCGAATCACGGAGATTGCCAATCAACTCCGCCTGTTCGTCCGGACAGTCGGAATCAAAAGAAGCCTCTAATGAATCCGACCAGCGCTCCATCGCTCTGGCAACCCAGCAAATGGCCATAGCCGGCCGTGCTGCCCCCCCCCGCTAGGGAATAAGCGGACTTCAGGCAGATTTCCACCTTGCGGTCCGTAGCATCCTTAAGGGAGGACATGGATGGCATCGGCAATGTGGCACTACGGACAAGACGGGTCACGTGAGAATCCACCTGTGGAGGGGATTCCCACTTAGCAAAATAATTATCCGCGAACGGATAAGCCACCGCCAGGCGTCTCTGCGGCTGGTATCTTTTGCCAGGCTGTTTCCACGCCTCCTCTAAATGGTCCACCAACTGACCCGAAAGAGGAAAGACTGTGGCATCGCCCTTCACATCTTTGAAAAAGGCATATTTAGACTTAGCCGCTGGGGGAACTTCGTCCTCAATCACCAAGGCTGTGCGGACCGCCCGAATAAGTCCAGGAATATATACTTTGGACTTAGCATCAGCGTCCTTAGTATGGAGAGGTTCCTGATCGTAAGGATCCAGAATCTCCCCATCATCAGACGTCCCTTCGTCATCCTCATAAGGAGCGGACAGAGACGCCACCGGCCGTTTATGAGGCCGCATCACAGACTCCCCTTGCAATACATCCGACAAGTGCTGTACAGAACTCGTCAGGGAGTTAACCCACGCTGGCTCCTGAGAAACCGGGAGCGGGGAAATAGGGAGACTGTGGGGTACCACCAATTGTCGTGGGAAACCCTGCATGGGTGACGACACCACAGACAGCTGGGACAAACCCATCGGAGTAAACGCGGGCTGCGGAGCTAACTGGCCCACTAAAGCGGTTAGCGCCTGAGCGAAACAAGCCCAGGGCGGCTCCTGTACCGGTGCTGTAACCGTAAGAGGCCGCGCCATGGACAAACACTGCCGGCAAAGGCCCTCCGCGCTACCCTCCCCATCCGCTAACGGTACTTTACACGTGGTACACTGTAGCCGGAGGGGAAAATCACTTTCAGACATGATGGCACCACGTATGTGACCCCTCTCACCCAATTATATATTAAATAGGCGAGAGTCCACCCTGCAGCACCGCACCGCAAGGGCTTAGCAGAAAGGACAGGGACAGTAATAAAGCTGACAGTTTAGAGAAGAAAAGTTACAGGCAGCGCTAGCACAGTCACATACAATGCAAAGAAAATCAATTCCTGCACTAACAGCGCTGATCACTCAACTACACAGACACAGGGCCTGGTAGGACACAGCGCTGCATACAAAGACCTGACCACAGCGGAGGAGAGGTATGCGGGGGGACCCAGACCACGATGCTTCCGTCCAGTGCTTCCAGCAGCGTTCACCATGCGTTGGAGAAGATGGCCGCCGAGGAGCAGAGAGGAGGCTGGCCTGGGGGAGGAGCGCTGACACAGGGCCAGTCAGCACAGTGCAGAGAGGGCTGTGTGCAGCGGGGGAGGCGCCGGCTGTGAGACAGGGAAGGCGCGCTCCCCTGGCATGCATTTAACCCCCGAGACGCCGCAGCGCTACCGCTCTGCTGCGGTCCGCTGTCCCAGGGTGTAGTGGAAGCGCAGGTTGGTCGCCTGGCTCCACGCTGCAGCCAGTCCCCAGGGAGCCCCCTGCCTGGGGACTTAGGACCATGTGATCAGCGGGGACCCACCGCGGGACCCCGCTGCTTACCTCTGTCCCCCTTGAATCCGGCCATGGTCCGGAACATCTGGGGTCACTGCTAGCTGTGACCCCAGATGCCCACCAGCATCCCCGGATCAGTACCGGTGTTCTGGTACCGGCGGGGTGTAGGGAAGACAGCATGGACGTCAGGACTGACTGCCCATGCTGTTCATCCAGATGTGCAGCTACAGCTGCATGAAGAAAAAGCTTCAGGGGCTCTTCTAGCCCCCACTCCAACAGGTGCACCCGACTCCGGCCGGGCACCAAACTAAACTGAGGTGCTTTGGCTCGGGGGCGGGGTATAGGAGGGGGACCCAGTGCATCCTGGGAGGCTGAAAGCTTAACTCTTTGGTGCCCTGCGACTGACGTCACACCTATACCCCAAGGTATCCTGTGGATACCCTATGGACCCTGAAGTAGAAAAATAAAAGCAGTCCCCTAGCAAAACATATTTGCGTGTGCTGTGAGCGAGTGACCTGACCAATTCCCTAGGTTACAGCTCCCCTGCCTCATGTGCACGTGTGTGAAGGGAGACACCTGGGAGCAAGCATAACACAGTATGTGGCCTGACGGGAAGCTGAGCATTTATATACAGAGTGTACTAAAGTATTTTGCCCATTTTGTGGCATAGAGGACTGCAGGTTTATCTATCTGCATGCATATTGCACTATGCAAGTAGGTTTTCACAAAAGGAACACGTTTTCTGTACAAGAATATAGTCAAAAAATAAAAACAATGTAATACATGTATTATAAAAAATAACAGGTGAACACTGTAAAGTCTTAATGAAGACTTGTTAGAAAAAGACAGGTTGGGAGATATTAGGCTAGAAAGGGGTAAAGGTAGGCATACACTACCAGATTTTGACCAAAGATGCCAACAACTACACCGATTCAGACCGGCAAAAACAATCCCAAAAAGTCCAATATACATCATACACACTACCCAGTAATTGTTTTGTTCAAAGGATCCTTTTGATTCCAAATAGACTTGCCACTATAGTGTCTCAGTACACAGACAGACATCGGCCGAGGCCCGTACACACTGCACTTTCTGAATGATACCAAAACGACGGGAACGACATAGCGTGTGCAGCATATGCTATATTGTGAGCCGATCCGATGGGTTTCTCGGGCCCTGGTGCTGTGTACATACTACACAATTATCCAGAGCCGTAAGTAGACTTTTTGGTGCCCTGTGCCAGAGAGCACTGGTCCTGCTCCCTATATACTGTGCCCCCAGCCACAGGCATGGTTTGTAAACAAGCCTAACGGCAAGAGACGGAGAAGTGGAAAAGGAAGTACAGTGTACACAAGAGACACTCAACATACAAAGAGGGAATCAGTGAAACAAAAAGGCTAAAGAACAGATACCAACTGAGGCCAGGTACGTCAGGGTGGGTGCCCTGTGGACCTCGAAGAAAGAGTTAACTGAGGTATGTTATACCATAACTCTAAATTTTCTTCTTCAGGGTCCACAGGATCTACCTTGGGGACGTCCTAAAGCAGTTCCCTTAAGGGTGGGAATGCTCCTGCGCAGAGAGGAGAATCTGCCGCCCAAAGGAAGCATCCTGGGAGGCAAAAGTATCAAAAATACATAGAATTTTATAAAAGTATAGACGAAAGACCAAGTGGCTGCCTTGCACAGCTGTTCAGCCGAGTCGCCATGTCAAACCGCCCATGATGGTCCCACAGTCAGAGTGGAATGTGCAGTCACCTTGTTAGGGGCAGGGAGACTAGCCTATGTATAGACCTGAGCAATAGTCGTACGCAGACAGCAAGCCAAAGCTTGTTTGTTTGCTGGCCAGCCTCGTTTGCTAAAACCATATAACACAAAGAGAGAATCTGATTTCTTGATAGAGTTGGTACGATCCACGTAAATACGAAGGGCTCAAACCACATCCAGGGAAGCTTCACCTGTAGACAGGTCTGAAGACTGAAAGGCCGGGACTACAATTTCCTCTTTTATATGGAAACGGAAACGACCTTTGGGAGGTAGACCGCCTTAGTAGCACTATTTTGATGGAAAAAAAAATCAAATATGGAGGAGAGCGACATTACAGTGCTGCCAAGTCTGAAACTCTGCGAGCTGAAGAAATAGCGAGTAGAAAAAGCGTCTTTGCTGTTAGCCATCACAAGTCCAACCTATCCAAGGGTTCAAAGGGAGGCGATTGCAATGCCCTGAGAACCAAAGATAAATCCCACGTTGCCACCGGTGGGAGAAATGGAGGTTGCAGCCGAAGAACCCCCTGTAAGAATGTTCTGATATCCGGCAAAGGGGCAATCTTGTGCTGGAACCAAACTGTCAAAGCAGAAACTTGGACTCTCAAGGTAGCCAGGCGAAGACCTAAGTCTAATCCAGCCTGAAGAAAAGAAAGTACTCTTAATACCTTGAAAATCTTAGGGTCATATTTTGTGAGAACACCAAAGAAAAAACGAATGCCAAATTCTGTGACAGATGCGGGCGGAAGCAGGCTTCCTTACCCCCGGCATTGTCTGAATCACAGAAGCAGAGAAACCCCTGGCCCTTAAGACAGAAGACTCAAGAGCCATGCTGTCAAAGCCAGCCGAGGTAAATCCTGGTATAGGCAGGGACCCTGCACTAGCATATTCAACCACAGAGGCAGTGAAAGTGGACTGTCTATGGATAGACATGTCAGATCGGAGAACCAATGTCTCCTGGGCCATTCAGGAGCTATTAGTATCATCCTGCCGCCCTCCTGCTTGAACTTTCTGAGAACTCTTGGAAGGAGAGAAATTGGAGGTTACAGGTATGGCAATCTGAAGTTTCATCTCACCACCAGAGCGTCCACGAAGGCGGCTGAGGGGTACCTTGCTCTGGACCCGTACCTGGTGGACCTTGTGGTTGTGACGCCATTAGGTCTACATCCGGTAATCCCCGCTTGTCCACCAGGAGTTGAAAGACGTCCGGATGAAGAGCCCATTCTCCAGCGTGTAGGTTTTGGCGACTTAGAAAGTCTGCTTCCCAGTTGAGCACACCTGGGATGAATATTGCAAAGATTGCTGGAAGATGGTCTTCTGCCCACAGCAAAATTTCTGCCACTTCCTTCATGGTTGTCGGACTTGGTGTGCCTCCGTGATGGTTGATATAGGTCACTGCTGTAGTGTTGTCAGACTGAACCTGGACAGGCCAGCCCTGTAGGAGGTCCTGCGACAGTATGAGTGCTTTGTGCCATGAAAGGTGACATGTCACCGCTCCCCATCCTCGCAGACTTGCATCCGTGGTGAGAAGTATCCAATCTGGTACCCATAACGGACGACCATTGTTCAAATGAGTCGTCTCCAACCACCAGGCAAGGGAGGTCCGGACCTCTGGTGAGATGCGAATCATCTGCGACTTTATCCGATGATCTGACCATCCCAATGATCCAGGATCCAATGCTGCAGGGACCTGGAGTGGAACTGGGCATAAGCCACCATGTCAAATGTAGCTACCATGAAACCCAGCACCTGCAGTGCCAAGTGAACTGACACTGTTAACTTGCAGAGTAGACTCCGCACACGAGATTGTAATGCCACAATCTTGTCCTCTGAGAAAATAATTTTCGGTCCCAAGGAGTCCAGCAGTGCCCCCAAGTGCACCATCTGCGGAGTTGAAGAGAGCGAAGACTTTACCAATTGATTACCCAGCCGTGCTCTTGTAAGCAGACAATGGTCATCTGTAGATGACACTGTAACATCTCCTGAGATTTTGCCAATATCAGGAGGTCATCTAGATATGGCAGTATCCTGACTCCTTGTCGTCTGAGATGACCCGTCATGACTGCCATTATCTTGGTAAATACCCAAAGGGCTGTAGCTAGACTGAAGGAGAGAGCCTGAAATTGGTAATTTGGCTGATCTGCCACCAATCTGAGAAAGCCTTGGTGGCATCTTGCAAATCGGGGCATGCAGATATGCATCTTGTATGTCCAAGGAGACCATGAAGTCTCCAGGCTCCATCGCCAGCATAATTGACCGCAGGGTTTCCATACGGAACTTGGGCACCTTGATGAATCCATTGAGAGACTTCAGAATAGGGTGGTGTGACCCATTGGGCTTTTGAATCAAAAGTAATTTGAATAACCCCTTCCCAGTTGAGTCACAGGAACGGAACTTAACTCCCAAACTCAGGAGGGCCCAAATAGACTCCCTGTAGGCCAAAGCCCTGACCGGGTCTGCAGGAAGGGTTGTACCCACAAAACTATGAGGAGGATACCTCAGGAACGTGATGGCATAACTATGAGACCAGCTCTCGCACTCAGGCATCTGTAGTAGTCTGATGCCAGGCCTGGGTGAACTGTAGAAGTCGGCCTCCAACCCTGAGAACCCCCAGGGGGAGGTCCGCCCCATCAGACAGTAGGCTTACCATCTGGCTTGGAAGCAGGGAGCTTGGTTGAACAAGATTTCTTGGGCTGCGGTTTCCTGTAGGAATGACTGTCTGGAGGAGCACTGTTTTTGTCTTTTGTGGATGAAAGGACCAAGATGACGACTGTCTCCTAGGAGTAGTCGTAGATGGCAACTCAGCCTACTTCGGTGTTGACAATTATGTCATCCAGCTCTGGTCCAAACAGTACCTTCCCCTTAAAAGGCAAAGATTCTAGAGCCTTTTTGGACCCTGCATCCGCCTTCCAGGTCTTTAGCCAAAGGGATCTTCGAGCTGCAACAGAGTTTGCCGAGACCCTAGGAGCCAGGATACCAGCATCAATAACCGCTTCCCCAATATACACAGCTGCTTCTCACATTTGACTGAGAAGAGACTGCTGCTCTCTGGTTGCATCCTCCAGAGATTTTGTCCAATCTTCCATAGCCTTGGCTACCCAGGCTACAGCCGTAGCTGGTCTGGTAATAACTCCAGATAATGAAGACACTGATTTCAAATAAATGTCAAGTTTTCTATCTGTAACCTCTTTCAAAGTGGATGCTGCAGGAATGGGTAACTTAGCACTCCTGATCAATCTTGTCACATGGGCATCTATCGTTGGAGCAACTTCCCATTTGTTACACTCTCCTGGTGCAAATGGGTATCGAGAGGTTATATTCCTTGTAACATGGAAATGCTTACTAGGCGTACTCCATGCTTCAGACAGGAGATTCGTCAGTTGCCCAGACTGAGGGAAATAATCCTGTCATTCTCTGATGTCTAAAGATTGGCTCCTTAGATGTCAGTGAAACCTCCTCTTCCTCCATACTGAGGACAGATCTACCCGCTCTTACTAGAGAGGGAACATCCGCAAGGGAGTGATGGTCTTCCTCCTCTGAGACAGACCCAGAGCTCTGCGTATCAGAGTCTGATGAGGAGGCAGAGTCAGACTCCTGAGGCAACAAGTGACGAGCATCTCTTTTATGCCGTTGCTTCACTCCCACTGGTCTGCCTGCAGGGAGGCTGTAGACGGTGGCATACTGTGACTAGAGTGAACAGTTGAATTACCCCAATAGGGATTCATGGGAGGCATAGAAGGACACCAATGCTGTGAACACCCCATAGCATGTGGCACTGCGGCTTTGTCCACTAGGTGCGACAAAATCCGAGACCAAGCGGCCATCCATCCAGGTGGCTATAGTGCTGGTGCAGGTGTACCGGATACACTAGGTAGCCGTTTACAACAGAGACTACACAATTCATCCTGGTTCACATCCTGCTCATACAAGCCTGCAGCAGAGGACTTACAGGATCTTAGCACTGAACATGACAAATGTATAAATGGTATAAGGTATACAGTATAAATGCAATGTGACCTTTTTAATGAAAAATCTCACACACCTTTCCAGAGGGATGAGGAGAAACACAGTGATACATATAAAACTGAAAGATTGGAAACTAAAAGGCAGAATACAGCAGCTAGCATTACAGTCACATACAATGCATAAATACGCACAATTGCTAAAGCAGTATGGACTCAATCAACTAAACAGCTCCGGAGGTGTAAGGGAGAGGTATTTAGAGAGACAGACCAAACGTCTGAGACGAAACACTTTCAGCAGTACACACACACAAACGCTAACTGCAAGCGTCTCCTTACACAAGGTGGTCAGATATAGTAAATCAGACGCGGGAATCCATCCCGGAAGTTTGCATCTGGCGGGGAGGAGCGACCTGGGGAACGCCAATCTCCCCTAGGCTGCGGTTTTGACGGCTGGGTACGCTGCCCGCCCTCACAGCAGTAAGACGTTGACTAGTGCGCCCATAGTGCGTCTTACCACCCGTCCCCGGTGACAGACGATATGGCCCCGGCCACCTTAATGAAGACATGTTACACGAGACCTTCACCCGCAACCGCCTCCGTTGCGTCACTACACCGGAGGCCCGGACTGCCGCGCACGATTCCCCAAGAGGACTAGCTTACCTGACATCTCCGTGATCCAACTGCAGTCTAGACCACAGCGAAAGCCGCTAGCTAAGCCATGCTGGGCCTGCCGAGAACCTCAGGGCGTATAGTGGAATTGGTGTTTTGGCGTCGGCGGAGGCAGACGGAGTCGCAGTACAGCGTCATTACCGGCAGCTGGTACCGCTAAACTCTAAAGTTGAAAAACTAAGGTAAATCATAACAGTAAAAATCTTAGGACTGCCTAGGCAGTCCCGCTGCATAACAGGTGCGACTGGCTTGCCGTGCACCAAACAAAAAAACTGAATGCCTGTGGCTGAGGTCGGGGTATATAGGGAGAAGGACCAGTGCAAGGCTGGGAGCCTCAAAGCTTGAGCTGTTTGTTGCATTGGATCGCTCCAACTTCATACCCCAAGGTAGATCCTGTGGACCCTATGGACCCTGAACAAATTAGGTACTAACCAGTCAGCTTCATTTTCCAGGCTGTGTTTTAAAAATGATAGGAGCTGATTGGTTGGCGATTTACTTGTTACAATTATATCACTCTCACAGCTTTGATTCATAGGCCCCTTAGCATGCAGCAATATCAAACACAAGTGCCTTGATTACATGTGAAGGAATTCATGAAAATGCACAATGTTTACAACTGAAGTAAGGTATGCAATTAGGACCCATGCTTGTAATACACATACCAACTCTTTAATGTAGTAATGTAATCTATTACTGTATATCACATCATTATGATTACATAATGTTCTAGCAGTACCTTGTCCTATAACGAACTGAAATGTAAAATGATGGCCAGATTAAGCTGCCCCAGCTGAGCACAAGGACTGAGACATAAAGTAACAGGTCTCCTAAGGCCTAGATCAAACAGGTGAGCTGGTCGCACTGTCTCCCTCATTTTACCATTATATTTTCCAGCCTGCGACACAAGCTTTTTTTTTTTTTTTTTTGAATTGCTTTTTAGTGTTGGGATATTCAGTTCCACAATGCACTATTTAATCACCCTCAGATGATTAATCTCATCTACAGAGTTCAGTAGGATAAGCGACTAATTGCTCAATCAGTAGATTTTAGGCAATACAGGGCAGAAAATACTCACTAAAATAGAGTATACAGGGATATGAGATTAATACACTATCACATAATATCGCATTGTGTTTTCTCAAGTATTAATCTCAAAAATTTTAATCAGAGACCAAAAATCACGCATTTTCTAATTTTTCATAACCATTAAAAACAAGAGACGCCTGTATACATAGTAATGCAAGCCAGATGTTAAATGGAAGGAGAACTGAAAACATCCAGCCTTCATCTCTCTGGGAAGCACATTCTGACCTTTATGATGATATTTTGCAAGCTCCGCCGTCACTGATTTTATCATGTTACAGGAAGTGTATGAGGCTTCATGACCTGAACAATTCAATGCTGCTGTACACCACTACTCACAGACATGACTGAACAACAACTGGCTTACTGAATCACACACATTGTTCTTTAGATCTTAGCAAAAAAACTTCTAGAGCACAATCCTAGGTTTCAGTGTAACGGAATCTTGATAAAGATTCTAGCTCTTCTCTTATTATTACCAAGGTGGAGTCAAGCCCACTGGAATTCCACACCGTTGAATAATATTCAGTTAAATATAGCTATATATATATTTAAATCAAATTACTCTGCCATGGGCTATTCATTTATTACTGAATCTATAAACAAACACAATCTTTTGCAACAAAAAACTATTGGGGTCAATTTATGCGGTACATACTGACACCAAAAGCACAGTCTTAAAATGTGTCCATAAAAAAGTTGCGTATATCTTGCAGTGTTCTTCCCATGATTTATTTATTGGGTGATCCGCCCGGAAAAATTATCTTGCCCCCTGGCACTTTTACGTTGTGACTGGTCCAGACTTGAGTTACTCACCGAACCCAGTCACTCGGCACCCGCACGGCACGGCTGCGGGAGTAACCAGGCTCATTGTGGGAAGACAGGAGCAGGGATTAGAGGAGAGGGAAGGTGTGGCTGACAGGTCTGACCAGCTAATATCGGTGCAAGGAGTCTGTAGGCTCCATTCTAGGGATTGATGAGGGCGGGACATAGCGCTGGTGCCAGAGAGCAGGCAACGTGCGGGGAGCGTATACTGAGGCCTCACAGAGATTCCGACCCAGTTGGCCAGGGAGCTGGCCGGCCTGAGGTGGGATCTGGGGGCTGGCTGTCCATCTGTGCACCAGACCTGGGGGCTGTCTGTCTCACCTGTATGCCCACAGCCAGACACTGCCAAACATGGGACCATACTGTGTGGGCATAGTGTACAATAAGGGGCCATACTGTGTGGGCATAGTGTGCAATAAGGGGGCATACTGTCTACATAATGGGCAATAAAGGGGCCATACTGTGTGGGCATAATGTGAATTGGTACTATTGTGTGGCCACAGCCCCTCCATGTGAAGCTACGCCTCTTTTTGCACTAAGGCCCCCACCCGGCTGCTAGTTGATGCCACCAGTCTGGTAATATTTTCTGGGGAGAACACTTGCAATATGCGGATTCCAAATTAAACACATACAGCAAAGTTCCCAAACGCGGACCTCAAGGCTCCCCAACAGTTCAGGTACTAATTACGCCACCTGTGCTTAACCTTGGATATCTCTAAAATCTGAACTGTTGGGGATCCTTGAGGACCGCGTTTGGGAACCTCTGGCATACAGTATCATCCAAGCGAAGAGAAGTTAAAAGCATTAGAACATATGCTTTAAGTGTCTTCATGCTGTGGAATGCTTAGGACAAAAGGCCTGATTTAGACCCGCTCGCTAGTTGCCGCCGCTCGCTCCCAGCATCTGGAAATTCAGCTAAGTGACGTCAAGGCAGGTGATCGCACGGCAAGCCATAAGCACGCCCACTATGTCTGAGCGAGCGATCACCTTTTGTTTGTAGACGCCCACCAGCCTGTGGTATGTCATCTCCAGGAAGTAATTACAACCATCGGGATCCATTGAATCTGACTGCAGCGCTTGCGGATGTCTGTACCCTACCACAAGCACTGCGAGCAGTTCAGTGTAAAAATCGACCAGGTCACGTGACCTATGATGCTGCCTGTTAATTATGCACGCCCCAGAAATGGCGTGAAAACACTCTGGCACGCCTGCGTTCGCAACTCCACTCCCCCATTACTAATGGCCTGCCCGTTACCACCCACAAACGGCCTCTCCTGTCACTCATTCCACAGGGCTGTGTTTGCTGGGCGAGTGAGAAATGTGCTATCGCTCGTACTAGTTTGCGCATGCGTACTGCGAACTACACGGATGTGCACATTAGTGAACATAGTCTGCGAGTGGCTGCTTGTTAGCGACCACCTCTGAATGAGCACCATCATCAACCCGACGATAATAAGAGAGGTTTTAGTTTGACCACTACTATCTAATATAGAGTGGCTTTACATAGGAATATATTTAGGGGTAGATTTAGACATGTAGTGATGTTGCCTATAGCAACCAATAATTTAAAAGGTTTACAACATGGAACTATCATGCAATTGTTTGCATATTTACTGTTGATCTTTTATAAATATTAAGTTAAGTTATCCATATAATAATGTGCTATGTGGTCTGTCCTGAGACTGACATACGCAGTGGGAGCTACAACTATCGGAATAGAGGATGGAACAGACCATAGCGGATGACACAGGATTAGTAACAGCAGTCCAATGGGTCCAAAATTTACTTGGAACAAATAAGTAGAGATAGCAATAATGTAATATAAACAATATATTATGGGTCCTGTTTACCAATAATTCTGATAAAAGGCTGATCCTTCTCATTCTCGCTGTGATTTGAGACTAGAAGAAAAAGAAAATACCCAATTGTTCCAGTAAGACTTTGGGGTGAATACAATTAGCCGTAAGGTTTACCCCGCGTCTAATTAGCCACGGCGGGAGATTCAGTCAGTAGGGTTTACTCCCGCGATAAACTACAGAGGTAGACTTTTCCTTGCAGCTTCAGATAACGTGAGGAAAAGTCAGCGAGAAAGGCACACGCAGGGGGCTAACACGCGGGGAAAACACATTGATTCCGCAGTTCGCGCTGAATCGGTAGGTTAGTGCACATTGACTCCTGGTTTACAGAGTGGGAAAATGCTATTTAATTGAACAGCATTGAATTCCCCCTATGACTTTCACCGCTAATAACAATATAAAAAAAGTACAATCTTCGGGTCATTACCAGAAGTGTTATTGTGCATGCTCAACCTTACATTACGTATACGCACTGAGACCCAGAGGAATCTAAATCACATTCTGTTTGCGCTTCCAATAATTGGCGTTAGCTGAAACATGTTTTCGGTGCTTAATATATAGAACATTCACATTATCCCCACACATTATATTGGGACAGTGGTGTGCACTGATTCTGCCATTAAGGCAGGATATAGCGGCTAGTGCATACCAAAGGCTTGATAAATAGCATTTTACTTAATTATATTCTGCTTCTCCAAGATTAATTGGGCAGACGGGTTTCATAAATAGGCCCTTACATTTCTACGGGGCATTTGGTCAGAATTAAACAAGAAAACCATTATCAGGAGCTAGTTATACAAAAGTCTCAAGACAAACCTGGGACTGTCTCTGAAAGTTAGTGACAGGTTACACTTCTGAGCAGGGGAATTTACTAGGTTCATAGAAAGTCCAAAAAGCAGTTTGGTCTGTCATACTGAATACACATGAGAACCCCATGAGTTCCAAAAAGAGAAGTCATTTCTAGCTCAAACCAAGTCTACTGAAAATGAAACTACCCCAAAACAGGCGTGAGCCTGACAGCGAGTGATCTGCATCACCCCCACTAGCAGCATATGAGAACTGCAGAGAAGATAAAAAAAAGTGAGCACAACTGCAAGAAAGTAACTAATAACCAGCACAGAAATATCTACACAACTCTGAGAGGAAGTTATACATAACATATGTAGAGAACACACCTATCATCTCCCCATCCTCTGACATCTCATCCAGCTCCAGCGCTGTTTCATCGCTGACAAAGGCCATCGTGTTAGCAGTAAGTTACTCTGTGTAGGAGCTCCGGGTAGCGGCTGTGCAGGGAGGGAGAGAGCGGGACCTGAACACTCCGATGCAAAGACCGATGACAAGTTGCAGGGTGTTGTCCCTCTATTTGCCGGGTATGGGAGGCTCAGCTTCTCTCTCTGGACGTATTATGAATCTGGGGAAGTCCCAACCCAACTGAGGCAGAAAGTATGAGCCCGGTCCGTGCAGAGCCTAGCGAGGCGGGCACATTGTTGTGGGGTAAGTAGCAGAGCAGTGCAGCGCACAGGGTCTGATGTGGGATGGAGGAGGGGCTGTGTGTGTGCTATGGGAGAGGATAATGAGACACACATATTGTACTGCACACACAAACATTACTTTACATTCCACAGGCTGCAGCTCCCCTCTCCCTGAAGACTTGATTAGTATTGCAAGTGAGTCTTCAGAAGATTAAACAGGCAAAGCAAGGAACGTGGCCCTGTATATGCGCACCTTTGGGAGTGTTGCAGGGAATGGAAGGGGAATACTAGTCACTGTTGTTTCTAATTATGTTATTCTTCTTCAGTTTTGTCTCTAGAGCACTTAAGTGATGTGCAAAAATACAAATTATTAATGGTCCCTAGTATTAAACCCATTGTGATGTGGATAATTTTAAAATAAAGGTACTTATGTACTTATAGACTCATTGCAGAGAGAACCCAATGAATGTTTTAAATTGTACTTGTGTACTTTACATACACATGTACCGAAAGTTGTCCCACCTAAAGAAATTGTCCCCTCGCAGGCTTGCTGTGCTCACCACGCTTCGGGCTCGGTGGCTCGCTACAAGGTTCTATTCTCCCACTCTATGCCCATTTGGATGGTATGGAATGACACTGGACACTGGCTGATGACGTCAGGGTCCTCTCCGTGAAGGGGATTTAGACATTACCATGATTGATAATAATAATGAGGGCAGGGCCGCCATCAGGGGGGGACTGCAGGGACTGGAGTCCTGGGCCCGGACACTCGGGGGGCGCGCCCGGCTCCAGCTACGTACTGCCCGCCCACTACTAACCCCCTGGCTGAAGGTGGCAGTGACAGGCCCGGCTGCGTCCAGCTCACACTGCTATCCCCCCGGCCCTCCCCTCCGCCATCGTCGCACATTAGACTGAGTAGTGAGTAAGTGACTTGTGTGAGTCACTTCTCAGCTACCCTCCCGCTCTGCCTCCTACCTTACTGCATGACGCGCGTGACGTCATGAAGGACAGAGGAGCTGCGGCGGGTGGTGTTAAGGAGTCTGAAGAGCTGTCCGGAGCATGAAGTGACAGAGGAAGGATGGAGCGAGGTAAGGTACTGGCTAGACTATGGGTCTCCCGCTGCCTGTCTTAACTAAAACATGCAATATATATATATATATATATACATACACATACACATACATACACATATATTTTAAGGATTCTGGATTTGAACCTCTATACACTCCTGCCTATACCTTCAAATATCCTTCCTATAAACCTCTAAGGATGACTCTATTTTGCGTACGCAGTCATACAGTAAATAAAGACTCCAGACCTTGAACCAGTTTTTCCAAAGCACAAAGTATTATTCAAGTATAAGTACAGTCAGTTACACGCTATGATCTAAGTACAATTTATCGCAAAGAAATTATACAGACCCAAGTACAGTTATACATACGCAAGCGCTCTGGACCAGATCCCGGCATCAGCAAGATAACCTCCGTCAATCAGCAAGAAGACTAGCAACCCAGGCTCAGAGCACACATATTTATACCCCGCCAGAAATAGACAACACAATAGAGGAGTTTGTTGCTGATCCCATTGGTTCCCAGTGCGGGTGCATTTGTTACAGGGCATTTAACAGGTTGATTCAAATGGACACAGAACAGCCTCTAACAGTTTGTTGCCTCCTCTATTTCCCCTGCATGCACAAAAATTAATTTTGGTTCTTTATGTCTTTACGGTCCATAAGTTGCGAACGCATGTTCCGATCTTCACACCGTTGATACCGGAAAGCTGTGGATAAAGTGCGGATCAGTATAATATCATACACGGCTTACTTATCATGTATTAAACCTTAGATACCAAAATAGTCCTTATTTCACAGCATTTGTAATAAATGAATAAAACTTGGATCTTTTACTTTATAGGTATGGAACCTTTTGTGTGCATTATGTAAGTATTAGGGATATGGGAAAAGATGCTAGTTAGGTTTATCTGATTTGGGGCAGATGTGCACGCATGCAGCTAATAAACAGCGTTCGCATACAGGATATTGTGCATTCGCTACTGAGCGTCATGTTAGCAGCGCAACTGTGCGTAATGTGCGGTGTTTATGCATGAGATTCTATCTATGATGGACTTAACATATATATATATATATATATATATATATAGCTGATTCCGTCTCAGTCACTAATCCAGCTTCGAAAAAAAAAAAAAATATATATATATATATATATATATATATATAGTGTGTATGAGTAAAGAAGCAGGGGAAAGGTGGTTGTGTAGGGGGGAGGATGCGTGGAGGGGTTTGCGCAGGATGACGGGGGGGCCCGGCCCTGCTTATTTCAACAGTCCCGGGCCCCACAATTTCTAATGGCAGCCCTGAATGAGTGTAGGACACTTGGGTTCTCTCTGCAATGAATCCGTAAAGTACACAAGTACCAAAATAAACAATTATGGTTAATAAAAATTGTGCTGTGGCCCACAACAGCCAATCACATATAAGCTTTTATAGCCGAACTTCAACTAAAGGTGCATACACACAGGACAATCTGCACCACCAACGACATGAAAGATATCATTCAGTGAGTCATCCTGCCACATCTCTGAACATGCAAAGTTGACAATATCGTCCAGATTGGCCTGCACGTACGGACGATCATAGATATCATTATCGTTCATGCGGGAACGCTCATCGTTGGTCGTTCACTGAATACAAATGAACGATATATTGTTGAACGATATCGTTATTGTTCATATCGTAAAGATATATCTGACTGTGTGTACGCACCTTAAAGCTAATTACCAATTGCTTGCTCCACTTTTGCATCTTGATAGTAAATAGTCCAGTCCAGGTTTTAAGGATAGCCATACTTGAGCACAGGTGTCTTATTTAGTACCTCAGTTATTTTGATTTAACCACCTGTGCTCAAGCATGATTATCACTAAAAGTTGGACTGTTAGTGTGCTTTGAGTACCGAGGTTGGGAAACACTGAAATAACATCATCTCTATTTTATAGTGCTTTTGTTACACTGCATAACAACCTGACTCCTAAAAAAATCTGCATACAGTAAAACCAATATGGATTGATTTATTATTGTTATTTGTATAGTGCACGAATATTCTGTAGCCAGGGCTGTGACTAGAGATGTGTGAGCAGTGCTGTTGCCCATGAAGCAGGGCGGCACCATCACTGCTCCATGGCAGCTGCATTTGGCTTGCTGGGTGCCACAGCAAGTAGAGCTGCCCTGAGCTTCCTTTCATGCACCCTGCTGCCTGTAGAGGTGTGGTTTTCAAACTCGGTCCTCAGGACACCACACAGGAGACGTTTTGCAGGTCACCCAGTAGGTGCACAGGTGTAGTCATTACTCAATGACACATTTTAAAAGATCCACAGGTGGAGCCAATTATTTCACTTGTGATTCTGTGAGACCTGGAAAACATGCACTGTTTGGGGTCCTGAGGACCGAGTTTGAGAACCTGTGCTGTAGAGGAGCCATCAAAGGTTTGTGTGCCATCAATGGTAATCACCAATGGGCCTATCTATGGTTACCATCGATGGCCACCCCACCAATTGCCATCCCTATGTAGAGCTGCCTAGGGGCCTGATTCAGAGATGGTTGGTAATGCAGCTGCGCTCTCAATAGCAGTTGCAGGAATATAAAAATGCTAATCTCAGCCTACCTTTTGCACTCAGCGATGTGATGGAGTGTCCAAGTGGTGAGACGCCCACATTTTAGGCTGCGTAGTCTGTGCATTTGCAATGGAGATTGTAAACACTTTAACATCAGTTGCACCATTGACATTTTTGGTAGACTTCAGTTTCTGTAGCTACTGATCCAACTAAACATTGCCTCTGAAGCATTGGATTTATGATTGGGAACGCAGCAGCATTCCCAGACACGCCTGTAACACTCCCATAACACACCTATGAGATGGTCCCTATTTGCAATCACTTTAGTTCATCTCCCAGTCTCCACCCTGATGCGCACAGGGATCACAAACCCCTTCTCAAGTGTTAGCGATCCTGTTAGCAAATGCGAACGGCATAAGTCACTTGGGTTCGCACATTAAGGGATTCCTGAACTTTTATTGCGCAGACGCAGTAGCAAAACATCGCTCCAATATTGGTACTGCGTCCATTTCTGAAACAGGCCCTAAGGATGCTCTTGGCAGGTCTCTTCTTCCTAGGGATGGCCATCAACCATTGATAGTTTGTAACCATCGATAGTCAGTGGCCGATGGCAAGTATTTTTGCCATCAATAGTGGTGGCTGATGACGAGAAAGCATTGGCGATGCTGGCCCAGTGGCTGAGGTCTGTGCATGTAACGGATAAGTTCTTTATGGTGATCAGGTTCAGACTTGCCCTCGGGTACAGGGGAAATTGCCAGTGGTCCCAAACCACTCCTCTAATGTCAGGCCCCAGACAGTGCACTCAAATTATACATTGGTATTCTATTAGAGGGTTAGTTACCTGGTAGAGCAGTTACATGAATGAACATGGGTACTTCAATAAAAATGACACCAAGATTTGCCTTCCTGCCAATCAAAATTAGTGGTTGGGTAAACAGATCTAAGGTTTTTTTTTTGTTTGAAAACAACATTTAAAACTAAGAATATAGTTGTGAGAAAAATAAATAAAAGGTGACCAACACTTAATTCATACCAGCGGTAATAACTTAGGGTCTTATTTACCATACACTGCTGAACGCTGATTCCCAAAGGTCGGGAAGCAGCACGTGCGCAGGACCAATTCTGTGCATGTGCAGAACAGGTCCTGTGTGATTGGACACAGAGCGGCAGCACACTGTCAGTGACTGACAGTCTGCTGCCATTTGGGGAAGGGGAGAGGGCGGCGACAAATTCAGTTTTCCAAAACGCAGGCGTATCGCCACCGTTGTGGGGGAGGGAAGAGGCCAGGATCTCCATCAACAGATGGAGATTTCCTGGCCTCTTTTGGACATCTGCGATGGCCAGCCTGCGTGACCCCATGGTCACTCAGCCGGCCAAGGATCACACAGATGATCCACTGCTGTGTCCGTCGATGCAGCTTGGATCATTAATGCCTCCTGCTGCATTAACATAATAGCAAGGATGGAATTGCACAGCTGCTTGTGTGCAGCTTTGCAATTTCGTCCCGTGCTGAATCAGCCCCACAGATAATTGAATCTTTTTTTTTTTTACAATGGTATGTATTTGGCCCTATAGCATACTTGCCTACCCTCCCGATTCGTCCGTGAGCCTCCCGAAAAACAGTTGCTGCTCCCATCCCCTCCTCGGAAAGACAAGCAAACCTCCCGCCCCAGCCCCTCCCCATGGTATCAAAAGAATCTCCCGCAGCGAGAGGGGACGGTAACACGATTCATCCAGAATCGTGTAATTTTGGCCCAATCCCCTGCTTCACAATGGCGGATGGCGAGGCCAAAATGACGCGATCGTGTGGCCATGCCCCTCAATGTCAGACAGGCCCACCTACATTGCCCATCTGGCTGCCCCCTCCTGGAAGGGGAAACCAGAAAGTACGCAACCCTGCCCTTTAGACTAGACCTAGTGCAGTTCTCATTGAGTTTTAGACACTGGTGTTAACTGGGTCCCCTATCATATGTAGATGCTTTAATGTGGTATATATAGGCAGGGTCACCATAATGTGCTCTATTATTATGTTACATTACACTGCATTACTAGGACTATGGTGTATTCAGTCCAGTGCATGCACAGTAGAGATTGGTCCAGGGGGGCCCCACACCGCACACCCTGCACCCATATAAATATACTTACCTCTCCGTTGGCCTGGTGCTGGCTGATGAGCTGCAGAAATCACCAGGAAAATGGGCACTGCGGCCATTTTCCAGTAATTCACACATGTGCCTTGTTAGTAGTTATTGACTTAAACAGCATACACAAGAACAAATCCAAGCATTGCATAAAGCGCAGATCTCCCCCATATTGTATCAAGTAGAAAAAGTATCCTCATTTAATGTCTTAGGAGTCCTAGTCTAAAGCAATATATGCCTTGTTGGGCCTAATTCAGACTTGGACGCTATTGTAGCTGCGACTGCGTCTTTTTATGCAGCTCGAAATGCAAATTTCTGCTAACACCGTCAAACGCACATCGGTCATTAGAGCTGGTGCCATTGCAACTGTGTCTTTGGACATAGCCGGAGCAGTCGCTGGCAGTGACACGCCCGCTTCTGACTAGCCACCCCCTGTAACCTCACAGGAATGCCCACCAAAATTGTCTTTCACTGCGTCCAAATTCATTATGGCGGTAACCATTGGGACGCATGCGCAGTTCAAAAAAACATCGGACAACTGTGCAAACATAGGCACTGCATTTACCTCTGAATCAGGCCTATTATCCCTACACGTGGTTAGCGTTTACATCAAGATCGCCGAAATTTCCACACATTTTTTTTTTTTTTTCAAGTGATTTTTTTTCTTGCAATTTCTGAACAGTGGATTTATGTCATAGCAAGAAAGAATTTATTTGTTTGTGATGTTTAAAACAAAAATCACACTTGCTTTCAGTTTACTTTCTTGAAATATGGTTTTCAATCACTTTCTCAGCCATATTACATTTTATTTTACGTGTGAGAACAAGTAAAAAGACTAATAGTATTTCCAAAAATACAAAGTCTTCTGAAAAAACAAGGTATAATTTGTCTGGGTACCGCATAAAAAAATAATTGATATTGATGTTGGAATGTGTTGAGTGAAAATATGGATAAATTACCTGAACATAGGGGTGAGAAAACCTTCAGCAGCAAAGGCGGATAACTTATAGTGCTCCTCTTTTTATTTTGTAAAAGATGGCTGTGGCTGGTGGCGGCTGAGTTGGTCCAGGCTGTGGTGAACTGTTGCAGTTTTCTTCATTAGACGGCTCCTCTCTGCTCTTTGACATCATAACATCTCTCACCATAGAGTGTGGGAGGCACAGCTGGGAACAGTTTGAGGGAAGCCGGGGCCATGTGCCAGTAGCATATCATGCATCACAGTGGCACCTGGCAATAAGGCTTGCGGCGGCTGGCAGAGCATGGCAGCCATTCTCCACCAGGTCATCGTGTCCTAGCAGGGCCGGTGCTAGCATTTGGCGGCTGCCCATGGGCGCCGGCCACTGGAGGGCGCCACTGAGTCCACAAAAAAAAGGAAGTATCTTTCAGTCCCTGACAGGTTTTGTGTGTGTGTGGAGTTGATTTTATTGAGTGCTGACAGGGTTAGTGTATGTGTGTGTGGGTTTAATGAGTGCTAGCAGGGTGAGTGTGTGTATGTGGGAGGGGGGGTAATGGGTACAGACATATATTGGAGCACAGATGTCTGGCATAAATATTTTAGGGCATGGATGTGTGGCATAATGAATAGGGGGCACAGCTGTATTATATAAATAATTTGGGGCACATGTGTGGCATATGCACTAGGGGCATGGGTTTACATAATTCATGACTATGTGGCATACAATAAATTTGGTGCACAGCTGTGTGTCATATGTATTGGGGGCCCACATGTATAGCATAATTATGAATTGGGGATACAGCTGTGTGGCATATAATGAATTTGTGGAACAGATGTATGACATATGAATTAAGGGCAGTGTTTTGAGGCACAGTATGATTTTTGGGCTCTGCTTGTGGAATATTATAAATTGGCGTCACTAATGTGTGGCATAGTATGAATTGGAGGGAGCAGGGACCGTGGGTGAAATGTTGCCTAGGGTGCTCAGACACCTTGCACCGGCCCTGCATCCTAGGCACTGGCACCGATTGCACTGCCCTCCCTAGCTCTTACCAAAACCTGAATCTCTCTCTGACAATGCCTGCCCTGCTGCACTCTCCCTTTGGTGGTCTCTCCTTCACCAACGCAACTCATCCAAGTGGATAATGCTGATTTTACAGTGATTTTCTATTGGTTTTGCCTTTTTTTTTTAAAAAACATGCTGTTTGCAGCTCACCCAAAAACATGCAGAAAATATTTGTTTTGACCAAATCACTGCTTAGTAAATCCCCACCCATCCTCCATGATTATTACAGCCATTGTAAACTTTCCTAGGACTATTAATCTTATATTCTATTCTAGTGTATCCCAGCATTGCAGAGGCCACTATAAATACTTATTATATTTATATGCTTGTCACTGATAATCCCATTATTATTGTAATATTCCCATATGGCTACATCACAGATTCCATATATTTTACTCCCGGAAAGTAGAAGTATTGCATTATATTGTCATCAAACTGAAGAATATATATCAGACTCTGAAGCAGAACATTATTTATTGGCTACAGAGGAATAAATTGTAAAGATATAGGTCAGATTTATCATATGTTATTATGTTACAATAAGATCCTGTTAGTTAAACTAAAATGAGAGCTGACTGAATGGTTTGTTGGTTGTAGAATGATGTATGTATATTTGTTAGCAAGCATTGATTAAAAAGACTAATTTCTCTTTTCCGGAATAAATCAGATCAGAGAGCTATAAATAACTGACCCCTCAGCAGATGTTACAGTGCTGGTTATTTCTGTGGATAAGAGGGCAAAGCTGCCATCTCTGCAATCTCTAGTAGCAAATGGAAATAAAAGCAGTGCAGATTATTTCAGGAAACACGAGCTGGTTCTGAGTCGGATATAATTGCATCTGTATCTGAATCTATTGGTGGTCGCCCGTCTGTGACTTCATTTAACGTTGGTACAAAGCCCTTCCTGGGTGTACATCAGTGCATCTGAATGTACGAGGGTTGTTCAAAAAGTAATGCCTAAATGCTCATACATCTGAAATAATATGCAACATTTAATTGCAACTTTGTCAGTTTGTACTTTAATATATCTGCTAACTATATATGTAGTTTTGTTTAGGTAGTCTAAGAAATACAATGGAATCCAAGGTGAAACAAAGAGCCATCATTGAATGTCTAGAAAAATGCAGGTGTACCTGCGCTATCTCCTTAGTTGAAATGGGAAACGGTGAGGAGGGAAAGAAAAAAGGGGGGGGGGGGTTAGAAAATGGCAGAGTAAATGGAAAACAATGTTAGGTTTGGTGTAACTCTTTGGCTGCCACAGACCTTAGTGATCCCTTCCTGAATCACTATGATATAAACATAATTAGCAGATAGGGTCTTGAAGGGCGCACAGATGGTATTTAAGGCAAATTAGGTGTTTGTTTCTAAAACTAAATATATAGGAAATAATCAACGTTTAAATTAGAACGTATTTAATATGTAATAAATTGTATATATAGATTAAAATAATAGCATGAATAAATAATATTTAGACGTGCATGGGTATAAATGAAATCTGTCTGTATCAGACATCCCATCTCCACCAGCACACTGCGAATGACACTGCCAGGACACGCCGATGTCGCGGATTGTATGGTCTTCGCCCAGTTACCACCAATAAACGCCCATTTGACAGATAGTGTGGTCCACGACAGGTTTATCAACCCATAAACTCCGTCTGTGTGTTTAAGTCTGATTTGGTTCATGTGCAGTTGCCAATTTCTTTCTTTGGCATATGTGCAGTGAGCTGAAATCCACTCAATCTGTCCGCATTGCATATTACAAGTTACCAGTTACTATTATACTTGCAGACAAATCATTGTGCTTTGTCATTGCTTTTATCAGGTCATTGTAAGTATTTTCTCATCGCTTTCCTGCAGCAGAGTGTATTGTACTATGGGCCTGATTCAGAGTTGGGAATACAGTAAGATAGAGCAAGTAACTGTGCATCTTGGTAAAACCATGCTGAACTGCAGGTGGGGCAGATGCAGTGACGTTACTAGGGCAGGGCAAGCATGGCACTTGCACTGGCAGGCCCAGCCTGCCGAAAGTTGACGTTATAGAATAAACAACCCTCGACAATGTAGCTTCCTGCTCTATGAGTCCCGGCATCTCCCATCTGCATCTAATCACATCTCCTCCTCTTCAGTCATATTCACATTTCAAAATACAGTCATAGTTGGGACTCAAACATGTCACCTCATGCTTTGCAGTCAGGCAGCTTACCAGTGGAGCCATCTGCTATTCAGGCCCGGCGACAGTGTACACCTGTCCCGGGCCCCGACTAGGGTTACACCTGTCCCGGGCCCCGAGGCTCAGAGGGCCCCGAAGTTTAGAGAGGCAAAAATGGGTCTGCCACGCCTAATTGTAGTTTATAAACTAACGGGGACTGGCACAGCTGCCCACCTATTCCTGCCCCCCTCCCCCCGTTATCCCTGTCACCTGACCTGGACCATATGAAGGATATTGCAATGCACTCAACTCTGTCTTCCGTCCCTGCCTTCCTCCCTGCAACCGCGGTCCACCTAAGAGGCTGTCACGGAGCAGGAAGTTGGAACATGCAGCCCTGAAGATGGAACTGCCAGGCAGATGGCAGGCAGCACCACACAAACAAGTAGCTACAAGCTTTTAAGTATCGTCAGCTCAGCTCCCTACAGACACCCATGAGACAGCTGCAGCAGTCTGGTAAGTGACACTGACATTCATTTTCTCTCCATCTCCGTCCCTCCATCATGGGACTATGTGATTTTGCAGGTGGTTGCTGTTTATTGTGGAAAAAAAAAAATATATATTGAAGTATCCTAGCTGTGCAGAAGTATCCTATAGCTGTGCATGGCAGCACAGCACAAATAAGGAACTGAGGGCCTGATTCCGAGCCGCTCGTAAGCGCCCGCTCATTCGTAGTCAGTAGATGTTGTACAACCATGCATGCGTCGGTGTAACAGTGCGCATGTGCGTACGTCTGATTGCGGTAATTTTTCAGTCGATCGTAGACACAGCGAACAGGAAGTGACATGTCAAATGTGATTGACAGAATTGTCCGTTTTGGGGTGGTGACGGGGGTGGAGATGGGAAAACGCAGGCGTGTCGAGGCGTTTTTTGGGCGTAAATAAATTATCTTATGTGAGCGCCAAATGTGAACGGAACAAGTGATACGTCACTGTCTTATCCAATTTCCATTAAGACTGCTCGCTCAGCTTGTGGTCTGGTATAGTCTACCACAATGACGATGGTCTCTTCGTACTTCCCTGGGCTCATCGATGGTGTAGCGATTTATCAATTGAGGCCACAAAAACAATCATCTTTTAATTGCAAATCTGCTTGTAAGGTGTTTAGCAAATAGACCTTTCTACTTCAGGGTCCATATGGTATCCACAGGATACCTTGGGGTATAGGTGTGACGTCAGTCATCGGGCACCATAGAGTTAAGCTTTCAGCCTCCCAGGATGCAATAGGGTCCCCCTCCTATACCCCGCCCCCGAGCCAAGGCACCTCAGTTTAGTTTGGTGCCCGGCCGGAGTCGGGTGCACCTGTTGGAGTGGGGGGCTAAGAAGAGCCCCTGAAGTTTTCTGCATGCACCTGACGTCCATGCTGTCTTCCCTACACCCCCGCAGGTACCAGAACGCCGGTACCGATCCAGGGATGCTGGTGAGCATCTGGGGTCACAGCTAGCGGTGACCCCAGATGTTCCGGACCATGGTCCCGCGGTGGGTCCCCGCTGTTACATGGTCCAGAGTCCCAAGGCAGGGGGCTCCCTGGGGACTGGCTGCAGCGTGGAGCCAGGTATATAACCTGCGCTTCCACTACCCCCCTGGGAAAGCGGACCGCAGTAGAGCGGTAGCGCTGCGGCGTCCCGGGGGTTAAATGCATGCCAGGGGAGCGCACCTTCCCTGTCTCACAGCCGGCGCCTCCCCCGCTGCACACAGCCCTCTCTGCAACACGCCGACTGGCCCTGTGGCAGCGCTCCTCCCCCAGGCCAGCCTCCTCTCTGCTCCTCGGTGGCCATCTTCAAGAACGCATGGTGAACGCTGCTGGAAGTCTGGACGGAGGCACCGTGGTCTGTGTCCCCCCGCATACCTCTCCTCCGCTGTGTTCAGGTCTGTGTATGCAGCGCTGTGTCCTACCAGACTCTGTGTCTGTGTAGTTGATTGATCAGCGCTGGTTAGTGCAGGAATTGAGTTTCTTTGCATTGTATGTGACTGTGCTAGCGCTGCTGCCTGTACTTTTCTTTCTGACTGTCAGCCTTATTACTGTTCTTTCTGCTAAAGCTCTTGCGGTGCGGTGCTGCAGGGTGGTCTCTCGCCTTTTTAAAACAATTGGTGAGAGGGGTCACATACTTTCTACTATCATGTCTGAAAGTGACTTTCCTCTCCGGCTACAATGTACTACGTGTAAACTACCTTTAGCGGATGGGGAGGGTAGCGAGGAGGGCCTCTGCCGGCAGTGTTTGTCAATGGCGCGGCCTATTACGGTTACAGCACCGGTACAGGAGCCGCCCTGGGCTTGTTTCGCTCAGGCGCTTACAACCTTAGTGGGCCAGTTAGCTCCGCAGCCCGCATTTATTCAGATGGGTTTGTCCCAGCAATCAGTGGTGTCGTCACCCATGCAGGGTTTCCCAAGACAATTGGTGGTACTCCGCAGTCTCCCTATTTCCCCTCTCCCAGTTTCTCAGGAGCCGGCGTGGGTTAACTCCCTGACGAGTTCTGTACAGCACTTGTCGGATGTGTTGCAGGGGGAGACTGTGATGCGGCCACATAAACGGCTGGTGGCGTCCCTGTCGGCTCCTTATGAGGATGACGAAGGGACGTCTGATGATGGGGAGTTTCTGGATCCTTACGATCAGGAACCTCTCCATACTAAGGACGCAGACGCTAGGTCCAAGGTGTATATTCCTGGACTTATTCGGGCAGTCCGCACAGCCTTGGTGATTGAGGACGAAGTTCCCCCAGCGGCTAAATCCAAGTATGCCTTTTTTAAGGACGTGAAGGGTGATGCCACAGTCTTTCCTCTTTCGGGTCAGTTGGTGGACCATTTAGAGGAGGCGTGGAAACAGCCTGGCAAGCGATACCAGCCGCAGAGGCGCCTGGCGGTGGCTTATCCATTCGCGGATAATTATTTTGCTAAGTGGGAATCCCCTCCACAGGTGGATTCTCATGTGACACGTCTTGTCCGTAGTGCCACATTACCAATGCCATCCAGGTCCTCCCTTAAGGATGCTACGGACCGCAATGTGGAGATCTGCCTGAAGTCCGCTTATTCCCTTGCGGGGGGGCAGCGCGGCTGGCTATGGCCATTTGCTGGGTTGCCAGAGCTATGGAGCGCTGGGCGGATTCGTTGGAGGCGGGGCCAGGGTTTCTATTCAAATCTTTTTTTGGTACAGAAACCCAATGGGTCGTATCGTCCGATTCTCAACCTCAAAGCTCTTAACAAGTCTTTGCGGGTGCCGAAGTTTCGGATGGTGACCCTATGGTCCATCATTCTGGCGCTGGAACCTGGGGACTACATGGTGTCATTGGACATACAGGACGCTTACCTGCATGTCCCTATTCTTTTGCGCCATCAACATTTCCTCAGGTTTGCAATCCGCAGCGACCACTTTCAGTTTCGGGCGTTGCCTTTTGGCCTGGCGACAGCACCGCGTGTGTTCACCAAGGTGATGGCGGTTATGGTGGCTTCTCTGCGGCTGCAGGGAGTCCGCATGTTGCCGTACTTGGACGACCTTTTATTAGTGGCAGGATCTCCAGATCTCCTTCTGCACCACTTGGACCTGACCATTGCGCTACTGCAACGGCACGGCTGGTTAATAAACTGGCAGAAGTCCACTCTAATCCCGTCTCGGCGGATTCTGCACCTCGGAGCCTTATTGGACTCGGGACAGCAAAGAATCTTTGTGACGGGGGAAAAGATCTCTGCTTTACAGTCGAGGGTGCGCAGTTGTCTGCACAGCCGCCGGGTGTCTCTACACTCGGCGATGAGGTTACTGGGCTCCATGGTGTCGGTGTTCGACATGGTGGAATATGCCCAGTTTCACTCCAGACCTCTGCAGCACCTGATCCTGTCCAAGTGGAACGGGCTGCCTCAGTCTCTAAAATCCCAGACGATAGTGCTCACCTGGAGGTTCGCCTGTCCCTTGCCTGGTGGTTGCAGATGACCCATCTCAACAAGGGACGTCCGTTCTGGGTACCAAATTGGGTCCTGTTGACAACGGACGCCAATCTTCGGGGCTGGGGAGCAGTTTCGGGTCCACCTTTGTTCCAGGGCAGGTGGACTCCGACAGAAGCGGAGCTTCCAATAAATATCTTGGAACTCCGTGCGGTCTTCAATGCCCTCCAGCAGGCACATTGGGTTCTCCAGGGTCGCCCAGTGCAGGTCCAGTCGGACAACACTACCACCATGGCCTACATAAACCGGCAAGGAGGAACCCAAAGTCGGGCGTCTCTCGTAGAGGTGTCTCGGATCCTGGTATGGGCGGAGCGCAATCTTCCGGCCGCATCAGTTGTCTTCATCCCGGGAGTGGTAAATTGGGAGGCGGACTTTCTCAGTCGCCAGGACGTTCATCCGGGGGAATGGTCCCTGCACCCGGACATTTTTCAACTGCTGGTGGACAAGTGGGGTCTTCCAGAGATCGACCTCATGGCGTCCCGGCACAACAACAAGTTGCCGGTGTACGGGTCTCCCACAAGAGACGAAAAGGCGTCTCTGGTGGATGCTCTCTCCGTCCGGTGGACGTTCCGGTTTGCTTACCTGTTTCCTCCGGTTTCCCTTCTGCCACGGGTAATCCGGAAATTCAAACAGGAAGGAGGGACACTCCTGTTGATAGCTCCCGTGTGGCCCAGATGGCACTGGTTCTCAGACCTTCAGGGTCTGTCCGTGGACAGTCCTCTGCGGTTGCCGCTACGACCGGACCTTCTGTCGCAGGGTCCTTGTCTTCACCCGGACCTGACTCGGCTGTCTTTGACGGCATGGCTGTTGAGACAGCCATGTTGAGGTCCAGGGGTTTTTCCAGCTCTGTAGTGCGTACCATGTTACGAGCTCGGAAACCGTCTTCCGCGAGGATATACCATCGCGTGTGGCATACGTTCTTCCAGTGGTGTCGACCGAGAGGTTATGCACCGCGGGAGTTTCGTCTGTCTCGGATACTCGCCTTCCTACAAGCGGGACTAGATCATGGGCTTCGCCTTGCTTCTTTGAAGGTACAGGTTTCGGCCCTGTCTCTCTGGTTTCACCGTAGGATTGCTACAATCCCGGACGTGCGCACCTTTATGCAAGGTGTTCTCCGCATTCAGCCACCCTTTGTTCCACCTGTGGCACCTTGGGATTTGGCTGTGGTCCTGAGGGCTCTCCAGGGACCGCCGTTTGAACCACTGGGCTCAGTGGATCTTAAATGGCTAACAGCTAAGACTGTTTTCCTTCTGGCCATAGCTTCGGCCAGACGTGTTTCTGATTTACGGGCTCTTTCTTGTAGACCCCCTTTCTTGATATTTCATGGGAACAGGGCAGTGCTCCGCACTCGGCCTGAGTTTCTTCCCAAAGTTGTTTCCCAGTTTCATGATAACGAGGAAATAGTTGTTCCGGCCTTTAACTCACCTGGCCTTTCAGTGAGTGAGGCCACTTTGGATGTTGTGCGGGACTTATGTTGACCGCACTTCTTCGTTTAGGAAGTCGGCGCCTTGTTTGTCCTTTATGGCTTCCATAAAAAGGGTTGGCCTGCTTCAAAGCAAACTTTGGCAGCCTGGATCCGTATGGCTATTTCTGAAGCTTATCTTCATGAAGGTCTGCCGGTTCCTCCTTCTTGAAGGCTCATTCCACTAGGTCTGTGGGTCCTTCGTGGGCAGCTTGACGTGGTGCCTCTGCAGTCCAGATCTGCAAGGCTGCTACGTGGTCCTCTGTCCATACCTTCGTGAGGTATTACAGGTTTGACACCTTCGCCTCTCAGGATGCTTCCTTCGGGCGGCGGATTCTCCTTTCAGCACAGGAGCGTCCCCACCTTAAAGGATACTGCTTTGGGACATCCCCAAGGTATCCTGTGGATACCCTATGGACCCTGAAGTAGAAAATATGAGATATGGTAAAAACTTACCTTTGTTATCTCTATTTCTACGAAGTCCATAGGGTTCCACAGGACTCCCGCCCTGTCGCACCTGTGCTGCAAATGGGCTTTGTTCTGGTCACCGTTTTTTCCATCTCCCTCTGGTGACAGTGTGATTCTTGTGTGTATCCAGATCTTCTTTCTCTCTCTTCCTTCTCCTCCTCCGGCCTATGGCTTGGTAACTAACTGAGGTGCCTTGGCTCGGGGGCGGGGTATAGGAGGGGGACCCTAGTGCATCCTGGGAGGCTGAAAGCTTAACTCTATGGTGCCCGATGACTGACGTCACACCTATACCCCAAGGTATCCTGTGGAACCCTATGGACTTCGTTGAAATAGAGATAACAAAGGTAAGTTCTTACCATATCTCATATTTTTTTAGTAGCTAAAATCCGAAAGCAGGTGAACTACTCAGCTGCTAATTTCTGGGTCATACAATCAATTAGCTAACAAATATTTTTTATTTTGGGGCTTTTAAAATATTTGTGTTTCTTTTTTAGGGAAACAATATTGTACGCATGGTTTTTTTTTATTATTTTTTTGGAGGACAAGAAACCAATCGTCCTTTTGTTTTTTGCTAAGTGTTAATTCAAACTCATAAATTGTGTTTAACCCTTGTTTTGTTTTACAAAATTAAATGTTTCTATTTCCGTTGTATTGTTTCTAAGTTTGTTTGAGGGATTACCTTTTATCCCGTTTTGGAATAAATCATCAATAGAATTTTGCAGATTTTTATAATAATTTTATTAAATGATTGTGTCCATTTTTTTTTTTTGTTTGTTTTTTTTGCCATAAACATATTTTTAATAAGGAAAAAAAACTTAAAAATGATTTGGCCCACACACACACAAAATAAGTGGCATTTGAACTTTAAAAAATCCAAAAAAAACAATTCACAAGAAAGGAGAGGAAGGTTGTTATCATGAAGGAATATGGGGCAAACACAGAGATGGATTGTGGGGTAATTAGCCAGTGCTGTCATCGCCTTTTAGGCCTTTTGGCCGGGGTTTGGAGGGAGCCGGAACGGGCCCGGGAGCTCCTTCGGCTGGCCTGGCCAGAGGCAGATGTTGTTGCCTCTGAACTAGGCATAGGGCTAGGCACATTTGGAGGGATGGGTGTTGTGCCAGAGGTGGAGGGTCCTGATGTTCCAGCAGGAAGGGAGGCCGGCTCCAACATGTGCTGGCGAACGAGCTGCTCCAGGGCATTTGCAATTCTTACGTTTGCCCCAGTATTTTCCGCCAGGGCATTTGCAATTCTCACGTTGGCTGCAGTATTTTGCTCCAGGGCGTCCGCCACCCGTAGCAGATTGGCGTCCATCCTCAGCAGAATCTCGGTGTGCTGATCCGTTTTAACATTGAGATCAGTGAGGAGGGCCACTGCCTGCGAGGGGGAATGCCCTGGACTGTCTGCCACAGGGTCCCCAGCCGGATCTACTGCTTCCTCCCCTACAGAGCCAGAAGAAATTCTGCGGCCAAAGCTCACCTCTGGAGCAGACTCATCCGCCTGTGTCTCTGTGAGAAAAAAGAGAAAAGATTCAAATTCAAAACGAGATATTTTACAAAACACATTTCTGAGTTGTTAACATTACATTTACCTGGGGCAACATGAGGAGCCGCAAAATCTGGCATGTCGGTATCCATGTTCGACACGCCAAACACCTCCTCATCCTGCACACACCCCTGGGCCAGCTCCTCCAAATCCGTGAGCTCAAGTGACACAGGGGTGGGACTCCCACCTGTTCCCCCTGCATGCCTAGCCCTATCAGCCATTTTTTGTTTAAGCCGATATTTGAAGTCGCTCCATCTGTTGGTTAAACAGTTGGCATTATTACTGTAGTATTTGGACCTGTAACCATTTTTTATTCAAATGTAGTTTGTACGTACCGGCGTTTGACCTCCCGGGTTGGACGTTCCAACTCACCCACCCCATTGACAGCACTGGCTATGTCGTCCCACAGTTTCCATCTCTGGGTTGCACCCATATTCCTTGGTGCCTGTGCCAGGTTGTCGTTGCACATTTGCACCAAATCCTCCATCTCCTTCCTTGTGAATTGTGGCTGTCTTTTTTTTTTGGCCCTAGTTTGCCTATTAGGCCCAGCAGCCTCTTCCATGGCATCCTCCACACCTTTTTTTTAAATGGTTGAAAAATTTTAAAAGTTAAATGTTTCAAAATGTAATGTTAAACAAGCATTTTCACATAATTTTTAAAATAATTACATGGCGCCTCTTGGCTAGTACTTTGCTGCTCTATACTCATTGTCTTTTCTCAATGTAGCAGACCGATTTTGACCTTCAGTGACATTTTTTTTTATACATGCGTCAGCATTATTCGGCCGCATCATTCCTTGTGCGCTCCTATTGTCGGTCCTTAATTTGAGCGGGAAAATAAAGCCTATTTATGGCTTGGTGTGACTCCATTTGAGGTGGCATTTTTGGATTGTTGGAGGTTTTTCGGTGTAGTGGTTTGTTCGTGGTTTGTGGTTTCGTGAAGGAGTAGTTTGTATTTTTGAGGAGTTTTGTTTTTTTATTACTTTGTTTACGTTAGCATTTTTGCATTTTTTTTTTCTATTTTTATTTATATTTTTGAGTAAGTATTTCAAAAATTCCCCTAAAAATTTATTATTAAATTGTTTAAATTTTTTGTATTTTGTTTTTTAATTTTTTTAGTTATTTTGGCAGTGACCAAGTGACCTTTTCTAACTTTGGGATATTTGTCTGTTTTTGGTAAGTGTTTTTGGTTTTATGAATTAACAAATTCAATGTGTTGGTCTTAGCATATGTTTCACTAAGTAATGTGTGTTTTTTCTGTGTAAAATCATGTCTTAACTCTAAATGTAGCGCACTATTTTGCGAACTAATGTGTGTTTTTTCTGTGTAAAATCATGTCTTAACTCTAAATGTAGCGTACTATTTTGCGAACTAATGTGTGTTTTTTTCTGTGTAAAATCATGTCTTAACTCTAAATGTAGCGTACTATTTTGCGAACTAATGTGTGTTTTTCTGTGTAAAATCATGTCTTAACTCTAAATGTAGCGTACTATTTTGCGAACTGATGTGTGCTCCCTTCTCTAAATTTTCGACAACTATATTTGGCTTAATTCCTAGTTTATTAAATTAATTATAAAAATATTTTTCTACTTTTGAAATGTAGGTTGCTTTTCACATGACACGACCCAGGCCTGTAAGAATCTTTGGTTTGCTTTGAAAAGATAAGTATATTTTTCTTAACACATTTGTCTAAAACAATAACTACCTGGCTTAACATTTCAGGTTGATGTTGGTCGTATTATATTGGCCATGGTTCCAGAACCTGACCAACCTCAACTTCGTCCCAGGCGTAGGCCTCGTAGGCGTGCAAGGCCCCAGATATATAGAACACGTGTCACCCTTTTTGGAATGCCAGATGATGAGGTGTTAAGACGATACCGTCTTCCGCCACAAATCATCATAGACACTCTCTCATTAATAGAGAGTGATCTTGAACGGCAAATTGACAGTCCTACAGCAATACCACCACTTACGCAATTAATGTCGGTGTTACATTTTTGTGCCTCAGGATCCTTTCAAACCACCGTGGGAATAGTGGCAGGAATATCCCAATCCTCCTTTTCAAGGATCCTGAAGGCAGTGATGGAGGCACTTTTTAAACACCTCCATCATTTTATTAAAATGCCATTGGATATGGGTTACCTTAATGTGGTGAAGGCTAATTTTTACCAAATTGCTGGCTTCCCACACATCATAGGGGTTGTGGATGGCACTCACATACCACTTCAGCCTCCAGCAAGGCTGGAGGCTATATTTAGGAACCGAAAGCACTTTCACTCGATGAATGTAATGGTGGTATGTGATGCCTCCCTCCAGATCCTGTCCCTGAATGCCAAATTCTCAGGCAGTGCACATGATTCCTTCGTCATCCGGCTATCAGGGATTTGGCACAAATTAAACAACCTACAAGCTGGTGATGCGTGGCTTCTGGGTAACTTGACACCTTCTGTTGAAACCAATACAAAGCTTGGTACACAATGGTCCTGATATTGTTTTTATATTTTCACAGGAGACAGTGGTTACCCTTGCACGCCCTGGCTGCTCACTCCTTATTTGGTTCCCACACCAGGGCCACAAAGTCAGTATAATTCCGCACTTACAGCCACCAGGCAGGTGGTGGAGCGCTGTATCGGCCTTTTAAAAGGCCGATTCAGATGCCTCCACCGCTCTGGTGGCGACCTCATGTATTTGCCGGCTATGGTTTCGAAAATTGTGGTCCTGTGTGGGATATTTCACAACATCGCCATAAGGAGTGGTGTCCCATTGCAGCCAGAGGATGCCTTGCCTGAGGACGGCCCCCCCCGAGGTTGGTCGGAGGTCAGTATGTGGGGGGGCCAAACGCGATGAAGTTGTTGCAAGATTTTTTAGGTAATTATTTCCACAAATTTATTTAATTGACACAATGTAGACATGTAATATTTTAATGTACACTTTTAATTTTTTTTTATTTAATTTTTTTTATTCCCTAAAATGACCATAAAAATCCATGCATACTACCTGATCAACACAAATGACTTTATGTGGACACATTGGATATAACTTCGGGAACAATGATTTCTTCTCCTGTTTTGTGGATTCATGTTGGCATGCTACTTCAAACAGTTCCTGATTTTTTTGGGGGGGGGTTTGGTGTTTTTTGGACTTTTGTGTGTGTTTTCAATGTGTGAATTTATTGTGTCAATTCACTTGGTGTTTATTATTTGTGTGCATTAAAAAATTTTTTAATGTTACCCAACCATTTCCATCATAAATTACAACCAAGTGTAACCTGTTCCAAAAAATGCAAAGTTGCTTAATGCCTATTACTGTAATTTCTTAATTTGTAAACTTGAGTACCCTGCTTTGTTGCTCAAAACAAACACCAAAGGTATTATGGTGAATCAGTATGTTTTCCATTCTAGGCCTAAGCAGGTAGCTTTAATTTTTACATTACCCCACAAAAAAATTATTCTCTTTTTGAGGTTAATTCTACAAACCTATTGGTATTGTTATGTGTTTAATGTGCAAGCTTACATACTTACTTGAGCATTCTACAAACAAATGTACATTACTTAAAAACTCAGGGCCAAATAGTAGACTTATGTAAGATTCAACAATCTAAGATTTACAGGCAAGGAATGAGACTTAAATAATTCAAAATAAACTTTATTTTTAGGGTAATTTTTTTTTGTCATGTAAAAAAATTAGTGGCGTAGGATCGCCAAAAGATGGTCCAATGCCACCAGCATGGCAATTACATGGCCCCGTAGATCCAGTAATCCGGCAGCAATTGCCTCGTTACGCCTCTGGTCCTCTGTGGGTTAAAAAAAGTGTGGATTACTAAAATGACACCTTCATTTAGATTTTAACAACCAACTAAAAATTCAGACTATACCAAAAAAATACATCAGTTACCAAAACACGTCCAAAACAATGCAAAAAGAAAACATTTAAAACAAATAAGGGCCCAAAAAGAAGAAAAAAAATCCTCAAAAAACAAAACAAAAAAAACTAAGCCAAACTACAACATTTGTTGGTAGCGTAAACAAGAAAGACACAAGTGTGAGTGTTTGGACATGTGTCATATGTGTAAGGGGAAAACATCCTTGACATTGTTTCACAAAGATATATTTCAAAAACATTGAACTACTTTACTATTTTGAACTGCACAGGCAAAAGGACAACATCAACCAAAATAAAACAAACATAACAAAAAAACATAGTTTAAAATGTAAACATACTGGGCACACTGCTGACTGGGCCTGGAGCCCTGAATTCCTCCTCATCAGAGGTGGGCCAGTGGCTCAGGGAAGGAGGAGGGGTAATGTGGGATGAAGTGGAGGGTGAGGAAAAGAGAGGGGGGTTTGAGTGGAGGGGGAAGTTGGACGGATGTTAATGTGAGGAGAGGGAGGGGACTGACTGGCGGCAAGGTCTGGGGTGGAGGGGTAATTTGGGGAAGAGTGGGCGGAGGATGTTTGGGTGGGAGTGGGGGATAGGGGACGAGACACACATCTGCGACGTGTGAGTCTCCGCTCTGCCCCTAAATGATGGAGAAAAACATTTGTAATTACAAATTGCCTTTTATTTTTTTGATTTTATCCAAAAAAAATTTTTTTAAAACAGGGCTATACTGTAAACATGCACACGCAGGTATGTCCAAAATAAACAAACAGGCCTATACTGTAAACATGCACACGCAGGTATGTCCAAAATAAACAAACAGGGCTATACTGTAAACATGCACACGCAGGTATGTCCAAAATAAACAAACAGGCCTATACTGTAAACATGCACACGCAGGTATGTCCAAAATAAACAAACAGGCCTATACTGTAAACATGCACACGCAGGTATGTCCAAAATAAACAAACAGGCCTATACTGTAAACATGCACACGCAGGTATGTCCAAAATAAACAAACAGGCCTATACTGTAAACATGCACACGCAGGTATGAGAAAAAAAAAAAATTAAACACACAGAAACACTTACTTTGCACTATCTGGAGACGCAAACGGGCCAGCAGGCGTGGGGATCTGTGCCTCAGATCCGACCACCTGCGTTCCAGCTGGCCGATATTTCGGCGATAGCCGAGGGAATGCAGGTGGCGGCGCACCTCCGCGTAGGCCAGCCGCTTGCGGAGGTTGGTGATGGGGTGCGGATGGTCAGTAATTCGCTGGTCTATCACCTCAGTGAGGACCAGTAGCTCACGGCGACAAAAAGTGGCGGCTCTCATGATGGCAATGATTTTTTTTACACAAAACAGTTTTAATAAAGGTCCTAGAAAAAATTTGATTGGCTAATGTACTTTGTAAATTAACAGGAACAATTTTATTGATTATTGTATGAGTCATGTGACCTACACCCTCACAAATATAATGTGAGTTATGATAGGCTTGATGCAGTGACATGCGTAAGCTAATTTAAATCTCAAAATTAAAGTATTAAAATCTGCCTATAAAAATAAAACGCAAAACAATAGCAGCATTCTAACAAACTATTCATTTCGAAAAACCATCCCCTTGGTCAAACCGTACGTATTCTGCGGAAGAAATGACTCACACGAATAAAGTTTATTGACATTGAAAAAAAAAACAGGATTGCAAATGTGAATAACAATTAAGGTAATTAATATAGTGATTGACATTAATCGATTCAAGTATGTTTGCAGAATGAAATAGCAGGCAATCGAAAAATGACAGGGCCACTTCCGGAATTGACTTGTGCGAGCGCTCAATGCAACCAAAGAGGAGACGGACGCTCGCTATTTTGAATGCTTGCTAGCTAGAGGAGGGTTTCTGAGAATATGGGGCGGAAGGTTAGCTACGAGCGAGCGCTTAAATTTAAATTTTTCCGCTCGTATGGCGGGCGAGCGAACGCCCACTTGCGTCCGGGTCTGAATCAGGCCCTGAGGCGGTACTCATACATACGGTGATAACGAAGTGTAGTTCAAAAATTCAAATCATAAGTACAGATGTAATCGACATTTCATGGTCCTAAGACCTTTTCATCAGGACTGGTTTTGCATATTTACAGTCCTGATGAAAAGCCGACCTTGAAACGTCGATTACATCTGTACTTATGATTTGAATTTTTGAACTACATATCTAGCAGTGCCGCCTCAGTTCCTTACTTGTGCTGTGCTGTAGGATACTTCTATTTATGCTTGATTAGGAAGGCACCCTAACTTGCACACTGAAAGTACCAAACAAATAGATTATAAATGTATATGTGTGTGGGTGTGTATATATATATATATATATATATATATATGTGATAGAAACATTGGTAAAGTGGTCAATGGCAGGTACAGTTGTCCTAGGTTTTTGGCCTATGTGTTCTAAAAACCACCAGGAGAAGTCTGTTTTGTAAGCAGATCAGAATATCTGGTTTGGGTCCTGGGGTGTGGATGTGAGGAGAGGGAGGGCTCCACCCACAGACCACTCCAGGTTTTGGGCCTTTCAGTCTGATGGCAGGCTCATTAGCACACAGCTGGAACTGGCTGATATAAGCTGTGTTCAGTTATAGCTGAGTGTCTCACACCTGGGAAGTAGGCATGCAGGCTAGTATGTCCAGAGACACTGTTATGACAACCCTGTAAGTACTGTGCATGTGCTGTTGTTGACGGTGTGGGCAGTAGGCCCTACCATCCTGGTAGCGAGGGTACCTACTATTTAGTTATTACCCAGACGGGCTAGGATTTTGGTTTGATTTGTTATATTCATTTGGCACAATAAAGACTGGCGCCGACCAGTTTGTACGAGAACCCCAGACTTGTGTCCTGTTTCTACGGCTGCTGTGTGTGTAAAGAGGGAGTCCATCTGCCGAGGTATAAATGTACTGGGCCACGGGATTTCTGTTGCCGGCCCTGCTGCTATTATAGTGAAAGCCTGTGAATTCTAACTATGTCAAGCTACTTCACATTCTCCTTAATTTAAAATACAGTGTTACCTGGGATTCATACTGGAATGTAATGGAATGTTCCCAGAGTGACGAGAAACGGTGGTGTGTCATATTGTGATCCACTGCTGAATCCGAAGACGTAGAATCGGATCATATGAGTAACTCTCAGGTTACTCCGCATGGATGGTGTTTTCATTCTGACGGAGCCAGTGAAGCTCTGCCCAAGGATGCAGACTCTGGCCTCAGCACACCCAGTGGCGTCACTGGAGTTGGTAACACCCAATGCTGCAAGCACACCCCATACTTACACGGCTGAAAATAGGGTGTGGTCTACTGGGAAGGGGCATGGCCTCGCAACCCAGTCCCTGTTACATCACTCTGAGATTCTCCCCGCACTACTCCTTCTCAGTGACTGGGACCCGGGCACTGCATAATAACATCACTGTGTAGCATCTGGCTCCCAGTCACTAAGGAGGAGCCGGCATTTGGTGTCACCCTCCCGGAGGGTGACACCCATTGTTGCCTACAAAGCCGTAACTAGACTTTTTGATGCCCTGTGCCAGAAAGAGCATTGCCCCCCCCCCCCCCCCATTTTTTAAATAGTATCCCTAAAAAAGGGCCATGGCCTCATGGGGAAGAGATGGGGGAGGCCAGGAGATGCTGGGGATAAAAGAAGAGTAAGCTATAAGTGAGAATGATAACAAACAGGAAAATTGACAGGCCCAAACAGTGCCCACTGCCTGCGGTGCCCTGTGCCATGGCACTGGTCTCACCACCCTAGCTGCACCCCCCACACCTCCAGTTCATCCCTGTTTTCTGTAACATTGGCCATCGTTGTCCATTCCCCACCCCTAAACAGCCACAGCATGTCAATCATGCAGCTTAAGGGACACTGCGACAGTCATCACAGACAGAGATCTGTACATGCGCAGTACAGATCCTGCCATGCATCATAGCCAAACATTGGAGATGTACGTAAACCACTGGGTTTGAATACATCTCTGAATTAGGCTATATGTACTAATGCTCTTACATCATATTCTACAGAGCATTAATAATTGTAAATGCTGCAGGCAACTTTCCAAATGAAAACAAGGCATAATGAATGCTTGTTAGGTAGTGTTTATTAGGGCCCAATAGCTGACATTATTTTTTGGAGTTCTAGGGGTAGATTTACTAAAGATTCTAAAACAGACAATTGGTGATGTTGATGTTGTTAATAGCAACCAATCCAATTCTATCATTTTCAAATACATGACAGCTAGGAGCTGATTGGTTGGAGCACCATATAAGATTGGTAACGAGTGATAACAAGAATATCACTCGTTGATAAATGAGGCCCCTAATCTGATTGATTGCTATGGGGAACATCACCACTTGTCTGTTTTAGAAGCTTTAGTAAATCTACCCCAGGTGTAAGAGAGTGTCCACTATGGTTGGTTGCTGCACTTTACATGTGATTTCAGAGTTTAATGTGTATAAGATGCAAAGGTTGGTTGCCACCAGGAGCATTGGTACGATTTTATGCTGGGGAGAGCAACATAAAATTGTTACGGCACCCCCCCCCCTCCCTCTCCTCCATCTTACCTAAGCGGCGGCTGCGGACTGTCAGGGGCTGTGCTTTATTGTAATAGGCTACAGAGCCCCTGCACCGCACCGAGGAGGAAGAAAGACAGGCACATTACACCTCCTCCTCCATGTGGTGCAGGTGCTGTGTAGCTTATTGCTATAAAGCTGCACAGCCCGGACAACCCACGACTGCCACTCTTCTGAAATGTTAGTAAATTGTAGTTTGCTAACAGTGAAAATATTGCCTACAAAGTTGACACTGTAGTGAATCTTTTACCTAGGGCCATACAGGTTTTATCTGCATATATCACAAAATCTGCTACACTGAACATGCTGAGACAAACAACAAACCAAAATTACTTCTCTCTAGTAACAAACAATTGTCATCTAAAATGCTGTTTGTTAAGCTGCAGATTGATAAATGTAAAGTTTATTTTTTTTTTCAGCATGGCAAAGTCTAATATGCCAATTTGAAAAACAGCGTTTTTCATTGGTGTTGCCCAAAATCCACCCAAAAAAGTGCAGACAACCAGTGGTATCACTAAACCACACTTTAGTAAAGTTCCCTTCAGGTCTTCAAGTTATATTCCTGCAATGTAATATAAACATTCATCAGACAATGCCATACCAGTTATTTGGTAAATGTACTGATCAATCAAAAAACAAAAATATAAGTCACTACAACTAAAAATACCCAACTGAAGTGAATAAACTACACTTATGCAGTCAATTAGTTTTGTTTGAGTATACTGCTAAATCACTTCTCCCCAATTACTGCTTTGTTCCATAGAGTCTCTATTCCTTTTTTATTTCGAACTTCAAAATCTCCAAAATAATAGACCTGCTTCATGCTGGCAATTTTAGTATGAGCAGGTATGAATTACACAGACGCATGCACAGATCAGTGAGATCTGTGCATGTTTTTTTTGGTGTGTAAAAAGCTTGTAAAGTGTTAAAATAAAAAAATTAAAAATGACATGGGGTACCCGCCTAAAAGCACAACCAGCATCGGACTTTTCAGAGCCAGTTCTAGTTGTGTAAATACGAGGGTCAAATGACATAGGGGTCCCCCGTATTTTGCACATCCAGCACTGGGCTCAGTGAGCCAGTCCTGGTTTTGGAAATACAGGGGACAAAAGCCATGGGGTTCCCCGTATTTTCCAAAACCATCACCGGACTCTTTCTAGCGGGGCTGTAATGCCACAGCCAGAAGAACCTTTTCACCGGGTCCCCTGGCCAAAGCATTAAACCTGACTGCTAGTCAGCCCAGGCCAGGGATCCCTGAGGATGTGGTGCCCTGCAGAGGAGGAACCCAATAAAGGGGTCCTCCTCTGCAGGGCACCCCAAGCCTGGGCTGATAGCCCATGGCTATCCCCGACACCCCTGGCCGGTGGGTGCCGGGTTGATTGTGTATAAAATTAGGTATGATAACATTGTCTTTGGTTACTATGGGCAAAATCTCCCACTCTAAAAATCTGCACTTTAGTAAATATACCCCCTATGCTGCATTGTTTTGTATCCCTGCACATGTTCCTGAAACTGTAGTTAGTTTTTAATACACAATATCTATTGCCCTAGGTCTGAATTTCTACATTAAAAATACATTTCCTGTAGCATATTTACAAAGAGCTGTAGTATTGCACATTAAACTGGGATATGTTTAATATGCCGGCGGATGGGATCCCGGGCGTTGATATACCGACGCCAAAAACCAGACGCCTGGCACAATGCCGACACCGCTATCCCAAAGACATCAGGATACCGTCGTCTGCATCCTGACCCCCGCCATCCTGAAGGTAAGTATACGGGTAAGTATTACTCTTAACTCGGGGATGGGTGGGTTAGATTTAGGGACCACCGGGCAGAAGTTAGGGTTAGGCACGCCCCAGGGAGCGTTAGGTTTAGGGTCCGGGAACGGGGGGTTAGGCTTAAGCACCACCAGGGAGAGGTTAGGGTTAGGCACCACCAGGGGAGGTTAGGGTTAGGCACCGCCAGGGAAGGTTAGGGTTAGGCACCACTAAGGGAGGGTTAGGGGGGGAGAGGGGTAGGGTAAGGGTATTTACCGCTCCTATCAGGATTCTGGACCTTCGGGCTTCCGGCGGGATTTGATCCGGTGGCAATTCAGCTACCGGCTATTCATACCCAACTACATTAAAGTATATAACTTTATTTACAACCCCCCTCCCCTCAAAACACAAAGCATAATGTTTATTTTCCATAGAGAGCTGCCCCGGGCCCCATCACTATCGTGGGGGGGGGGTGTGGCCTAATAACGGGAGACGATATAACTCGCCACTTACCGCATGCATAGCAGCGTTTCTTAACGCAGTATGCATGTAGACTTCCAGCTTCACGTTGGAGTACTTCGCATTGTTTTCCCTCAGGGAATTATGCAAAAAGAAGCTTATAGGCTTCTATTAGACAACACCATCTTTAGATGGCATTGCCTATCGGGTACAAGCTCTGCAATGTTTTGCTTTCTGGAGCTTAATACATATAGGAAATGCAGTCAAACCACCAAAAACAGCAGTCTTAGTTTTAGTACATCCAAAGTAACCTGGTGACACATCCAAGGTGTCTATCAGTGCTCCAGGGCATGCCTCTATTAGCTCTCTTTCTGGGCAGCTTACTGTCAGTGGTGTGGCCCCGACCCCAGCTGTGCAAGCAGTGTCTGACTATACAGAAGGGAGGCTGAGCTGTTGCTGCCTCATCTCTTGTCTCCCTGTAGTCCCAGGGAGCTCCACAAAGCTGGTGAGTGTTAACTATAAAAATTATTACAATAAACAAAGACGATGTTTGTAAGTTATAAATATCTTCTTTGTATTATTCTAATCATTTTTATATAAAATCTCAGTAGTATGACCCTGCCTGCACGTCCCTGGTGGTTAGAAAAACGCAGCAGTGTCTGACCATTTAAAAGCTTCTTGGGCAAACATAATTTAGTCATTGTGATCTGTGCAGCATGAGACCTCTTGGCTTATCCGGAGAGCTGCAGTGTTTGCGGCTGGTCAGACTTGCCTCACATGCTGCCTGACTTCCCAATGTGCGTTAATGGTACCGATGTTTACGCTGTTGCACGTCATCTTACGGATATGGGAAGGCAGCAGTGGGTGTCCCTATGTTCAGGCATTAGCATATTTTAGCAACTGCGATCCGTGTGAGAATGCAGTTGTGTTTGCATTACCCTCCGTCTTTGAATCAGGCCTTATGTCTTGTGTTGTTGGAGAGATTCAAGTATAAGGATCATGGATAGAATCTTTGTTGTGACTTAAACAGGGCCGGATTGAGGGCTACATGGGCCTGGAGCTGAAAATGACCAAGGGCCTAGTATGAGAAGCAGAGGAGGTGTGACCAGTGCTGAGTGGGTGTGGCCAGTGCCATGTGGGCGTGTACACCCCTGTACTCTCAGCCCAATGTCTCCCTAAATATGTAAAGGAAAAAAAAATGCTTCATTTTGTGAGGTAAATAGAAATACAATGTTACTACTTATGATTTATGGCTGACCATGCAGAGAGCAGATGGCCAGTCATCATCATGTTGTCATGACAATGGGCCTATTTTTATGTGGAGGCCTGGAGCTGGAGCTCCATCCGCCCCATTGTTAATCTGGCCCTGGACTTAAAGGTAGTTGCACTGATGTTAGGTTTGCGAGGTGGATTCACAAAGTGCTGTTGTTTTCTGTGTTTATGGGACAGCAGACACTAAAAATCAGTATGTCACAAAGAAGTGGCCAGAGAGAGAAACCTTTGTTGCTGGAGAGTAAAATGTTTAGTACATTCCATTGGTTGAGCTGCAAAAAATATTTTTACCTCCGCTTCACATTAAGTTGGACCTAATGAAGAGTTTTGTGACAGCTCTGGATAAAGAAGACCGGGCTTTCAGTTATCTGAGGGAAAGGTTTCCAAAGTTAAGCGAAGCAAAGATAAAAGAAGACTTATTTGTTGGCCCCCAAATAAGGAAACCGCTTATGGATGAAATGTTTAATGCTACATTGATGAAAACTGAGGGCCTGATTCAGACCCGGTCGCTAAGCAGCGAATGCTCGCTAGGGGCGATAATCGCACATCTGCGTATGTGTCAAAGTACGCATGCGCGAACCAGTCACTGCGTCCAGGAATCGTGCGCTCGTAGTACACAGACTGGACGCTACTTTGAGTGACAGCGCCGTTTGTGGGTGGTGACGGGAAGGTGCTTGTGAACGGGGGAGTGGATTTGCGAACGCAGGCGTGTCTGAGCGTCAAAACGGAGTTTAATGGGTGTGCATAATTAGCAAAGTAGCATCATTGTACACGTCACTTGGTTGTATTTTAGCCTGAACTGATCGCAGTGCTTGCGGTGGGGTAGGGGCTACCTCAAGTGCTGCGTGTAGCTCCGATGGGTCTCGATGTTACTGATTAATCAGACACTTCCTGGAGATCACATGTGAAAGGTGGCCGGCTTTATACTCCTGCGTACACTCACTGCTGTCGCCCTCTAAGACATAGAGGGCGTCTTTAAGCCAGACAGTGCGAGTGCGGGATTTGCATACCCAGTCCCTTTTGGCAGCGAGGGAGCGCAGCCTAGCGACCGGACCTGAATCAGGCCCTGAGTCAGCTGCTTGGTCCTCCTTCAAAACTGCTGTGCATGGATTCTTAGGGAGCAGAGAAGAGCCAAATATGCGTCCATCGTGAAAGCGCTATTGGACAACTACACGAATATGGGTTGTAGAATGTCACTTAAGATTTACTTTCTACATTCTCATCTAGACTTTTCCCACGACAACCTGGGTAGTGTTATTGATGAACACGGGGGGGGGGGAAACGTTGGTGTTCTTAGAGACAACGCAGGGGGAGATGGTGTGGCTGAGAGACGCATGGGGTTAGGAAGTTACACAGGGACACACATCTGGGTGAACCGCTGTTGTATGATGATGACCTTATTAATATTCCTACACAAACAGGCATCTTCCGGACGATGTGACCTACATGAATAGTGAATACCGACTGAAGACGCCATTCGTCCCAGGGAGGATACATTTCTTCACAGGTTCCACATTGTGAGAAACCACCATATACGTAAGGTGCATATATAATGGAAAGGAATGTTCATGCTGACACACACACGCTGACACAGATGCACCCACGCTGACACAGATGCTGACAAAGATGCACCCACACACGCTAACACACCCATGCTGACACAGATGCACCCACGCTGACACAGATGCTGACACAGATGCACCCACACATACTGACACACCCACACTGACACAGATGCAGACTCAGATTTACTCACACACTTTGACACACACACACGCTGACACAGATGCACCCACGCTGACACAGATGCTGACACAGATGCACTCATGCAGACACAGATGCACCCTCACACGCTGACACAGATTCACCCACACACCCTGACAAAGCCTAGTACACAGACACACACATACACCTCTTTCAAATGCAGTGAGCCTGAGCCAAATAAATATAACAGATGCAAAAGTCATCCCCTACCCAGATCCTCCCCGCAGCTTCCACTCCTCCACACGCCCACTGGCATCTTCCACTCCCCAAACCCCCCCCTGCTGGCACCACACACTAATACTCACCTTCGGTGCATCTCCAGAGCGCTGAGGAAGGAGGACTGACAGGTGTCACCAGGCGCCGGCGGCAGCTCTCGGGATCAGCATGCAGAATGATAGGAGGGCTGCCTTGGAGGAGCTGTGCACTTATGCTGCAGCTCCCCCTACAGTCAGCCACAGCACTAGCAGGCACAGTTGCCTGCTGCTCAAGTCATTACACTGTACAGTAGATCTCGTCGGTCAAAGCACAATGGCGCAGGGGGGGAGGGGGGTCACGGCTTAGTGGGTGGTGTGGATACAATGCCCTGGCTGGCAGCGCCCCCCTCTGCTGGACCTGCCACGGCGCCCAGGGCACAAGCCCTGCTCGACCCCCCTTAGTTATGCTACTGACACTGGGACCCTGCAATGATGGGGGACTACTGCTGGTTCCTTTTAGAGAGATCAATGAGACACTGTATAAAAGGAAAGCATCAACATCCTATTTCACTAAAGCAAAGTGACTTTACATTTTGTCCTTTGTTAATTATATTACGGTAAATTGGATTGGTAAGAGTTTCTGAAGTTTAGTTTCTGACGTTTTAAGCATTTCTGTAGTTTCATTAGTATTTTATAAATTAATATGATGAGAATGTTTCAATTCTATAGAGATTAATTAAAATTTTCACTTATCTTACTTTGTTTCAGATATAGATATGACCTTTTTTGTCATTTGTGCGTGTCTAATAAATCTGACATGATAGAGAAAATCTGATTTTTCCAATGAATTAAACATCCCTAGGTTAAGTGAAAATACATAGGCCCCCATTTATTAATATTCGCATTTGCAATGCGATCAGGGCATGTCTGTACCACCCATGATCGCATTGCAATATGTGATCATTTCGTCCGGATGTATTAGCCGTCCTTGCGATGTCTATGGAGAGCTGCCGGCCAGTGCAGGGGCTGCCGCGCATGCGCAGTCCTGGTTACTGGCGACCATTGCCAGGGGAGGGTTCCGGGCGATCCCTCCGCCGGCTAGTTATGCGGTGGTAGCCCATATTGGCCTGCATCGCATTCTAGATATTGGTAAATCTGCCAGCATCGCATCCCCCATAAAAACCTATGGAGGATGCGGCTGCCAGGGGGAATGGTGGGATCACAGCAGGTATCGGAGACCTGCTGCAGTCCCTCCTTAATACATCAGGGGGATACTTAATATTTGAGGTAAACCCCCGAAAACTGGTGTTTTTAGGGATTATACCTCAAATATTCAATGATAAATGGGCCATATTCACATGCCAGATGCAGAGATTTTTTTCAAATTCACCTCCTTCTTATGAACAATATAGTAGGATATCAATATTCCAAATAATCATAATAAACCTGATCTAACAAATAATTATCGTTCAGTAGGAGAGTTTAACCGGAGTAGAGTTTAACCATTAGTAATGAGTTGGGCCAGAATGGAATTAGCTGATTATGTATTTGGTAGTGAGTGTTTACAAACAGTAACTAGGGGCTTAATTTACTATACAGCATCTTCATAGGCGTGTAATTCAGCTGCAGGATTCAAAGGCCAATTATATTCAATACCAAACAAGCCTCATATTGTATATAATTATCACTTTAAATTCAGCAGCCGAAACAGGTGAAGATGGAAAGTGCTGCATAGTATATTGAGTCCTAAGTTTTTTCCCACCTCTCCTGCCTCCTGCACTGCCTCTAACTATCACTGCCCCCTCACTCTCTCCTGTCCATCACTGACACTGGTGGGAGGGGGCACAGGGCCTGATTCAGAGCCGGACGCTCTGACAGAGCGCTCGCTCTGAATCAGGGGCGGTCTTTTTTTTTTTTTTTAGAACGGCCTCCTGGCCGCTCGCATAGCTGTGGGTGACCACCCACAGCTATAGCGAGCGGCCAGGAAGATGGTCGCGATGGTCAAGACCATCGGGCTTGCGGCGAGACCCTTGTGGTAGGGTCTCATTGCCGCAAGCCCCAGAGAGCTTTTAGCTCACACAGAGCCGAAAGCTCTCCCACTGACATCACTTGTGATGTCAGTGGGGCCGCCCCCGGACGGTAGGCGTTCTCATGGGAATGCCTCCGTCTGGGCAGCCACCCCCCCGGCCCGCCCACCAAAGCGGGCGTGCTGTCACTCAATATCGGCAGCACGCCTCCTTTGGTGCGAGACCCGGAGCGACGGCTTGCCCGTCGCTATCTGGGTCTCGCGCATGCGCACGACAGAGCCGGCTCCGTCGTGTGCATGTGCTCTGGGCCACCATCAACCCGGTTGGAAGCGCTCAGCGCTTGCTACCGGGTCTGAATCAGGCCCAGAGTTCATACCAACTCTCATTACATGCCAACGTGATGGCATAATTTTTTATCAACAGTCAATTCCATACTCCCCAACTATCCTGATTTTAGCTGAACAGTCCCTCTGTTTGGATACTGTCCCCGCCGTCCACCTGTGTGGGAAAGGTTGGGAGGTCACTATCATTATTGCTTTGCTATGAGATGATTGGAAGCTGTTTGCTTGCTTGCGGCATTGAAAGCCTGGAGAGGTCCCTAGCATGATGAGCAACGGGTGTGATGCATGGCAAAGCCCCAACTTAGGGCCTGATTCAGAGCCGCTCGTAAGCGGCCGCTCGTTCGCTCTGAGCGATGTTCGCACATCTGCGCATGCATATGGGTCGTAATGCGCATGCGTCAACCAGTCATTGCGGTCAGAAATTGTGCACTCGCAAAACAGCGAGAGCCTGCTAATTTGAGTGACAGAATGAGGCATTTGTGGGTGGTAACAGGGGAAGGTGCTTGAAAACGGGGAGTGGTGATCCGAACGCAGGCTTGCCAAACGGTCAAAACGGGCGTTTAATGGGAGTGCATAGTTAGTAAGGGAGTGTCATAGATCACGTCACTTGGTTGTCTTTTATCCTGAACTGCTCACAGTGATTGCGGGAAGTAAAACCTACCACAAGCACTGCGAGCAGTTCAGACGCATTTCGATGTACTCGATTAATCTAATAAATAGCGGAGATGACATATGATGCGAATGGCCAAGGGGGCGTCTTTACAAAATAGCGAGTGCATGTTTCGTTCGCTCGCTCAGACATAGAGGCGTCAACAGACCGCAAAGAGCAAGCGCTCAATTTAAATAGCCGGCCCCTTTTTCTGAACGACCGTTCGCAAATAGCATCCGGCTCTGAATCAGGCCCTTAATACGCAATGTTGGGAGGTATTTGATTTTATTATATAGGTGTACTAGCTGCTTATTACACTGCAGCAACATGACTAATGTTCTTTTTTCACATAAAAGAAGTGTAATGTATTTAATTATTAAGTAGCAGAAACATGAAAGAAGGCCTAAAAAAATTATATGCAACAAATCACGATTACAAACAGTCGTTCTGTGCAATTTTATTTGCAAGATAGAGGTGGCTTCTGCAGACAGCTTAGAATTTAGGCCGGTATCCAATTAGCCATGGTAAATTACCGCGGCTAATTACAGCGGCTAATTACCTTGCTTGTGGCTATCCAATAAGCCCGATGCCAGCACTTATTGGGGAATTTGTTTAGCGAAACCAAATCCATGATAAGAAGCCTTTTTTCTCCCGAGCGCAGCAGGGAAATTACATAGGTCCGCGACTTTTCGCAGATCCTATGTATTTTCGTGAGAAAAACAGAACATTTTCGAATTAAAAAAAGAGGTTCAATTGGATACCATGAAAAAAACATTGGCGAAAAGGACCCGAATAAAGGCGAAAAAACCCAGTCCGAAATTTTTTATGAGCTAATTGGATACCGGCCTTAATCATAGAATTTATACTGAACAAGCATACAGCATAATGAACTTGCATTTCTGGTTTTGCATGCTCATTATATAAAGTGTACCCTTTTTAAAATCTAACGTTTTATTCTACATTACAAATGAAACTGTGAATCCCAAAGAAGTGCTGCTACTTGTTCAGACAGATGTACTGCAGTCACTTGCTAATAATAACCTTGTGCCTTTAATAGATTTACAATGGACCAAAGCCAAACATACAAACACAGGATATCATGTTTAACATATGACTTAATATGTAATGGTTCAGCGATAGCATAAGAAAATATTTAGTTTTAATTTTGTAATATTTTATATAATAAGTTTGTGACAAACATTTTTTGGCTTACTTTTTTGTGTTTTTAAAACAAGATAAATATTTTGTCAGGTTGTAAATTATGTTTTAAATGTATTGCTTAATTTTATGTACAATATTCTGAGAATACTGTAACTACAAAGGTTATACTATAGTGTATAATGAGAAATTCTGCCCTCTGGTGGGCATTAGTAGGATATGCAGTTTTATATTTGCATGTGTTTAAGATTAGAGATGACTTTGACGGGTTAATATAGTCGATGGCTTTTAAACATCGATGGGGGAGGACCATCTATGGTTCGGGTCGGCGAATGAGCAATGGAATAGGGTCCGAGGCCACATATTCGCAGTACTGAAGCTATGGTATTTTGTCATCAGAACTGCTCATTGTTGTTGGTAAAACTATTTATGGTAGAAAGGCATTGATGGTTACTAATAAATTAATAGATAGTTGTTGCCATCCCTATTTTAGATATATACATAGCAGTAATCATAATCGTTCTACTTTTAGTGAAATAAATAAACTTACTCTGATTTAAAACTCCACATAGATCTATCTATCTATCTATCTATCTATCTATCTATCTATCTATCTATCTATCTATCTATCTATCTAAGCTGATTGAAAAGTAATGAGACTGCCTCTGTTTTTCTGTCCCATAGGTAAACATGGCAAAACTATGCTGGATATTGTGAAGCTCATACATCGATGTGTCTGAACCTGCGGTTGGACTACGGTAGTCTTCTTTGTTTGGTCACAGCGAGTGGAAGGTCTTCGTTTGTTTCGTCATGGCGGTGTCTGTGAGATTAAGTCAGAGATGTGTGATTGAATTTTGTGTTAAACTTGGAACAACGATTGTGCTGCAGTATTTTGGTGGTGGAAACACTTCCAAGAGGGTAATATGTGAGTGACTGACGAAGCGCGTTCTGGGAGACATCCACCGCGATTACAGATTTCAACATTACCAAAGCTAAGGAAATGCAAAATGACAGAAGCTTAACTTTACGCAAACTTTCACCTTCACTTGGCATCTCATTCCAACGGGTTCAGCATATTTTGGCAAAGGAACTGAAAATGCATCACATGTGTGCCAGGTGGGTATCCAGAAATCTCAAGAAGAGCAGATACGACAACAAGTTGAATTGTGCAAGAACACAGTTTGAATGTCAGAGAGGATACCTGCTTACCTGACATAGATTGTGACGTGTGACGAATCGTGGATTTGTCACTATGATCCGGAATTCAAACAACAGTCCAGTGTATGGAAACACACCAATTCGCCTCTGCCCAAAACATTCTGTGTGATTCCTTCAGTGTGTAAAGTCATGCTTCTGCCGTTCTTTAATGCACATGGTATGATCCTACAGCAATGGGTTCCCTGTGCACAGACAATTAATGGTGACTACTATGCTAACATCCTAATAATCCATTTGCGTGCAGCCATGAGAAAGAACAAAACACATTTGCTGAAGAAACAATGGTTTTTACTCCAAGACAATGTCCGGCCTCATGTTGCTACTGATGCATTGGCAGCACTTACTAAAATTAATGGGACAGCACTGGATCACCCTCCATATAGCCCGGACTTAGCGCCCTGTGATTTCTGGGCATTCCCAACCCTGAAATAACAATTGCGCTGAAAGAAGTTCTCAACAGATGAAGAATGCCACAGCTGCAACACTAACCCTGATGTCACAAAACAGTCTCCTGCACATCTTTGAATCAGTGTTGAAACACTGCAAAAAGTGTATTGAATGTGAAGGACACTACTTTGAAAAAGAGTCTTCTGATTTTGATCAAAAACATCAGTCTCATTATTTTTCAATCAGCCCTCGTATCTATCGATCCATCGATCTATCTACCTACATAAATTAGTTTACTATACTGTGGTAAATTAGGTTTGCAATATCACATCAGCAGTATTTATGAGCTATCTTGAAGTGGATGGTGCTGTTCCTCATACACTGAGAGCACAAGTCAGTGATGGACAACCTGATATACTCGACACTGATATACTCAACACTGATATTCTTAGTCAGTGATGGACAACCTGATATACTTGAAGGACGGCATGTGCGACCTTTCATCTTCTTAAAGGCCCGCACACAGTGGTGGATCCAGAGGGGGCGATGGTAAGTGTTTTTGTGTAGGTTTGCATAGCCCCACTTAATCATTCACTCATTCAATGGTCATCCACCAATCAGTGTGCTGCACGTATGTGCCTGAGAAGAAGGCTGAGGATTACACCACCAGAGTTGCCAGGCAGGATCTTCTTTATGCCCTCCCCCTACCACCCACACATCTATTGCCCATACTTTGAACTCACTTTAAGAATGGAAAATCGGCCCCAAAATGCAGCCCAATCACCTATCCCCAAATGGTCCCATATGCCTCTCACTTGCTCACAAATTACGTATACCACATGCCACTCAGCTTGAGTCAAAATTTACTTATGTGCTGTTAGAACCACTTGTTTTCATGGAACCAACTACATGACCTGGGTCCTCACTGAGTGAAGTCCCTATCCTCTTGCGGGGATCCCCGGTGGGAGTCTTAGACTCCACGTCAGTGTATTTAATTGTGTCAATTTCATGTGTTTGTATTTAGGATCTATGTCATGTGTGTACTCTGATACACTCGCTGTCTGGTATGAGCTCCATGGTTATTGCATCTACTTCTTGTATCTCATTGCTTGTTATGTGCTGTTCCCACTGTGCCAACACATATGTGCCTCTCATTGCACGCTACGCACTATTCCCACAGTGCCAACACATTTGTGTATCTTACTGCATGCGAAGCACTGTGCCAACACATATGTGCCTCTCATTGCATGCTACGCGCTATTCCCACAGTGCCAACACATTTGTGTATCTTACAGCATGCTAAGCACTGTTCCTACTGTGCCAACACATACGTGCCTCTCATTGCACACTACATGCTGTTCCCATGGTGCCAACACATTTGTGTATCTTACTGCATGCTAAGCACTGTTCCCACTGTGCCAACACATATCTGCCCCTCATTGCACGCTACACGCTATTCCCACAGTGCCAAAACATTTGTGTATCTTACTGCATGCTAAGCACTGTTCCTACTGTGCCAACACATATGTGCCCCTCATTGCACGCTACACGCTATTCCCACAGTGCCAACACATTTGTGTATCTTACTGCATGCTAAGCACTGTTCCCACTGTGCCAACACATATGTGCCTCTCATTGCACGCTACGCACTATTCCCACAGTGCCAACACATTTGTGTATCTTACAGCATGCTAAGCACTGTTCCCACTGTGCCAACACATATGTGCCTCTCCTTGCACGCTATGCGCTATTCCCACAGTGCCAACACATTTGTGCATCTTATTGAATGCGAAGCACTGTTCCCACTGTGCCAACACATATGTGCCTCTCATTGCACGCTACGCGCTATTCCCACAGTGCCAACACATTTGTGCATCTTACTGCATGCTAAGCACTGTTCCCACTGTGCCAACACATATGTGCCTCTCATTGCACGCTACACGCTATTCCCACAGTGCCAACACATTTGTGTATCTTACTGCATGCGAAGCACTGTTCCCACTGTGCTAACACATATGTGCCTCTCATTGCACGCTACACGCTATTCCCACAGTGCCAACACATTTGTGTATCTTACTGCATGCTAAGCACTGTTCCCACTGTGCCAACACATATGTGCCTCTCATTGCACGCTATGCGCTATTCCCACAGTGCCAACACATTTGTGCATCTTACTGCATGCTAAGCACTGTTCCCACTGTGCCAACACATACGTGCCTCTCATTGCACACTACATGCTGTTCCCATGGTGCCAACACATTTGTGTAACTTACTGCATGCTAAGCACTGTTCCCACTGTGCCAACACATATGTGCCTCTCATTGCATGCTACACGATATTCCCACAGTGCCAACACATTTGTGTATCTTACTGCATGCTAAGCACTGTTCCCACTGTGCCAACACATATGTGCCTCTCATTGCACGCTACGCGCTATTCCCACAGTGCCAACACATTTGTGTATCTTACTGCATGCGAAGCACTGTTCCCACTGTGCCAACACATATGTGCCTCTCATTGCACGCTACACGCTATTCCCACAGTGCCAACACATTTGTGTATCTTACTGCATGCGAAGCACTGTTCCCACTGTGCCAACACATTTGTGTATCTTACTGCATGCTAAGCACTGTCCCACTGTGCCAACATATTTGTGTTTCTTATTGCATGCTACATGCTGTACAAACAGTGCCAACATATCTGTGTACTGTATTGCACACTAACAAACCACCACCTCTCAGAATATCGCAGCTATACCCCTTTCAGTGTGTTCCCCCGTAGAAGGAAAATCCAAGGCTTGACATGCAGGAAAATATATAAATCCAATCATGCAGTGTACACTACTATTGTGTTCTATTTGTCTTTGGGCATCCATAGTCCACAAAAAAAACCTATTGAATGTAGAAAATAGAACATATATCCAACATGTCGTACGGGATGTAGTCTACATCCCGGCACCAGTATCCCGACCGTCGGCATCCAGAATGGTTAGTATCGGGGTGCACGGGGAGTGTAGCATTTGGTAGCAGGGTTAAGTTTAGGCATTAGGGGGAGTGGTAGGGTTAGGCACTGGGAGGGAGGGTTAGGATTAGGGTGTGGGGGGGGGAGGTTAATATTAGGCACTGGTGGGGAGGTTAGCTTTAGGCAGCAGGGAGGGGGTGTTAGGTTTAGGGTGCAGGGACGGGGAGGTTAGGTTTAGGTACTAGGAAGGGGGGTTAGGTTTAGGCACCGGAGAGGGAAGGTTATGGTAGTGGTAGGGAACATACTTACCTTGCGTTCCTATGGGTGTTGGTATGCTGGATGTCGGTATTCTGAACAGCGGCATCCCGACAGCCGGGATATCAGACCCGACCCAGTCGTACACCATGTGCCACTTTGTTGTATAAAAACCACTGGCGGACATCATTATTAAATTGCCCAAGGTGTCTTTGACACTGAATAGAATAGAGTGCAAAAAAGTATTTTGTACATGACACAGTGTACAATGTTGGGTTTCCTTTTAACTATAGAGAATACTAACTGACCTTTCTAAATGACAGTCACTGTCTTTTTGTCTTTAGATCTGTGCTTAACCTGAAACCAGCAATTGGGAATATTAGATAAATCTGTGCTTAACCTGATCTGTGCTTAACCTGAAACCAGCCATTGGGAATATTAGTTAAATCAATAAGGGGGAAAACCACCCAGTCATGCAGTGGATATGTAAGTGTACATATACATCATCTCTGCACACATTCAGGTATTTCCATGCCATTACAGGCTGTTGTGCACATATTTATAGTCCTGCTTAGTCTGTGTTACATAAACTGCTCAGCTAACTAGCAGAGTGCTAACTGAGCTTCACATAGAATGATTGGTCCCTGTACTGAGATGGACAATGAGAGCACACAAGTTTTTTTTTTTTTTTTTATAGAAAACTAATGATGATCAAGGGATGAGATTCTTTTCCATGTAAGTCCCATTCCCATAATGTACATGTGCAGGGATTGGACAGTTCTTGTACAGTGATTATCTCAGGGTACGTTGAATGGAGTCAGTCTATAAATCATTGCCAATAGGTCTAAGCAGAAAAGTGTTTGTGTTCATAGCAATCTAGTTTGATTTAAGTCAGCAGATAGATCAGCAACTCATATTAGTAACATAATATGACAAAGGTATTGCATACTCATAACATTTCCTGGGCTTTGCCATGGTGACATTGATAGAGCACTGCTAGACTATTAGAGTCTTTGTAAACTATTTAAGAATAACAAAGGATGCATTCATTGTTGGCCTAAACTTTGCATTGTGTGCCATTCTAGCTAGTGTGTTAATGCCGGGTCTATTAAGCAAGACCTCATGGTCCATTACCCTTTCTTTAGATTTGACCCAATGAAGTCTAGGGGTCTTGGGCACAGTGTGAAGAAGCAAAAGACTTTACTCTCTCCCATGGAGCTCATTAGGTCTTTATAGAAATACAATAAATACTCACCCATTACTAACACTTGCTCTGAGGAATATTCACCAGACAAACAGCCTGGTGCAAGAAGGTAGTCATTGTTTTCTTCAGTTTTCAGCCCACATAACAATTAATAGCCTGACTAAAGTGAGGGATCATTTGTAAAAGTATTTCATGTTTTCATGGTGATGGTTCTACTGCGAGAAGCTCATCAGCTCTATATAGCACCCTCAGACCACTTTATCATATTGCCTGTAATAAAGTTTTCAGCTACAGTCCATTATTTTTAAATATCCATGTTTTTCTTTTTTTATAGGAATGTCTCTGGATCGTGAACCGGAATTTATAACTGGCTTTGTTGAGCTATACAGGCGCCATGACTGTCTTTGGCACACAAAGTCCAAAATGTACAGCAACAAATAGAAACGGTATCAGGCTTATGCGGAGCTGGCTGAGTACAGTAAACATACCACAATACTGCATTCATCATAGGCGAAACTGGGGGGTGGTTCGGGGGTGCACAAGATCATCAATTAGCCCAGTTCGCTTAAAAAAAAAAAATGCCAACCGGGGGAGCTGCTGCGCATGCCCAGCAGCAGCACTTCCCACAAGCAGCAAAGCAAAGGAGCAGCAGGTAAGTGACTGCATTGAGGGGGGTGGAGTTGGAGCTGTACACAGTGCTGAGGGGAGATTGGAGCTGTGCACAGGGGGGAGGGAGGGGGGATTTGAGCTGTGCACAGTGCTGAGGGGGGGATTTGGAGCTGTGCACAGTGCTGAGGGAGGGAGGGGGGATTGGAGCTGTGCACAGTGCTGAGGGGGGGATTGGAGCTGTGCACAGTGCTGAGGGGGGATTGGAGCTGTGCACAGTGCTGAGGGGGGAATTGGAGCTGTGCACAGTGCTGAGGGGGATTGGAGCTGTGCACAGGGGGGATTTGAGCTGTGCACAGTGCTGAGGGGGGATTGGAGCTGTGCACAGTGCTGAGTGGGGGAGGGGGGGTTGGAGCTGTGCACAGTGCTGAGGGGGGATTGGAGCTGTGCACAGTGCTGAGGGGGGATTGGAGCTGTGCACAGTGCTGAGGGGGGATTGGAGCTGTGCACAGTGCTGAGGGGGGATTGGAGCTGTGCACAGTGCTGAGGGGATTGGAGCTGTGCACAGGGGGGAGGGGGGATTTGAGCTGTGCACAGTGCTGAGGGGGGATTGGAGCTGTGCACAGCACTGAGTGCGGGAGGGGGGATTGGAGCTGTGCACAGTGCTGAGGGGGGATTGGAGCTGTGCACAGTGCTGAGGGGGGATTGGAGCTGTGCACAGTGCTGAGGGGGGATTGGAGCTGTGCACAGTGCTGAGGGGGGAATTGGAGCTGACTGCACAGGGGGCTGGGAAGGAAGGTTGGAGCTAACTGCACAGGGCTGGGGGGGATTGGAGCTGACTGCACAGGGCTGAGGGGAGAGGGGGGATTGGAGCTTACTGCACAGTGGGCTGGGGGTATGGTTGGAGTTGACTGCACAGGGCTCTGGGGGATTGGAGCTGACTGCACAGGGGGCTGGGGGGTGAGGTTGGAGCTGACTGCAAAGGGCTGGGAGTGTTGGAGTTAACACAGGGCTGGGGGACACAGGGCTGACGCACAGTGTAGCTGGGGGAATGGGGCAGAGAGACACACACGGGCCAATGGAATGGGGCAGAGAGATGCATACTGGGACTGAGAGACGCACACTGGGGTCAAGGAAATGGGGCTTAGAGACACACTGGGAAGTACACTGGGGCTGAGAGACGCACACTGGGTTCGGGGGAACGGGGCTGAGAGACACACTGGGGCAGAGTGATGCACACTGGGGCTGAGAGGCATACACGGGTTGGAGGAATGGGGCAGAGAGATGGACACTGGGGCTGGGGGGGATGGGGCTGAGAGATGCACACTGGGGCTGGTAGAATAAGACTGAGAGCCACAGGTGGGCCTGAGAATGTAAAGACACGGGGTCCTAGGGATAGAGAGAGACAAGGCGGCCTGGAGATAGAGAGACATGGAGGCCTGGAGATAAAGAGGCACAGAGAGCCTGGAGAACCATAGAAGGGCCTGGCGATGGAGGCATTGGGGGGTCTGGAGTAATGAAGGGGAGCCTGGAGAGACACAGAAGTTTGATCAGGGAAATTCACATTTTTCCTGCACAAAAGCTTCTGTTACTATAGTATATATTATCTGATGACATGATGTATATATATATATATATATATATTATCTAGATTATGATGTTGACGTGGGTTATATTTCTACCTAAACAGGCATCTTCCGGACAATGTGATCTCCTACATGAATAGTGAATATCGGCTGAAGATGCTCCCCAGTGAGGATAAAATTCCTCAGAGGTTCCCCGTTGCAGAGAAACCACCATATAGGTAAGAAAAGACTTTCAAACTGACTGGGGCCCCAAAAACCCGCCTAGGGGTGACACCAAGGTGACAGAAGCCGGGTGTTGCACTGTAGCATTAAATGCAGCACTCTGCTCCTGACAGTGTGAGGGAGCCGGCACTGCACAGTGCTCACCCGTACTTCTTCCACACACCCGACCACTGGGGTTCGGGCTGCGAAGCCATTCCCCCTTCTCAAGTGACTACGCCCACTGCTCACGAGGCCATGCCTTCTGCATCGGGTGACACCATGGGGAAGGACGCCACTAGTGTTTTTTTTCCAATATCTGACATGGTGCTAAAACTTGGACCACCCATTACCAGATCTCTAGTTTCGCCTATGGCGTTCATAGATTGGGTGCGCAGTAAGATTCAAAATCTGTGGACTGCCTTCATCAAAGAGTACAAGAAGGTGGAAAATTCAAAGCAATCGGGCGCTGGGGCCGACAGCATATATAAAAGCAAGTTCTGGTATTATGAGCAGCTCATGTTCTTGGTGCAGCAGGATCCTGTCCATCCATCTGTGTAGGTGATGGCAGAGACAGAGCAGTGCAGTTCACAGCAAGAGGATGTGGGGGAATCAGCAGAGGCATCTTTGGTAAGTAGAGACCCAGCAATGTGGAATGTCAGCAATTTGAAATACTCAGTCCCCAACACATTTTCAGATATACTCCTCCTGTCACGGCACGGCACGGTCCCCGTTAAAGTATGTCATATATTCCTCTCTGACCTTTTTGGCCAGAGCACTCCTGGTTTCAATCACTGGTGGTACAGACACTGAGAGAAACTGAGCAACCTCTTCCAGATGGTCTAGGTCTTCCACTGCAGCTGTGCCCAATAACCTTTGCTGGGTGGCTTTTTGCGCAGGAAGTTGTGCAGGACACAGCAAGCAGTGACCACCCAGTTAATCATCTCCATCTTTAAATTAATAGGGGTATGCAAAATCTGGAATCTGTTACTCAAGATCCCAAAGGTGTTCTCCACAATACGCCTTGCCCGAGATAGCCGGTAATTGAAGACCCGCTTCTCATGATTCAGTGCCCTCTATGGGAATTACTTCATTACATTCTCATGATGTCACGACCAGGGTTTCCCGGCATAGGGGATGACGGGTAATACCTGTGAGGATGCTATGGCGAGGGGCGTCTGGAGGTGGCGCTGGTGTCTGGCGGGGTGCATTGGCTACACGTAGTCCTGTGCGGACATACTGTCACTCTGGTCTGGTTAGGCTTGGTGGTGCTTTCGTTCCATTCTGGCATGGGCGCCGCCATCTTGCCTCTGGACATGTGACCTAGTTGCCCTATCCTGGTGTGTCACATGCTCTCTCTGGCCTGTCACAGTGCAGCACTGGGTATTTAAGGGAGTGCAGAGCTTCCTTTCATTGCCAGTGCAAAGTGTTTCTCAGCGAGAGCTGAGAGAGAGAGTTCCTGTGCTCATTCACCTGCCTGTTGGATCTCTGCCTAAGCCTGCTTTACCTGACCTGCTCCATACCCTGCTGGAATCCCCTGCCTCCTCCTTTTGCCTCTCCCTTGCCTGAGTACCTGTGTCAGCTGTTACCCTGCACCCTGCCTCCACTTACATTTCCTCTAGATATTTTCTCTTCAGCCTGTAATTCACCTCAGCCTGCAATTCACTTCAGCCTCACAAAACCTGGAATACTGGACTGCCTTCTGTTACCACTACCTGGACTTTTACCCATTGCATCACTACAGTTCCCAAGTGCACTTTAGTGCTAAACCCGGACTTTCTGTTTTGCCATATTCATGTCTGTTAAGCCACTCATTAAAAACTCCACATTTACTTTTAATCTGCTTCAGTGTCTGGTCCTATTACCACCCCGGGCAGACAACAAAACCAGAACCTAACACATGAAGGGCGAAAGCCTCGTCAGCTACGAAGACATAGTTCAGGCCGTGTTTCATAGCCTCTCTCGATGGCAAATGCAGGGTGTTCGTGGTGAGCCGTTGGTAGAATGCCATGGTCTTAAAGGAGCCACCGTCAGAAGCACGGCCGTTCTTCCCCACATCTACAAACAGGAACTTGTAGTTGGCGTTTGTCTCAACCCGGGTCTGTTTCCCCTGCCGCAGGGTCACTTAATGATTCTGCCAGCGTTTTCTGTCACATCCCAGATGCACAGGCTTCAGTGTTTCTCGACCTGCTAGGTCCAAAGTGAGATCTAAGCCTACTACAGAGTATTGCATTGACAAGTCCCAATCACCTGACTGTAGCGGCCAATCGAGAGATAGCCTGAGCCTCTCCATACCACCTGTCTCTGCTCAGCCTATCCCAGGTAACCCAGGGGTATATCTCCCAGCTGCTGACTCTACCAAATCGCCAATACAATGTCTAACCTCAGTTCCTACTGAGTGAGCTATACTGAGCTCCTGTTGCTTACCTGTATCCTGTTGTGCAGTTTTGCTTTCTCCTGCTATATGGATTCCTGCAAGTGATCTACACCTGGGGCAGCTATCCCACCTACAACTGGGGCAGCTATCCCACCGGCTGCACAGAGAATCTCAACCTGTTCCTGCTATCCGAACCTGCAACTTGCCTGTGTATCATTGCATGGTGAGTGTTCCTGGTTCCTGCGCCATTGATGCTGTTCCTGGTATCATCATCCACTATACATTCTGGTGTCCGGTCTGCATCCGGTTCTGTCTATGCCTGAGGCAGTTATCCCACTAGTTGCACAGAGAATCTCTACCTGTTCCTGTTACCCGAACCTACAACTCGCCTGTGTATACTTTTCTCACTACTTGGTGAGTGTTCCTGGTCCCTGCTCCATTTGATGCTGTTCCTGGTATCATCACCTACTACCCATTCCGGTGTTTGGTTTGCATCTGGTCCTGCTACCATCTGAGTGCTCCTGGATCCTAGACTATAGCGACAACCCAGTTTTAGCCTGGTGAATACGTTGCCAAGATCTACCACTCCAGCATTCCGGTTTACATTAAGAGTGTTTATTATATTTCTACAGTATTAATCCAGTATCAGCCTGGTCAATCTACTGCCACACTATCCTCTGATTGCACATACCAACTTGTCTCCAACACGGCATCTCTCTGCCGAGACCCGGGTTCGATTCCTGGTCAGGGAAATGTTCTACATTATATGCCAGGAGGCCTGCCAGCTTTCTTTACACGCCTCCACACACCAACACAGACTAATATCTGACACCTGGTTCACAAACAAATACAATTCTGATAGCGTTCACCACCGCCTTCAGAACAACGCTGAAGTACCCCTTATAGTTGTAGTAGTACGACCCGCTGTTGGCAGGTGGGGTAATCCTAATTTGCTTGCCGTCAATAGCTCCCTCTCAGTTAGGGAACTGCCACCGGCTCTCAAATTCATCCCCAATGGCTATCCACTGCTTGTAGGGAACTGTGAAAGAATAGAAAAAAAATTACTATATGACATTTATTTTATTTTTGTCTGTTAACAGACCCGACATCTGAAAAACCAAACATACACAGGAGGAGGAGGACCCACTACTATTAAAACCACCAGATGAATTTGACCACCTTGCTGCCTATGTGAGCGCAGCACTGAGAGCAATGGTCCAAGACCAAAGGACCAAAGGATTCAGTTTGAAAGACTGACGTCCGAACTGATATTTAAAGCTCAGAACTCTCTACTCACATCTGACACAACCATTGTAACCTGACCCGCAGTTCCTGCCCCCGATACACTCACCTTGCCGCCACCCACCTACTATTCAACACAGACATACCTTCAACCAACAGCCAACTACCCACCCTACCATTCTGCTCCCCCACCCACCTCCTACCAAACTCCTCCCCCACCCACCTCCTTCTACCAACCTCCACCCCCACCCACCTTCTCCTACCAACCTCCTCCCACCTCCTTCCAAACTACTCCACCATCCACCTCTTCCTACCAACCTCCTCCTCACCCACCTCCTCCTTCTAAACTCCTCCCCACCCACCTCCTCCTACCATGCTGCTCCCCCACCCACCTCCTCCTTTCAACATATTCCCCACCTCCTCCTACCAACCCAGTTGTCCACCCTTCCAGCCCAGTATTTTCTCTGTAATACTTGAAGCTCATAAGGAGAATGCTGCTTTCGCACAATTGTGATGTTGGGTCCCCCCCCGTAATTATACTTTCTGCATTTTATACAGTTGTTTTCTACCAAAAATCCGCCATGTTGGCATAGTTTAGCACAGTAATGAAGAAGTTTCATACTCCCTGATAAATATGGTGCTGTATGCAGCAGGGTGTTTGTGACACAGACTCAGGCGGGTTAATGAACACATGCTGGAAGTGCATTTCAATGGGGCCTGGACCACTGAGTTTGCACTTGCAGCATGTATTTGCAGCCCTGAAATCTGTGCCACAAACACCATAGCTCATACAGCACCATACTTATCATGGATTAGGTAACTTGAAGTAACTTTTTGCATTTTATAAATATATATATATATTATATTTAAAATAAGTATGTATGTTTTATACATTTTATAGGCCATGTTGGCCACAGAAACACACAAAAAAAACTAAAAAACTTTTGTTGAGTCTTTAATATTTCACAAACTATAGAAAGTTTAAATAAAACATTCGTCTGGTTTAACTATAATAAAAAGTGTGGTGTGTGTTTTATCTTACCTTACAATAATGGAACTGCAGCACCTTCACGATAGCCTTGCAGGTTTCAGGGATAATGCGTTCCAAAGCTTGAACCGAGATATGGGTCGCAAACTTTAGATCTTCAAAGGAGCGTCCCGCAGCCAGGTACCTCAGTGTAGCCACAAGCCTCTCCTCGGCCGTGATGGCCATCCAAAACTTGGTGTCCTGCTTCCAGATATAGGGGGTCACCAGACGCAGAAATTCCTGGAAGGTGGTGTCATCCATCTGCAGGAAGATGCGGTAGTCGTCTGAATTATTCTCCTTCATCTCCGTCTCCAGCAGCCAATCCTTGGTCCAGCAGGACCTCATTCTCCTCCTATGCTGGGCTCTCCTCATTCAGCTTTACCACAGCATAGGACAGCAGAGCTATATATTGGCAGGGATCCATCACCACAAAAAGCAGGATATAGCACAGGAGATAGAGCAGAATAAAGCACTTTGTAAAGCCAGGCAATGCACAGTAGCTAGCAATGTGGAGCATTCAGCAGGGTAAAAACCAAGCCTCACTAGTCACAGAACAAACAGAAGTGTGCAGAGCTAAAATGGCTGCCATTTTTTATACCCCACAGTGAAGCCCAGCCCTCTATTTAAATTAAGGCCCAATCTATTGGAGGACAGAATGTTTTTGCTGAGGCACACGATCGATCGTATCATGACCCATTGTATAGGGGCGAGAGTGATCGTACATCAGATCGTATGTAAATCTTGTGTGAAAAAAGCAGCAAATCATGCGGCTGGGACTGCCAGGGAGTTCCTGGGAGTTCAAGGGAAATCATATGATGAATCGCATCTAATGCTGGTCGTACTAGTGTATGGCCAGCATTATGAGAGTTGTTCCCTGTTCTCATTAATATTAAATTTAAAATGCAGTCCCCATATAGTAATCATAGAAAGGCGGCACTCAAAGACTGCACTTTAGGTGAAATAGAAGTGTTTACTGAACATTACCATTTCAGGGATGGTCTCCCCATCATCAGGATAAAGGTGAATAAAACAGTGCATGTATAAATACTTTAGGTCTGGACCCCCACCAATAGCACAGGATCCCGCCGTCCACGCTTCTGGGCACCGCATTTGGGGCCTGATTCAGACCCACTCGCGAGCGGCTGTCCGCTCGCAAGTGGGTCGATGTTATGGACTGAGCATGCGCACGACGGAGGGAGCTCCGTCGTGCGCATGCGCCAGACGCGACGAGCGAAGGAAAGTCCTTCGCTCGTTGTGTCCGATCAAAGGGGGCATGCTGTCAATGTTGATTGACAGCACGCCCCCTTTGGTGGGCGTGCCAGGGGCGTGCCTCCCTGACGTGGGCGTTCCCACGGGAACGCCTCCCGTCAAAAGCCGGCCCACTGACATCACTAGTGATGTCAGTGGGAGTGATTTTGGCTCTGATAGAGCCAAAATCACTCCGGAGCTTGCGGTTGAAAACCTCAACCGCAGGCTCCGGCTCGCAAATTCGATGGTCGCGATGGTCTCGACCATCGCGACCATCACAATGCACGCTCGTATAGCCTGTGGGTGGTGACCCACAGCTATACGAGCGTCCAGGAGGACGCTCCATGAAAATGGAGCCCGGCCCTCATTCAGAGCGTGCGCTCTGCTCAGAGCATACGGCTCAGAATGAGGGCCTTAGTACAGTAAATTTTTATATGCAAAGGTAGAAGACAAAACTTGTATTTGATGTAGAAGTTGGTTCTGGACTGGTTGCTATGTATGGATTGAAATACATTTAAATATGTTTTATTGTTTGTAGAATAGAACATGATCTAATGCCATTTGATCATTGGATAAAACATATGTGCACTGTTTTATTCACATTTATCCTGATGATGGGGAGACCATCCGTGAAATGTTGATGCATTTTAAATTTAATATTAATGAGAACAGGGAAGAACTCTTACAGCACTGTCCAGTGGTTTAACTCCTAGAGGCAGTGGAAGCATTGGCCGGCACAAGCTGTCTGAAGATCGGCCTGACAACCTTCTCTGCTGTCTGGGCCATATTTCCCTGGGCATAATATCGGTCAATGGTTACCTCAAGCTCCTGAAATGTCTACGGATTGATTTGTAGAACCCGCCTTTGCAGCTCCTGCTTTAGGTTCCGCACACTATTGTCGATTGCCAGGCTTTCCAGGATCCTGGCCAGTGGGTTTCATTCGGGCTCTAACCAACTGTGGGTTAACTTTGCCAGATCGGCTAGCTGAGCATGCATTGAGGATCCAGGCCTATATCACCAGTCATAGAAACGCTGTGCCTTCCCAGGCACTGTCACCTCTACCCACACCAGAATTGCGCCTTTTACATGCCGATAATTTATCACCTGGGCTTCGGACATATCTACATAGGCCAGCTGTGCTTCTCCCATCAAATAAGGATTGAATTGTGTCACCCACTCCTCTATTGTCCATTTAAGCCGAGTTGCCGTCCTCTCAAAGCACAACAGAAATGGCTTAACATTGTCTGATGGTGTCATCTTTTGTATCCCGGCAGGCCCCCATTCACCCAGTCGCAGCTGACTGAGCATTGCCTGTAACAGTTTGTTGCACTTCACCTGGGCCTCAGCAATTGCTTATCATGCATCAGCAAGCCAGTGTTTTTGCACTAATATAAACTAGCTGCCAGTGGCCCCTGTATTATACCCGCTAAAGAGGCACAACACACACAAAAAAAAATAACTTTCCCTTTAAGTGGGGTTAAACAGTCTTGCAAATTAATGGTTTGTTCACAATACACACAGAAACAAACTCCCCTGGTTTACTTGTATCACATTGTGTTTCAATACAGTCAAAACATTTCTTTATGTGGCACTACAATAACCAGCAAAAAGCAAATCACTGTGTCTTTAATTGGGCTTATACAGATGATTTTCTGTCCAACCATCCAACTAGTTGATTGGTTGGAATGAAAATCTGGTAACGTATGGGAGTAACTGATGATCAGCAATTTGCTCCTAAATGCCAGAAAACAGATGAAAATGGTCGTTCAGACAAGTTTGTTAAATGTTTGATCTAAACAATTTGTTCAAACAACAGTTTTTGTCCATTTTTCAGCGTTTGGGAGCAAATTGCTGATTGTCATTTGCTTTCATACCTTACCAGATTTTCATTCCAACCAATCAACTAGTTGGATGGTTGGACAGAAAATCTTTACGTGTGTACCCAGCTTAACACAGATACATCTTTCTTTAGCAGCCTGTGCTTATATATCTGTACCACACCCAAACTTAGCAAGACCAAGTAAAAACACAGAGAAACACATTTGGTGCTTTTCAGCCAGATAAAGACCTTTTTTTTTCTGCTGCAACTAATCTCAGAAACAGTTGAGTTAGTTTAAAAATAATCGCACTGTGTATACACTTGTTTCTCTTTACAAATAACACAGCATAAACTTTATACATTTGCACCCAGCACAACTTTTCCACATGTGCAAATAAACCAAGTTTTACAGGCTGGTTAACCTCACTCACCAACCCAACAAGACAGCGTGTGGACTCTGCCACATGAATCGTGGCTAGCAGAATGATCCCACGAATTACACCACTTTGTATTCTCCTTACAAAGAACACACTTGACAGCAGTTGCCCTTGTCAGATGGATTTTTACTAGGGATGTGCAGGCTCGGATAGGTTCGAATTTGCACGCCGAGTTCTGATTTTTCCCTCCAAAAATCAGGTCTCAGAAAGAGACAAAACGTCATCTTTCATGGACAAACATAATTATTCCTTGACAAAAGTCCACGGAAGATGATGTTTGTCCATGAAAGAACCTATCCGAGCCTGCACATCCCTAATTTTTATTGATGCAAAGTGTTATATCAGCACATTTACATTCAGCATATGGCTACCTGACACTAAACTAAACATTACCAGCTTTATATCACCTTGCCGACTAATTCAGTGTCAGGAGCACCTTCCCCCTGAATTCCAGAACCTTTTATGACACGCATGCACGCACACACACACGTGATGCAGCTGTGTTTTAAAGGTATCCAGCCTTTTTGTTTGTTCCAGGGAATAAGTCATGTCCTTTATAGCAGAACATAGCAAAGAACCCTCTTTGCCACTATATATATATATATATATATATATATATACACACAAGGTCTTGCAAAAACAGATAAAAAGACCCCATATATTTTGCCACGGAACCCTGCTATGTAGATTGTAGGAGCTAAGATTTAAATATATCATACCTTTAGATACAATGAAGGGAGTTCACTTTTAAAGTCGCCTAAGGGCCTGATTCAGACCCACTCGCGAGCGGCTGTCCGCTCGCAAGTGGGTCGATGTTCTGCACTGAGCATGCGCACGACGGAGGGAGCTCCGTCGTGCGCATGCGCCAGACGCGACGAGCGAAGGACTTTCCTTCGCTCGTTGTGTCTGATCAAAGGGGGCGTGCTGTCGATGTTGATTGACAGCACGCCCCCTTTGGTGGGCGTGCCGGGGGCGTGCCTCCCTGACGGGGGCGTTCCTAAGGGAACGCCTACCGTCAGAAGCCGGCCCACTGACATCACTAGTGATGTCAGTGGGAGTGATTTTGGCTCTGATAGAGCCAAAATCACTCCGGGCCTTGCGGTTGAAAACCTCAACCGCAGGCTCCGGCTCGCAGTTTCGATGGTCGCGATGGTCAAGACCATCGCGGCCATCAAACTGCACGCTCGTATAGGCTGTGGGTGGTGACCCACAGCTATACGAGCGTCCAGGAGGACGCTCCATAGTTATGGAGGATGGCCCTCATTCAGAGCGTGCGCTCAGCTCAGAGCGTACGGCTCTGAATGAGGGCCTAAATTCGCTGTGTGTGAGTTTTGTATCCAGGTCACAGGATGCAATAGCCCGAGATTTGGAGACTGAATCCCCAACATACCAGCGATGTGTTATGAAGGCCACATTGCTAGCATTCCAGCATGTTTCCTGTGTGTTTGCTAGAAATTATTAAAAAGTATCATCACTATTGCTGCTACCTAGGCTGGTATTGGGTAAATCAGGGGGACAAAGTTGTTTCCATTACCAGCACTAGATTTGACCAAACAGGGCTAGTTGTACCATAAAGGGGAGACCCTCAGTGATTCCACCAGCCGTAGGCCAGTTAGCACCAGGCCTGGTTTCCCCAGGGGAGTGGGCCCATAAAAAAATGCTGGGTTAGGTGGGAAATGTCTAGAAGGGAGTTTTGTGTTTATGTGTAGGTTAAGAACAAATGACCCTAACAAGGCATATAGTGAGATGTGTTAATAATACCCTGTTTGGAGGGTAAGTTGAGGGCCTTAAATGTTAGTGAGACCTGCAGGGTATATAAGTGTGTTACTGTTTGTTATTTCTGTGACTAATGTTTAGTTACAGGATGCCTACAGATTACAAAGTTCCGTTACAATAAATGTATTGTTTTATTATCTCATTGTGAGCGGGATGTACTAAGCATTGCATCAATGATGCTGTACATTCCACTACTTATACTGACAAGGGGTGCTGGGAGGTATACGATTGGATTTCTCTCAGGGGGAATTCGCAAGAAGCCCAGAGGCTTCTATTGGGTAGCACCATGTAAAGATGGCGTTACCCATCGGGTGCAAGCTCCAGAATGAATTGCATTCTGGAGCTTGGTACATATGGATATGTGTCCAAAACTGTGAAAACGGGGGTTTTCAGAGTTTTGACCACATTACACACTTTAGTACATCCCACCCATAGTCACTATACTGTTACTAGACGACGCTTATTGTACTTATAACTTTTATTTTAAAAAAAGTTAATAATTGCTAACAGGTTTCACCAAGCCAACGCCTTATGGTCTGGCAGCAGGTAAGGAGTAAATCACCCACTACAGTGCAACCAATCACTGAGATACCAGGATCACAATAGTGACCATGTTTTTAGCACCATTGAGGTTTTGCATATTTTTTTTGCTAATAATTACTATTTATTGGCTGAATTTAACACATTTAAAATATAAATAAATAAAAGACTGCATGTGGCATATAGGCAAAATATTGCACAATGTTGTTAACGCTTTAAACACATCCTGTGGTAGAAATCACAGCTTTCAAATGTTCCTTGGAGCAACACAGGCATATTTTATCCAATTATAATGTATGTCAGAAATAGGCAAAAGTCTTTTTGTATGTTCTGGATTTTTTAGATCTTTTCACGGATTTTCAATAATACGGATGTAAAGGAAATTCAAAATTTGAATCTTATTTTCTTGTAAGTACTTCATGCTAATTTTAAGGTTTTTAGATCAATGTCTTTTTCAGATTTAGGGGAAGATGTATCAAGCCTCGGAGAGAAATAAAGTGGAGAATATACCCAATGCAAACAGCTGCTAACTGTCATTTATCTAGTACAGTCTTTGAAATGACAATTGGAAGTTGGATGGTTGCTTTAGACAACTCAGCTTTATCTCTTTCTCCAAGTCTTGATACATCTCCCCCATAATGTCTTCACCAACTCTGGGGCATTAGCCATGCCTCTCAGCATTGTGAGCGCAAGGATTGGAGACAGGGGGTTTACCACATCCCCAGAGGCATAGTGTCCCGAAAAGTGTTGGCTGCTTCTCTAGTAGCAATTGTGCATGGCACACCCTTTCACTGCTGCTTTGTTATGTAGAACAGCAGAGAATAGGACATCTTTTCCAACTGCCAAAATCAGGACATTGAGACAAATTTGTCACATGCAGTCAATAGTGATTGTAAGGAAATATGACATGTTCATGTACTGTAGAGGTTTATTTATTTTCACCTAGAGATTCAGTGCACACAATTGTGCAGCCTATCAGCCAGTCTCTAGAGTAGCCATTTAGAATCAGTATCTTCATGCTTCAAGCAAAAATAAGAATCATTGCTTTTCCATCTACTGCAATCATTTTGTAACATAATTCAAGGAAAACTCCTAGTTCCCAGATGAAATCATTGACATCACTAATTCAGTTTTATTTCCCTAAACATAATCTCTTCCGCCAAAGAGACTGTACTAGGCTTGATTGTGTTAACAGGGAGGTCTGAATTTATCCTTAGATAAAATACTATTCTTTAAAACTATTTTAAAAAGATCTTATATTTGTCATAGCGTACAGATGTAAATCAGGTGATCAACAGCAAGTACTGTAAAACCCAATCTACATGTGGTGTAATTTGCACAAGCTATTGAGAACAAACTGAGCCGTGTATCCACAATCAGTGGTCCTCCTTATTATATTCTGCAGGTTGAAGAGTTACTCATTTATTTGTCTCAAATATTTGCATGTGTCCAATCATTTGCTATTGTTTCCAAATGCTTAAATGACATAGAAAACAAACTATTTACCAATTTACAAATCCTTGTTTCATCCCAGACAAAATCAGAAATGTGTTAGACAAAACATCTGCCTATGGAAGTGATGCTTCTTATAAATGATGAGATCTTGAAATTTCATTACAAGTAACCTTTGGCTTCCAATTGGCTAGACAATAGGCAATGTTGTTAAGGGCAATTTCCATGCACAGCATGTGGGTCCTGTTTGGCCATCCAGAGACATGGTTGTTTACTGTTCAGAACTGTTTATGCATTTTAAGCAGTCTCCCTGGGAAAGCTTAATAAATCACAGTTAAATGAATGTCCTGTATTGCTCATGATTTCACTTATGTATTTAATTAGGTTTTTACAATAAGAAAGTAGTTGGAAATAACAAGCTTTCATTTTCATTGCAAAGTTTAAATAATAATGATCCATGTTCATGGCCAGGGCATACTCACACTGTGTCTGTGAGCTTTATCTGAAACTACAGTTTTGTTTTTAGTTTTTAATGAGACAACATTTTTGGCTGGCAGTTGGAGGTCACACACTCATAGTTCACTTTGTGTTTAAAGTCGACTAGATAAAACCAGTTAAAGAAAAACATTTTTCTTTTAAAGGGATACTCTTATGATGCAAATGTATTCATGTTTATAGCTCTTAAATACTATTACTTTGTTATTTTGTATAAAAATCATTTTGCACCTAGTGATATTGTGATACTATTTATGGGATTAATGTCTAATTATAATTGCAGTACAGTTCTCATTGTAGCTGTTTTCCCTCCCATTCTCACTCATTTCTCATAGTTTATTGTGCTGCATTGTCATTAGTGGTCTGATAATGTTGTCTACATGGTATTGGTAAATTAAGACAAGATACTAGCATGAACCTGATACCAAATGCTATGAAACAGTCTTGAAGCAAGAGAGTGTGTCAGTGATTCAAAACAAAATCACAAACCAATGAATTTAACATTTTATTGTTGTGTTGATTACAGGCCCCAATTTAGTATCTTTAGTTTGGATTCCAACACTTGTTGCCTTACACTCCCTCCAACTTGGGAAGAGGAGAGCAAAGCTAGTTGTGGTGAGAGGTTTCACTTATAAGGATCTGAGACTCGGTGGCCACTGCCTTGCCAGCCTTAAGCTGGAACCCTCTGACTGACAGTACAGGTATCAGTCTCAAAGATCCAGTAGTCAAATAATGACTTGGAATTCTAAGACACTTGGATACTCCTAATGACGAAGTTTTCTAGTGCAGTGAGTTAAAATGACATATTACTAAAGGTATACATTGTTATATGATTCGGACTGGAGACCACAGGGTTTATGAACAGTAGTGTTTATGCTATACCACCTGCATTTGGAATAATATGCAGTTCATAAAAAAAATTAAATATGTTTACTGATTTCAGTCATTATTTCAGCTATTTAATATGGTTATACACTAACAATAGTCTTCTTCAAATTCAATCAATTTATTGCTTAGGATCTATTTTCATATATTTGTTACAAATGGTAACACATGCACAACATATAAAATAAATATTGCAGCTCTTAAACTCTCTCTCATAACCATTGAAAATAGAAACAAAAACATTTATATTTGCTACCACTAGCAAATCACAATACAAGTTATGTATGTCTTGTGACACATTCCCAGCAAACATCACTTGGACACTTTTTTTACAGCAGCTATTCTATATATTGTAAGAGAACTCAATGTAAAGCTCTAGGCTTTATTTAAGTTATGTGCATGAGTTAATTGTTGTCCATGTCATAGGCACTTGACATAATGAATGAGCTGGACACACCTTCTCCCAGAAGAGCCCCTTGTCTTATATCGGTGGAGATGTGGAGTGCACATGGGGGCTGCATCTGTAACTTGTATTCAATGACATTTCTTTACTCTCTGACTTATCCAGCCTGCCTGTGCTCCCCAGCATTGCAGCTCTACAAGGCAAAGTAGATAACAACTGCAGGAAACTTTGCCTAAGTTGTGCCTGGTGCTTAGGATGATGTCTGGAGCAGCTGTATCTCCTCCTGCTGTGAGATGGGACCTGGAGAGGCATCCTGCTTCCCTCCACCATACCTCGGTACCTCCTGGCTGTGGGGGTCTGGGGAGAAGTTTCCTGATAGATGACCTGCTGAGGGATGAGGAGCAGCCTGCTGTGCAATATGTGCCTGTGGCAGGCAGCACTTGGCCAGCAGTCAATCTGTGTCCGGCAGCGGAACAAATCAGCCCCTCGGGAGGTACATATCCTGTAACATGGGCTGTACATCTGGTTAGCCCGGCTGTTCGTTTTCCGCCACACACAGGGGCCGACTTCCAGCACAGAGCAGGTAGGTGCCACAGCCCATGTACTGACTCCTCTCACTACCGCCACCAGCTAACTGCAAGGGAATGATACTTACCTGCATCAGCCCATATAACCAACTGATGCTGAGTACATACACCCACCCACAGGTAACTGGATGGCAAAGTTTGTATACAAAACACAATCTGCCATATACATAATACTGATGTGTGCAAGAACTCAATATAGTATAATCCTGTACAGTACTATGGTTTAATGCTGTTTATTATGTTTTGGTTATCTATCTGTATATATCTGTTCAAATTAATAATTGCTTCTGCTTTGCAGGAGATTGACAAATCAATTGCAATAATCTATGATTGTATCGTATTATTTTAATGAGACAGACAAATATAAATAGCTTATTAAAGGTCTTCGATATTGATGGAGGTAGATAATTATACTTCATAGAAGACCTGAGAAATATATATTTAATCCACTACTGAGAGTTCCAATGATTATACGTTTATTCATTTAGTGCTAATAACAAAGTAATTCACACATAATTAAACAATAATTTGATTGAGTAATTAATGAGACAATGATTTATCATCTTCAGGAAACAAGCCAATGTAACATCTGGCATAGACCATCTGTTCTGTAATGATAATTGTGTGCTTGTGGACAGGCACCAAGAAACTTTCATATGAGAGCAGTAGCTGCAAGTTATTCATTACTATTTATGTATGTCATTTATTTATACTACCTGACCATTTCTGATGTCATTTATTTATACTACCTGACCATTCCTGATGTCATTTATTTATACTACCTGACCATTCCTGATGTCATTTATTTATACTACCTGACCATTCCTGATGTCATTTATTTATACCATCTGACCATTTCTGATGTCATTTATTTATACTACCTGACCATTCCTGATGTCATTTATTTATACCATCTGACCATTTCTGATGTCATTTATTTATACTACCTGACCATTTCTGATGTCATTTATTTATACCACCTGACCATTTCTGATGTCATTTATTTATACTACCTGACCATTTCTGATGTCATTTATTTATACTACCTGACCATTTCTGATGTCATTTATTTATACTACCTGACCATTTCTGATGTAATTTATTTATACCATCTGACCATTTCTGATGTCATTTATTTATACCATCTGACCATTTCTGATGTCATTTATTTATACTACCTGACCATTTCTGATGTCATTTATTTATACTACCTGACCATTCCTTATGTCATTTATTTATACTACCTGACCATTTCTGATGTCATTTATTTATACTACCTGACCATTCCTTATGTCATTTATTTATACTACCTGACCATTTCTGATGTCATTAATTTATACCACCTGACCATTTCTGATGTCATTTATTTATACTACCTGACCATTTCTGATGTCATTTATTTATACCATCTGACCATTTCTGATGTCATTTATTTATACTACCTGACCATTTCTAATATCATTTATTTATACTACCTGACCATTTCTTATGTCATTTATTTATACTATCTGACCATTTCTGAGGTCATTTATTTATACTACATGTCCATTTCTGATGTCATTTATTTATACTACCTGACCATTTCTGATGTCATTTATTTATACTACCTGACCATTTCTGATATAGTGCTATAAAAAAAAACCAGTCTACTCAGTATTTATGTAGTGTAGACATGGCATGCTGTGCTGTACACACACACACATATATATATATATAATTATATATATTAGTATTACATTCAGAGTCAATATGTTACTCACATCTAATTGCAAGATAATAACCTTAGGCCTCCGATGTGACTCTTAGCGTTTATTAACATTGATTTGATCTATAGATACTAAATATTTTTAAAGAAATGTTCGTGGTAAAAGGTGAAAGTTTTTTTACATTTATATGAAAATGTGTTTTCAGACATTATAAAACACAATATTTAGTTAGGTGGTTAGATGCTATAATTTTATTAAAACTATATAATTGATTTAAATTTATAAACATATCATGTGTAGTTGTGTTCTTTGGTACTTGTCTATATAACCACAATTTATTTAATTAAGAAAACTGTTAAAAAAAAGAAACAGAAATGTAGCCAATTATAAATGTTTCATTTACAGTGCACAACAAGTTTTATGCTTTCAAACATTCTAGAGATTATGTAGCTAATAATAAGAAACTGTCCACATTTTGGAACCGACACAATATAGTTGTTATATGAAATTTAAATATTACAATAAAACAGTTCATATTTTATTATTAATGCATGAATTGTATGCAAAATGTATTTTAGAATTTCATACATATTTCACTTGTGTGTCACAAATTCAATGTATTCCAGAGAAAAGAAAAAAAAATTTTGTTTGTTTGGTTAGAGGCTTTTTGTGTTTATCTGTGTTCAGAAGCCTGCCATCAGACATAACTAAATTCATGGGAGTTAGTTGTTTTTTTTTAAATAATTTAATTGTTGTGAGTAATGATAATCTTTACATTGTATCAAGATGTACTTATGAGACATATATAAAGGTCATGTCTGCATCAAAATTAAAATTATTTAATTGCAAAATAAATGTGATGCTGTTAGTGGGAAGGGCATTTTGGAGTTGACTTTAATGACCTTTTACACCAAACTTATTCCTAACTTATAATTTTAAATGAAAGGGTATTTTTTTCTCATTGGTGTTTTTGTAGCTTTTCCATTATAAAATAATATATTTGAATCTAAGCACACTAAAAACAAATAACATATCTGCATATTTTGGGTACCACTTCCAATATAATTCTATTTTGAACTAAAATATCTGATTTCAAACAAGGGTATAATAATGAAACTGCATGGTCACACAGCAGATGGCAAAGTAATGTCACATGCTAAAATTTTCTTTGTATGTGCATATAGGGGATTTAGTGGAATTGGTGTTTCTTGGAGTAAATGGCTGGAACATGAAGCTTATGCCAAATACCTAGTTACAGTTCTGCAATTATGGTGTTGTAACAACACAACTGGCCTTATTCAACAGGTGCAGGTTTTCCATGATGGGATTAAGACAAAACACTATATGAATACTGTGAATACTGTCCGTCACCTACTGCATGCTTGTTTGTAGCCCATGCCTACCAGTGTGGAGACACTGTACAGTATTTAGTCTACAAGGTGTTCTAAGAACACTTTGCTTACAACTACAGAGGTAATAATTAAGGGAGAATTTAGGGCTTTAAACATTATATACTTTCTCAAGGAGTATCTAATAAACATAACATATTTTTGTAGAAATCCCTATAAAAAGCTTATCTGATTTTTTTCCCCAAACAAAAAACACATTCATATGAATGATTTTTTTAAACCTTTCTTTTGTCACTTCCAAGCCACATTCTCAGCCTCGTCATGATTACTGTACTATGTATAACACATAGCTATACAACAATTCCATGGAGTGTCGAAATTAGACAATGCTTGTCTTTGGGGGGATGGTATTAGAGGTGGAAGTCACAGAGATAATTATACAAATGCAGGTCATTTTTTAAGAAGGGGAGGATGGGGAGTAACGAGTTTCTTAGCAATATCAGTGCTGTTCTAAAATATCCTCAATTTATGGCCTGGCCAACAGATGAAGTTTTGACCACTATAAACACAGCTGCAGGCTATAACTAAGACTTCTTGTTCAAATCCACACCATTGCTCTATAATATAATCAACATCATTATGCATTGAGCGACAAGGTTTCAGATACAGTACTGCCAGTACCATTGTTCAGGTTGATACCAAATGGCAATTACTATGCAATTTATACGGGGACATACTTATAGTAATTTTTCACTTAAGTAGGAAACAGGAAACATTAATAATCCATTAATAACCTTTATTGACACAGACTGAATATACATTACATTAATAAACTAAACAAGAAAATGCAATTAAGTAACCTAAATACATTCATATAATAGATTATCAGGTGTTACTCAAGTGTGTGAATTTCATGAATTATAATATGAAAATATAGAAATAAATAATTGAAACATCCTTTCAATACATAATGACAGTCTTAAACCTATCCAGTCTTCTGAATGGACATAATTGCCATTCTGTATGTATGTATGTATGTATGTATGTATATACACTACCGTTCAAAAGTTTGGGGTCACCCAGACAATTTTGTGTTTTACATGAAAACTGACTTTTATTTATCAAATGAGTTGCAAAATGAATAGAACATATAGCCAAGACATTGGCAAAGTTAGAAATAATGATTTTTATTTGAAATAATAATTTTGTCCTTCAAACTTTGCTTTCGTCAAAGAATGCTCCTTTTGCAGCAATTACAGCATTGCAGACCTTTGGCATTCTAGCTGTTAATTTGTTGAGGTAATTTGAAGAAATTTCACCACACGCTTCCTGAAGCACCTCCCACAAGTTGGATTGGCTTGATGGGCACTTCTTCCGTACCATACGGTCAAGCTGCTCCCACAACAGCTCAATAGTGTTGAGTTCTGGTGACTGTGCTGGCCACTCCATTACAGACAGAATACCAGCTGCCTGCTTCTTCCCTAAATAGTTCTTGCATAATTTGGAGGTGTGCTTTGGGTCATTGTCCTGTTGGAGGAGGAAATTGGCTCCAATCAAGCGCTGTCCACAGGGTATGGCATGACGTTGCAAAATGGAGTGATAGCCATCCTTATTCAAAATACCTTTTAGCATGTACAAATCTCCCACTTTACCAGCACCAAAGCAGCCCCAGACCACCACATTACCTCCACCATGCTTGACAGATGGCGTTAGGAACTCTTCCAGCATCTTTTCACTTGTTCTGCGTCTCACAAATGTTCTTCTGTGTGATCCAAACACCTCAAACTTCGATTCGTCTGTGCATAACACTTTTTTCCAATCTTCCTCTGTCCAATATCTGTGTTCTTTTGCCCATATTAATCTTTTCCTTTTATTGGCCAGTCTCAGATATGGCTTTTTCTTGGCCAATCTGCTTAGAAGGCCAGCATCACGGAGTCGCCTCTTCACTGTAGACGTTGACACTGACGTTTTGCGGGTACCATTTAATGAAGCTGCCAGTTGAGGACTTGTGAGGCATCTATTTCTCAAACTATAGACTCTAATGTACTTGCCTTCTTGCACAGTTGTGCACCGGAACCTACCACTTCTCTTTCTTCTCTGGTTAGAGCCTGTTTGTGCTGTTCTCTGAAGGGAGTAGTACACACCATTATAGGAAATGTTCAGTTTCTTGGCAACTTCTCGCATGGAATAGCTTTAATTTCTAAGAACAAGAATAGACTGCTGAGTTTCACATGAAAGTGCTCTTTTTCTAGCCATTTGGAGAGTATAATCGAACCCACAAATGTGATGCTCCAGATACTCAACTAGCTCAAAGGAAGGGCAGTTTTATAGCTTCTCTAATGAGCAAACCCATTTTCAGCTATACTAACATAATTGCACAAGGGTTTTCAAGGGCTTTCTAATTATCCATTAGTCTTCTAACGTGGTTAGCAAACACAATGTACCATTAGAACACTGGAGTGATGGTTGCTGGAAATGGGCCTCTATACACCTATGTAGATATACCTTTAAAATCCAGACGTTTGCAACTAGTATAATCATTTACCACATTAACAATGTTTAGAATGTATTTCTGATTCATTTAATGTTATCTACATTGATATATATTCTTGATCCAGCAAATTGATTGTTGCTAATTTGATCAAATATCAGTGAAATTACAATTGTAAGAAAGAATGTAAGAACACGAGAAATAAAACTAACATCTTTATTTAAAATACACTAACAATCACAAACACTGCCTTGGTTGCTTCTAGATTGTCCTTACTATGTGCCTGCTGCATGTTGGCCCCTGATAGTTAATTATATTAATATTTCATGTAGTATGGGATATTTTTTGATTTACTCTAGGAAGAGGCGCTACCACCAGAGTCCACTGAGTCTTCTGTCCATTAGCACAATCACAGAATCTATTTATGTTGGGTATTCACTGTGAGATAAAATGTCTTTCAGACTGACAGACATTTTATCTGACAGCCTGAAACCCATCAGATATCATGATCATACACTGTGAGATATGTTGTGGAAACAGTTCCCCGTTTTTCCCCTGTGAAGATACAGGGGAACTGTTGGCCGGTCAGCAGTGGAGGTGCATACACTGCCAGATGCGGCTGACCAATTATCGTATTTATCGGATATGCTGAACGATTTTTCATGTCTGACAGACCAATAATAACTGATCAGTCACGGCAATGCAGTGTTCAATTATTGGCCTGATCAGCTGATTATGAGCCGATTGGGCCGATAAGTGGACAACCTTTTCACTTTCTGTTTTGTCCTATATATGGAGTTACTTATTCTATCTTGTATTATGCTATCCCTTGTTTCTATGTATATTTATTATTTGCCACTTATAGAACAACTATGCTTTCTACATATAAGATTGTGACTTAATGTAATTTTACAGGCTGTGCTAGAAAAATGACAGAAACTGATTGGCTGGTACTTTAAGTCTCTGCAATCTCTCTCCAAGATTTGATAAATCTCCCCCTATATCATTATTTTAAAGATAAAAGATCATGTGTAACAAATAAATAGTACAAACAGACAGTAATAAGTAAAAGAATAATCATGGAAATATAATTTCTGCATGCGTGTCTAGGAGAGGGCAGGCATCTGAAAATTTGGAGGAACAGTAGAATAACCCGCTGAAAATGCAGACACAATGATGTGATTTGTGGGTACACTTTTGAAAAGTGCTGTGTCTGCCCTGGCCATTATAACTACACATTACATACATTCTGCTCATTTATACTAGTATATAGTAACAGTATATATGTACCTTTATTGTGCAAAATTATCATTTACATTCATTTCTTAACCAAATTTGTTTGAAAAGAATAAACTTCGACTAGTAAGTATTATTCTTAGAGCCTTTGCTGTTTACATCATGTATTTTTTGCTATAATTAGTCTAACTATGTAATTATGTTCTGTTCATTATACATTGTAATTCATTGACGGATTAAAGGATAACGAATGTAATACAATTGTAAAGTGCTACAGCAGATGTAGGTGTTGTTTAAATAAATGTAATAATAGTATATCTATGTATATTTTTTGCAGGTGTTTCAAAATACTTATTTCTCCAGCCCCTGCCATTCTACCCAGCTTGCTGCGGTGGGTCCTGTCAACACCTTGCCTCCCCCACTGCTTTTCCAAGTAAGTCTTTAGCCTTCATCAGTAATGCTTCAGTTATTTTGTAAACCAGAGCAGCAGGATTTAATGGGTCCTAGAAAGCTAATTGGTGATGCAATGACGAGGAGCTAATTCCTAAGAAAAATCACAGCAGTCTTATTCAGTGTCCATTCTGAAGATTTATCCTAGATAGTAGCTCTGAACAATTGAAAATGCCCCAGTGGAAACTGAACCAGTCAGACAAGAGGCTAATAGCTTCCTTGTTACCGAAATAAGTGGAACTCTTGTATTCTTTATTATTGACACAATGCTTAATGTTCTTCCACTGCGTAAGATGCAAATATAGAAAATGATATAAAACATATTCCTTTTTTAACAGTAGTCATGGTTTCACATTCTGAAATTGTATTCAAATATTTGTATGGTTTATAATACAAAAGTTAGAAAAATAAAATAAACTAATATAGCAGAATTATAACAAACACACATATTAATTACTAGTGATTTTATTTCCACAAGCAAATAGTGTCCATCATCATTCCAATACAAATATATAATAGGATGAGGACCCTTAGATACTTGTCTTTTGTAGAGCAAAACTGAATTCAGAGTGTTTAGTTGGTATAGTAACTTTCAGCCCTTTCAGTACACTACATGCTAATATTGCAGGCTTTCCTGAATGGGGAAGCGTTGTTAAAGGGAATGATTTGTGACAAGTGAGGCAGTAAATAGTGGCAGTTTAATGAGCTGCAAGCTTATGGGCACCTCTTGAGGGGGCTGACACTTTCCCACAGAGCATCTTACAGGGCTTGGGTTGCATTAGAATGGTTGACAGTACCGTGACCAATCTGCACTTTCTCTTTACTCATCCACACGCGACTTAACCACAATTTTTCACCGTGCAGATGAACTTTAGGAACAATTTCATGCTGAAAAGGCCTTTGCAAGGGTCATTTGCCCTTTTGTACAACCATAAAGCAGGGATCTATATGCAATCTTTTATCCTGTGTCACATTCCAGCGGGACCTCTGAACACCATTTAAACACTTGACTGAAAAATAAAGCAGTGAATGAAAATGACTTTTATAGACTCTTTTAAGCTCATCTTCTCCTGTAACCTCTACTACCTGAAAAGGGATTAAAAGCATGAGATGAGTATATAGAGAAACTGGTTGAATACATAGGTCACATTATCAACTGGCAGGATTGTTTATTAGCTCGGACTGATGCACAGTTTTGAAAGTGTTCTATTAATTGTCCATTTAACAAGGAGGTATTGAATGACAATAGAAAAATGAAAACCATGACTAAACCTTTTCCTCACTCCAAGGTGGTCTTCCACAAAAGTCAAACCAATATTGTTGTACAGATTAAGGAGACACATCTCATTGTGACTATAAGGAGCCATTTATAAAGGATGTTAAGGACTTCTGGACTAATATTTTGTTCTATACTGTAGTAGTGCTCAATCTACACATTTGTATTTGTCAGAATATCTCTGTTTATTCAGAAACTCCTCTACATCCCATATTGTAATTAAATGTTGCAAAGTGTTAGACTATAAGAAAATATATCCCAAGTCATTGACCTAGTTTGAGTAATTAAGCTGCACAGTTAACTGCAATAGAGGGTACACGTGTTCTTATTCTAATATTTGAAACATCATATTTTGAGATAAATAATTGGATTGTAATATTTCCATTATTAAATAGTGATGACACAATAGTGATTATTGTTAAAGGGCATGTAAATCCACTATTTCACATTTATTTATATTCTGTCTTGTACTTGTGCACTCTGGGGCCTTTCTAGTCATCATAACTATTGGTATTTACTTAACATAAAACCTGTACAGCTTGACTGACAGCTTTTTTGATTCATATACAGGGCCTGGTCCAATGATGTCACAGTAACTCAAATGACTGCAGACTCAACTTTTTACTTTTATCATAGTCCAAGGACCTGTCATTGGTTCCTAGTGAATTGGGCTCATTCTGTTACATATTGGTGTATACTATACAATGGCTATTTCTGAGTTTAGGGTACACTTTAAAATGATTGGCTTATTAACTGTCCAAAGCAATAATTCATGATTTATTTGCAAAAAGGAGACAGAAGAGAAATGCCTCTGTTACCAAGGGAATCAAACTCCAAGACGCGACGAGTGATCCTTAGACGTGCAGTCTTTTCTGATGATCAGAGGAAAGCACTTGAGAAGATGTTTCAGAAACAAAAGTACATAAGCAAAGCTGACAGAAAGAAACTTGCCGTTAACCTTATGTTAAAGGAATCTCAGGTAGAGTATATACAGTAAATGCAGATAGTAAATATTAGGGTATATCATAAAAATTAAAATTCAATGACTTGTGAGCAAAAAAGGGCTGGTCCACATTCAGAGCAGGGGCGTAAGTTCATTTAAAATGCCTGGAGCCTCAATATAGATGGTGGTGTCCCTCCCCTCAGTGACTCTGGCTTGCTCCAGCCCCCCAGTGTCTCTCTAGTTCTAGTCAGCCCTTTCTGTCTCTCCAGCCAGCACCAATATCTCTCCAACCAGCTCCCAGTGTCTCTCCAGCCAGAAACCCCCAGTGTCTCTCCAGCCAGCTCCCCTCTTTCTCCAGCCAGCACCCCACTGTCTCTCCAGCCACCCCCTTTGTCTCTACAGTCAGCCCCCTTCTGTCTCTACAGTCAGTCCCCTGTGTCTCTACAGTCAGCCCCCACTGTCCCTCCTGGCAACCCCCCCTTCTGTCTCTCAAGCCAGCCTCAGTATCTCTCCTGCCAGCCCCCAGTGTCTGTTCTGTCAGCCCCCACTCTCTCCTGCTAGCCCCCACTGTCTCTACAGTCAGCCCCCCACTGTCTCTCCAGTCAGCCCCCAATGTTTCTCCAAACAGCCCCCAATGTCTCTCAAACCAGCCCCCAGTGTCTTTCCAGCAAGTACCCCCAGTATCTCTTCAGCCAGTCCCCTCTGTCTTTCCATCCAACTCCCCTGTCTCTCCAGACAGCACATCCTCTGTCTCTCCAATCAGCTCCCTCTGTCTCTCCAGTGTCTCTCCAGCCAGCACCCCCAGTGTCTCTTATAATGCACCTCTAGAGGAAATACCTGCAGAAGTTTACATTTTGTTTTTGAGTTGAAACTAGATTAGCTTTTAGCATCCTTTAATTTAATGCTGCTTAAAATAATTATTATTACACTGTATTTCAACAGGTTAAAATCTGGTTTCAGAACAGAAGAATGAAATGGAGAAACTCAAAAGAAAAGGAAGTTCTTTCAAATCGCTGTTTAATGGAAGGACATGTAGAACCGAAATTATCACAGATATCACCAAGCACCCCTATTTGTTGTAGTGGAAATAATTCATCTGACATGCTGCACACAAACAGGAGAAAGGAGACGCCAGTACATTAGTACAGCCATTCACATTGCACTGCATGGAACAATCCGATACAGACATAAATTGCCATGGAGGCAAACTGCAGCTGTTGAATAGGAAGGTTGTTTAATGTGTAGTGCTAAGCATACCTAATGATCTGATGTTTCTGAAATGGAAATCAGTTATAACAACATTGCATGGTTTACTTCCAACCAATTAATCCAGCAATAACCAGAACCTACATTATTGGAATATTTACATTCCAAATTCAGGGTCGCAGAGAGGGAAGGGGAGTGCAGTTACATATTACCTGGGCCTCTGTAGGAGCCCAGAAGTGCAGGGAAGTTGTAACAATGCCCCCACAATGCCACGCTAATGCCTCCCTCCCCCCTGGTGCTCATGACATTACTCCACGGAAGAGCACACCATAGGTAGGAGATGTAGCCATGCCCAAACCAGGAACCACACCTCTAGCACCCAGGCATGTCAAAAGTATTGGTGTCTTGTCAAAGTTACAGATGTTCAGTAGTAAAAAAAGGAAATGTCCTGGGAAAATTGAGACACATGGGAACCCAACACACGCATGCACGCCATAATAGTAAAATGACAGGTGAAGTGAATAACATTGATTATCTCATCCTATTGGCACCTGTGAAGGGATGGGATGCATTAGGCAGCAAGTAAACACTCAGTTCTTTAAGTTGATGTTTTGGAAGCAGAAATATGGGCAAGAGTAAGGATCTCAGATGGCTAAACGACTGGGTCAGAACATCTCCAAAACAGCAGACCTTTTGGGGTTTCTCGGTATGAAGTGCTAGTACCTACCAAAAGTGGTTCAAGAAAGTACCACGATCACGGGTACCCAAGGCTCATTGATGAGTGTGGGGAGCGAAGGCTAGTCTGTTTGGTCCGATCTCACAGAAGAACTACTGTAGCACAAATTGCTATAAATGTTAATGCTGGCTATGATAGAAAGGTGTTTGAACAAACAGTGTATCACAGCTTGCTGAGTATGGGGTTTCGTAACCTCAGACAGGTCACAGTGCCCATGCTGACTCCTGTCCACTGCTGAAAGTGCCTACAATAGGCAAGTAGGCATCAGAACTGGACCATGGAGCCTGGTCAAATGAATCACAGGGCCTGGTTAATTAACGATCGCAACTGCAACAGTGCACACAGTTGGCCGATTGTTGTGTACTGCGCATACATCGCAATGCACGTGCGTGAAGGCTACACTGTGATCGCGCTGTGATTATGCAGAGCACGGTAAGCCATCGCAGAGTGAGTGACAGGAAGTCAGCGTTTGGGGGTGGTGACGGGGGAGTGGATGGAGAAACGTTGTTACATGAACGTGCATAAATTAGCCATTGCGATGGCATATGCAGCTTGAGTGCTTACTGCATGCAATGAGGTTAGCAATTTCTATGGTCAGGGCTGCTGTCATTCTGCGTGAGGGGCCCATGGTACTTAATGTTACCGATGTATGCGCAGGACTGCAAGGTATTACGGATTTGAGATAGCGGTAGTGGGCGTCTCTATGCTGGCAGTGTGACTGCATTGCGATAGCATTCATTAGCATATTTTTGCAGCAGACCTGTGTCCGATTATGGAGCTGCAATCGCAATAGTGATCCTTAATGAATCAGGCCCACATTTTCTTTTACATCACATGTAAGGCATGTGTGTTGTTTTCCTGGGGAAGACATGAAGAGATGGCACCAGGGTACACTATGGGAAGAAAGTAAGCTGGCAGAGGCAGCGTGATGCTCTGAGCAATGTTCTGCTGGGAAACCTTAGGTACTGCAATTCATATGGATGTTACTTTGAAAGGTAATACCTATCTAAACATTGTTGCAGACCAAGTGCACCCCTTCATGGCAACGGTATTACCTGATGGTAGTGGCCTTTTTCATCAGAATAATGCTCCATTACACACTGCAAATATTGTTCAGTAATGGTTTGAGGAACATGACAAAGTTTTTAAGGTGCTGTCTAGGCCTCCAAACTCCCTAGATCTCAATCCGATCAAGCATCTGTGGGATATGCAGGTAAAACAAGTTTGCAGGGAGGCCTCACCTTGCAACTGCTTTGGCAGTACGAGGGCCACCATCACAATATTAGGCAGGTGGTTTGAATGTCACGGCTGCTCAGTGTATTTCTATAATTATAACAAAAAGAAAACTCTCAGAAATGGCGCTTTAAATTACAACAGATTAATAGCGTCTGTGAGGAGGGGTGTCAAGCCTCCTATAATTCCCAAGGAATACAAAAAACTGAAAATATATAGCACAGCGCTTATAACACCCAATTCAAAATGGGTATTAAAAAAGATACATAAGATATATATAATAATTAATCCTGAAGTCAGGAAATTTTAATATCAAAATAAAGATATATACATTTAAAGATAGGAGCGATCAGTCCGTGTCTAATTGAATATAGATACAAAATGATACACAAAGCAATAATCAATATTCAAGCCCACGTGGAAAGATGGTAAATATGTATTAATAAGCTGGAGTCCCAAGTTTTGGCCCTCCGTAAACAGAGGTCTCCTCTTTATGCTTAATAAGTGAGGCAATATTATCCCAAAATCGTGTGGCTGTTAGATGGTAATATAGAATGTCACGCTGAGTGGAATCTCATGTAATCAAGATGATACAGTAATCGCTGTATGCTCACCATCCGCTGGGGTCCGATAACCTGGGAGCAGGTATAGCGTGTTTAGCAGGCTAGACGGAATCCCGTAGAAGGAAGCCTGTGAGCGAGAGGTGATTGTGCTCTCTGTGCAGCTGAAGTCCTCCGGTGTAGTGAGCTGGCTTGCTGCTGTAGCTGAGCAGACTGGACTGGCGTGACAAGTGGGCACAAGAGGTAGAGTCCTGTTACCTCATAAGCCGCAGTGGCCCATACTGAAATTGCTGTGTGTCCAAATCCAAATGGATCGCTCCAATGAGAAGGTGACACTGTCTGACGCGTTTCCCCGTGGCTCCACCCATATATAATTATATATATATATATGAACATATTTCAATTGAACTAATATTTCTAGATCAGTGAATATTTTTATAGATGTGTTACATTAACCTACCAATCTGAATATTTTAGGATGTATTTTACTTTATCAACTGATTTGATTGCTTTATATTTAAATATTAAAAAAGGAGTTTTTTTAAATGTGTATTTTACCTTGCTAAAACAATAATGATGTCATTCATGAAGAAGTTCCAGTTATCTGAGTTTTGAAAAAATTAGACATTTTTCTAAGGGCATCAGGGATACATACGCTTTGTTCATTTCATAGTGTTGACAAGCAGGAGATTGGCACCGGTATGTCGGCATTTTAATAGTGTCAGCAGTATAACTGTAAACATGCTGGTAAATCAGCATGTTTACACTTATACTGGCAACACTGTTAAAATGCTTGAAGCTGCATTTTAATTCTGTCAGTTTACTAACACCAGCTTACTGATCTCTTGCATGTCGATATTATGAATGTAAAGTACTGAGATTATGGGGGCCGAATTAATTGTTGCGCGAGAGGTGATAATTAATGAGCGCCCAGTTTTGCAATTCAATTGTTCTGAGTGCTAATTAATTAGTACTCTCTTCATGCGTTATTGACCTGGTTTAGCTGTGTAAAATGTCTAAACCCCACTAAAGTACTGGTTAGATCGTCCCAACCACAGGTTTCTCGCACATTTTTGCTCGCACCCTCCTGAGGGGGCATGGAATGATATAAATAACAAATATTCTCTGCACTTCATGGTAGAGCTATATAAATAAACAATAATAATAATTAATAATGATAAGGGTTATTTTAATCATAAAAAAATTTAAGCTGCCACTCATCATGAGTACTGGATGGCAAGATTAATGTCCATACTCACAGCTGGCTTAATTGACAAGGAAATCCTATCATTCTGCCTCTCAGAGCAACGAGATCACCTTCAGCATCGCTAGGAACTGTTAGTGCAGTCAGAATATGGCTAAAAGACAGTAGAGATAATCTCACACATGGGGACTTACACAGAGTCAGATGCATATGGACTTGCAAAATGTAATCGTAGATACATTTTGCATTTTTTTTCGACAGATTTAGCCAGTAGCCTATGCAAATCTCCAGCTGTGACCCTCCCCTTGGCTGCGACTCCCTTCCCAATGGTTGCAACTCCCTCCCCTTGTCTACCTGGATCTGAAAAGGCTGAATTCTGAATGAGTGCATGGTGTCAGTGTGCATTCACAAAATGCAAAATTGAGCAGATAATAATTGGAACCTGTAGGAAATTTTAGTTAACGTCAGCTCTTAAAAATATATGTACAGGCTTCTCCTTATCTAAATGAATAACAAGCATTCTTTATGTGTTTAAAACAAATGTGGTCTGCAGTGTAAAATCACTTTTAAAGCAATGCTGCATCAGTTTTAGGGGTTTTGCATCAATGGGTGTTTTTCACAGTGATCCCACTAATTCTACGCAGTCAGCATTTATCATCTTTACAGTTACACCTGGTTCAGAGCACCAGCAACTCAGTCCCCTCGAGGAATATGCCTTGGGAGACTTTTCGGTTACAGTTTTAGTCTACATTCCCATGGGACACTCTTTTTGTACTTTGGCTGTAGCTGTACACCTACCTTCCGTCACTGCATTCCAACCCTGATCTCGGTCTCCTAGATGTACATAGTTTAAAGTCGCGTTTAAGAAGAAAAAAACCCCAGCAAGTTACGAAAGTTAGTGTATACAATTATTTTAAAATGACTAAAAGCCTAGTAAAGATGATGTGATCATTATTGGATATACAAAAAACTATTCTCCTGTAGGTGCAGGACAATACATTGCGAGTTCTACATAATATAAGTATATGAGCCTAATCAGCAGCATTCAATAAGGAGGGTGCTAACCTATATAGAGACAAAAAGGATACTCTTGATTAGGCAACAATTATAAAAAAAATTAGCTGTGGATCTCAAGGATGATACCAAAAATGCAAAACAGTTACATTAGTAAATAGATGCAGTGTGTAATAATGGACTAGCAGTTGGTAAGTCAAAGATTTATGTCTCTGTTAAGAGTTCTGGATAGTAAATAATGTGGGTCTCATTAGTGTCCAGATATAGATGGAGTAGAACTATATAAATAGACACATTCTGCACAGTTGGGCATGGAAACAATGTGCACCAGATGATGTAATGTGTATATTACCAATACTCGCTGTGTCCTTAGCAAACAAGTCCAGACACGGCAAATATTTGCACTTGAACCTGATACACTGAATAGACCCAATTATAAGGTTAGAAAGTATATATGTAGGGACACAACTGTCAGGCTTGTGTTTGTTTGTATAGGAGTCTGGGGGAGTGTAGGTGAAGCTGGCAAGCCTGAACACCTGGCATGAAATACAGATAGAGTCTGGTATGCTTCTCTGATCAGGAATCAAACCCGGGTCTCAGCATAGAGAATGCCGGATCGTGACCACCTTAATAATAAAAGACCTCACTGTTGGTGATAGAATGATGTATGTAGCAGAGGAGAGTGTGGCAGTAGATTAGCCAGGCAGAATACTGGATTGCACTGTAGTTAAGATAAACAACACTCTTCTTACTTGATAACTGTAATCCGTAAAAAGTGGCAGGCTTGGTAGGGTATTAACCAGGCTAGTAGTGGGCTGTCGCTGTAGTCCAAGATCTGGCACACTCAGATGGAAGCAGAACCAGAATGCAGACCAAACACCGGAATGAATGGTAGTGGATAATCAGGAATGGAACCAGGAAGCAGGAATGGACTGGAATTACCTGTGTAGTCTGTGGATTGGTTAAACAGGTAAGGAGCAGAATCAGCTGCTCAGGATGTGCTGGTATGCGGAGCAGAACCAGCTATACAGGATATGCAGGGATGCGTGGCAGAACCAGCTATTCAGGATGTGCTGGGATGCGTAGAAGAACCAGCTATACAGGTAGTGCTGGGATGCGGAGCAGAACTAGCTCTTCGAGATGTGCTGGGATGCGGAGCAGAACCAGCCATGCAGGTTGTGCTGGGATGCGAGAAGAACCAGCTATTCAGAATGTGCTAGGATGCAGAGTAGAACCAGCTATTTCGGATGTGCTGGGATGCAGAACAGAATCAGCTATACAGGTTGTGCTGGGATGTGGAGCAGAACCAGCTATACAGGTTGTGCTGGGATGCAAGCAGAACCAGCTATTTAGAATGTGCTAGGACGCAAAGTAGAACCAGCTATTTCGGATGTGTTGGGATGTGGAGCAGAACCAGCTATACAGGTTGTGCTGGGATGTGAAGCAGAACCAGAATGAGGAACAATCTGTAATTATTTATGCTGCTAGGGAATGATGAGCACAGGCTTGTAGCAGAATAAGGAACTAGGTGCAGACAAATTACCTGTGTAGCCAGACGTATAGTAGACACAGGTCTGGAAATGATGCAGGAGTCTGTACAGCTTTCAGGAACAAAACTGCACAGTCAGGTCACAGATGAATACAATACTAAAACATAACTGGGAGTCCACAGGTTAATTGCACTGGCACGGTTTAAGGATTCTTAGGGGCATATTCAATTTGGAGCGAAAAGTCCATTGCCGGACTTTTCCCTGTCATCGGAGGTTTTGCCGTCAAAAAGTTATCGCGCTCGTCCCCGCTATTCCCCGTATTCAATTTGAAATTGGCAAAAACGGGACCCGGCGAAAAGCCCTGTTATTTTTGAGGAAATCAGCCTGACACCCCCCAAAAGATGCTCTGACATGGGGGATCACAATGGGTACCTCGGAATAGCCCTGATAAAGGTATGTGGGGGTTTTTAAATGGTCTCAATAGGTGCTGTATAGCATCTTTGGGAAAGTGGTGAAGGATAGCATTTAGCAACTTTTTTGGGGAAAAATAAGTTGTCCCATCAAATTCGGGGTACATGAAAATGGGTACTAGCATATTTTAAAGTGGCTAATTTGAAGTTTTAAAAATCTTGAAAAATCCACCTGCCACAACCACCTGCAATCAAAAAAACACCTGCCACATACTTGGGGACCCCCCCTGAGTCTATTTAGCTAGTTTAGAAGTTTATCCCCCAACTTTTATTATTCCCCCAAAATGAAAGTACCTTTTTTGAGGTGACCTGTGGTCCTTTTTTTTATTTTTTTTTGGCACAGAATACCTTTGGGGGACTGTCATAGGGGTTCTGGGTGGTTTTTGGAAGTCTGCACTCCAAAACCCCAATTCTGCACTTGTTCTCGCCACCTATTCATTGGTGATACTTTATCGCTGGGTTCGAACCGGCGAAAAGTAGGGGAAATTGAATATGGGGATAAGTGAAAAATGTGAAAATGATGTCATCGACGATAAAGTATCGCCGATAACGGCTTTTCGCTCCAAATTTAATATGGTCCTTAGTAGCAGAGTGGAAGTGCAGGTGAACCACATAGTAATGGTGATGACTTGTGTGTGTTTGTGAGTGGTGTTAATTAGAATGTTTCTTCTGGTTGTGGTGATGTTTTGGGAGTGAGGAGGGTGTGATTGGGTATGGAGTGTAGTTTGGAGTAATGTGAAAAGGGGAATGGAATAGGATCAAAATGAGGCCAGCGAGACACAGTAATTTTGGGCAAAATCTTTCATTGAGTAGTCACAATGCTGCTCTGTTAAGATCCCGGGCAGGTGGGTGGGGTTCAGTGATGAGTGGTGATGAGACTGGGGAGGTAGGTGGACCCTTTTAGGGGGCTCCTTCCCGTGCGGTTCAGTGACCTTGCACGTCACCCCTGCTGGACCTATGGTCGACAGTCTAGGAAGTCTCGGGGGGTGGGGGGATTTGCAGAGTGGGTTGGAACACCTGTGCGGGGTCCCGCGTGTTGGTGTGAGTCTTGGCAGTACTTACCTACCGGTAGGTTTTTTGTTGTGGTGATGTAGGTCGACGTTGCGGCCGTTGCAGATTGGTTGGAAGCTGCAGGTTTGTTGGTGAGCTGGATCAGCGTGTTGCTGGTGTGCTGCAAGTGCACGGCTGTTCTGATTGGTCTGCGGAGGTCAGCGACCGTAGTATGCAGCTGAAATTAAATTCATCACTCCAGCTAGTTCCTGCACACACCTGCACCGCATCACCATTCAGCAAGTCCCTGCACACACCTGCACCACATTACCTTTCAAACACACCATTGGCCCCATGAGTCATCTGATCACACCCCCACCCCCGGAAGTGCCCTACATAAGAACCTCAGAAGCATTGATCCTCTCACACCTCCTTGAAGAAGGCACCTGTGCCGAAACGTGTTGGGGACCCTCACATCAAACCCGACACCGATCCAGGCTGACCTCCACTAAAGATCCCCATCCCCACCAGGGACCACCAGTGCAGAAAGCTCTCAGCCCACCCGCCTGCTGGTCCGCACCGCTCACACCTCCAGTGACCGGCTCCACCCCGGACCAGCCCCTCTCCCCCCCTGCTCCCAGGCGTGCTCAGCAACTCACTCCTGGCCAGGGGTGTCTCCACCGTCGATCCCCATTTCCACGAGGGACCGTCAGTGATAAGAGCATCCCGCACATCCGGCCGCAAGTCCGCCCAGCCAACATCGCCAGAGACCAGCTCCACCCCGGTCACACTTTCCATATCCCGCCTCCTCCCTGGCTTTTTTTGAATCAGTATCCCGGGCAGACCACCCCCCAGGGGTGATCTCAGCACACACGCTGCAACCAAGCCTCCCAGCAGCTCACCCATCCACACCTCTGGCTCCGCACCACCAGCGGCACGACCAAGAGCCAATTTCAGCTGCATACTATGGTCGCTGACCTCCGCAGACCAATCAGAACAGCCGTGCACTTGCAGCACACCAGCAACACGCTGATCCAGCTCACCAACAAACCTGCAGCTTCCAACCAATCTGCAACAGCCGCAACGTCGACCTACATCACCACAACAAAAAACCTACCGGTAGGTAAGTACTGCCAAGACTCACACCAACACGCGGGACGCCGCACAGGTGTTCCAACCCACTCTGCAAATCCCCCCACCCCCCGAGACTTCCTAGACTGTCGACCATAGGTCCAGCAGGGGTGACGTGCAAGGTCACTGAACCGCACGGGAAGGAGCCCCCTAAAAGGGTCCACCTACCTCCCCAGTCTCATCACCACTCATCACTGAACCCCACCCACCTGCCCGGGATCTTAACAGAGCAGCATTGTGACTACTCAATAAAAGATTTTGCCCAAAATTACTGTGTCTCGCTGGCCTCATTTTGATCCTATTCCATTCCCCTTTTCACATTACTCCAAACTACACTCCATACCCAATCACACCCTCCTCACTCCCAAAACATCACCACCACCAGAAGAAACATTCTAATTAACACCACTCACAAATACACACAAGTCATCACCATTACTAGCAGGAAGAGCGCACCTTACCCCCCCTACCCCCATACATTTTCAGTGCGGGAAAGGTACTCCCACACAAAGGTGCAGCACCCCGAAACCACAACACACCACCCCCTGGTCAACGAGAGCGCAGTTCTACCGCCCATCTTCAGGTGAACCACATAGTTGATGATTAGACTCACAGCAGGCAAACACACAGTCTCAAGCAATGCTCACCAGTTACTAGGAGAGATACTAGTAGGGAAACTAGTACAGGATGCAGGAAAGCTTCGCCCAGTGAAGACTATGTTAGGCAGCAGAAGTACTACAATATGGCAAAACTGCACTTTACAGGAACTCACTACTTTACGGAAAGTAGTCCAGGAACTCCGTGTAGCCTAGGCTCAGTGGGAACTGAGCTAGACGTTGTACTGGCAAATTCTGGGTGCCAGAGGCTGGATGATATATCCCTCGGTTGGCTGGGGTAGGCTGAGCGGTATCAGGTGATTCAAGGAAGCTCATGCTGTCTTACAATTGGCTGTGCTGTAGTCAGATGATCGAGACTTGTCACAGCAGTACTCCAGGTCGGGCTCCGATGTGGATTGAGGCCTAGTAGGCCGTAAATTATGAAGCATATACATCTTGTAGGTGAAATACAAGGGCACAATGCCATGGAAGCAGTTCGGCAGCAGCAGAAGTGGTATGTCAACCAGTGGCAGGGGAACAGGACCGGGTTGTGACAACAAGAAGCGGGTGCATAATAAAGATCTCTTGTGTTTCATTGCCCAACTGGCAACTCCTATGAGCAGTGGCTCTCAAACTGGGTGCTGTGGCAACCTGGGTGCCAAAGAGCACTTGCAGGGTTGCCACGAGTTGGTGGTCCAGTACCAAATCTAATTATTTATGTTCCATGTGATAGGAATAACCAGAGCTGGTGGTTGCCAATCATAAAATAAGTGGGCAAACAAAAGTGAACCTAGGAGTGCCCTGAAAAAAATGCTGATACTCTAGGGTGCCGTGAGTCAAGAAAGCTTGGGGACCACTGACTTAGAGGTAAGTTTCCATAGAGTCCAAATAACCAGGTCTATATAGGCAAGTGTTTTAGCAAGTTTCCAAACATCTGTATGGCTAGTTTAATTAACACATAGGATCCATATCTAAACACAATATAATATACAAACATATGGAGGAGGAAACATCCATAGTATTTAGTTTTGTTTATATAGATCACTGATACATATGATAAGTAATTTCATGTGAAGCCATCATATTTATTAATGTAAATACCCATGCCATCATCATGTATCATGTTTTATAACAGTGGTACTGGTAATAATAACTTAAGAAGGCTCAATAAATACAACAGACCACTCTAAGATTTTGTTTGTAAATTCAAATTTCTAAGGCTAAAGTAGATTAAAAAAATCTATATACATACATGTATTCATTATTAAAATTCCGGTTAGGTGATAATTCACATGATTTGGTGTAGCCAATCATGAGATAGAGGCCAGCATGTTGTCATTGAAATTATTACCATAAATACGAATGCATAATATATAACAACAATTTGCAAACTGCTATAAAAAGTATCATATTCTATGTCAACTTTAAGCAAATAAAATGTACCTTGATCGAAATTGTTGGACATGAATAAAATTATATTCAAAAAGATTAGAGACAATCTAAGCTTCATTGTGACTGGAGTTACAATCACATGATAAGCTTATCACGTCAATATTAGATCTATCGTGCTATACCTAAGAAGCGTCCGTGTTCACATTTTAATATCATTTGGAAGGATTTGAAAAAAAAATTGATAGAAGAAAAGGACTGTATTTTACTTTGGTCCAAATGTAGGAGGTGCCTGTAACCATGCAAATTGGGGCACGCTTAGATAGTGCATCTACAGTAAAGCCCAGGGAATATAGGTTTGTATTTAAAATCCAAATGGATCATGTACCCATTTCCATGGCAATGAGGCCATGCTTATGAAATCCATCCATAGTGGAACTAATGAGGCAAATAGAATAAAATAACAAATGTGCATATTCCTGTCTACATTAACCTGCACATTATGAAGTCTGTATTGTAATACAGTAAAAATAAACAATATTTACTGATGAAAAACGCAAGCTGCAAAGTTTGGAACTTACTATCATATTATTGTTATAATAAATACTTGTACATCTTTTACATGTGATGTTATATTGTTATTATAATAAACAAATATAGGATTCTCACTATCATCTGTAGGGAGGAAAGAGAGGAAGTGAGAAAATATATGACCTTATGGATTGCTTGGATGAGATGCAGCTATTGAGTTCAGTAGCCTCATTGGGGTAAATTTACTAAAGTGAGAGTTTTTAGAAGTGTGTTTTAAAAGTGATTATTCTAGCTATTATCTTCTAGAAGGTGCTAGCTAAATGTTAAGTAGAATCTGATTGGTTACTATGGGCAACATCACTTTTAAAATTCACTTCTAAAAACTCTCACTTTAGTAAATTTACCCCATTGAGGTAATCTAGATGAAGACAACCTAGTTTGAATATCCAAATGTCTGAAACGATCACTCACCACGGGACTTGGAGGGAATACATTAAGCACCTATGAGTTTGATATGTGGTATTCCCTGGATAAAACTGAGTGGGGGACTCTATGGTTATAGACTTTATTCAATATATTTCTATGATGCTCAGTGAACCTGTACTTCAATAAAAAAAAGTGGTCCTCCCAACATAATGTTTTGGGCAACTGCACTAAAACACATAAATCACAAATTCTGATTCAAAATTGATCAAATTCTTAATAATAATGTTTTCTCTATTTATATATGATTCAACATAAGTAGCTTTATTCATAGTGTAGCTGCAAGTCAGACATAGGGACTTCCCATGTTTAATAAAAATTAGGGTATTTTGGGAAGCCAGTTTAATGTCTAATTGAGATAAACTTCAAGAAACTGGAAGCAAGTTTGTTTTTTTAATTTCTATTTTTTCTAAAGCTAGCAAAGTAAATAGTAAATAGTTGATGTATAGTACTTGCTTAATGATCAAATTTCTCTAAAGAGGAATAATTCCTCTTCAAGCATAATAACCCTTTAGGGATGTTGGACTTCCAGGGCTTGAAATGTGCACTAGAATAATGTAAGAAGGAGATGGCATCAACTGCTTTACGATAATTAGAAGATACAATTTTGATATCTATAATCTTGAGGGTCACATCTAGGAAGTCAATGCGAGATTTGTGATAAGTGTGGGTAAAAGATACTTTATGGGTGTTAGTGTTAAGGAATGATACAATGTTTTGTGCTTTGAGGGGATCCCATCCCAAATAATAAACAGATCACCAATATATCAGCCATAGAGGACCTGCACCGAACTTGCACCCCCAGATGTACACAGATTCAATCTGGCCCATGTTCAGGTTGGCATAGCTAAGCTCAAACTTGGTCCTCATACTGTACCCATCACCTGGAGATTGAAAAGTGTTGTCAAAAAGAAAATAATAGTGTTTTAAAAAAAAATTATTAGAGGAAAGTAGAAGCTTTTGGAATTCCCCTTAGAGATCCCCATCCAAAATGTGTTGGCTGTAGCATCAATGCCTATTGGCATGTCTGTAATGTCCAATGGGTATGTTTTGTATACAGACCACTAACATCTAGTGTAAGAAAGGCATAAGATTCTTTCCATTCAGTGCTCTGGATAAAATTAAGAAAATTAGCTATATCCCTAAAATGAGATCTCATGGAGGTTACTCTATGTTGAAGATAAGAGTCTACAAAGAAAGAAAGATTAGAATTGAAGGAATTTAAACCAGAGATAATTGGATGCCCAGGGGGAGCAGTGAGTGATTTATGGATTTTAGGTAAATGATAATAGATGAAGGTGACAGGGTGAAGATTAAATAAAAATCTCCATACCTCCCTTGATATGACCACTGAGAATCCAAAAATTGTCATGGTTGTTATATGTATTAATAATAGATCGTCTGTACACAATATGTGTATAAGAGGATTTCGAAGTAGGGGCTTATTTTGAGATTTTTATTAGAAATGTATTGCTTGCGACACAGGGAGCAGTTAAATTTGTTTCAAGTTCTAGTATATTAGGCTCAGCTGATGGTGAGTATTTGAGGAGTGAAAGAATTGGGTAGGTCTTTAGAAGCCAGGTTGTATGTGTCATTAGAAGTTAATAATCCATTCTTATTCTCTGAAATCTAATTGCCCCCCCCTCCCTCATTGTTTGTCTCTACTCTGCTTGCTCTCATTTTTATTGTTGCATCAAGTTGTTGATGTGAATTGGAATGGTAAGGATCTCTTTGATTGTGAATTGGACATCCTGTTGTGGAGATTGTCTATTAGTATTAAAATTGTTTATTTCCAGTATCAGTATCTGTAGTTGTATGGTGTCATCTATGGGGCAATCGTCTATGTTATTTATATTTAGCAATATGCTTCTTAGAATATTATTCTCTATGTTTATCAGATTTGCTATGGTGATAATTGTCATGGTTGCTGAATGTATTAAAAGTAGGTTGTTTGTAAAAAGTACTGTATGTGTAGTATTAGAGTATCTCGAAGATGAGGGTTTTTTTGTAGCTCCTGACTTTTCCTCTTATATAATCATCTAAATCATTATGGAATTTCTTCTATTTGCTATAAACCAAGATTTAAAGAAAAAAAATTTGAATTGTTCTATTTAATTCGTCAGATCTTTAACTTTAGATGTTCTATATTTAATGATAATATCTAATAATTTAAAGGAACAACAGATGAGAATTGGTTTCATTATGGTATGAGTTGTGAATCATTATGGAAAATGGCTTTTTTTATTTAAAAAAAAAGCAATTTTCTGCTTTAGGAACATCTTCTAAATGGTAACATGCTATTGCCAGACTCTTGTCATAGTTATTCTCATAAATTGTAGCTTTCTCCTCAAATTTCAAAATGTAGGATTATCTCTTCTTGATTCTGTCCTCTACATTTGTATATTAACTCATGTCCGCACCTGGGGTTGGACCAACATGAAAACCAGAGGACAACAAAAAGAGTATACCCCTATAGACGTAGGACAATGTATTGTGAATTCTATATAGTATAAAATAATTATCATTATGGGGTGTAGTGTAAAATGCAGCCGTTAAAAAAATAAAATATACCATATATGTATTTAATTTAAGTAGAAATACAAAATGAACTTATTTAACTTCACGTTGTGAGGAATTATAGACTTTTTCAAATATAAAACATTTATGCCAGTGCACCTGCTCAGCTGAGTTTATTGAAAAATGTGTTTGCAGGATTTTATTACCTGCTGTGACATTGGAACAACTTATCTGGAACATTTGCTTTTACAAAGACAAATTTGGAGTACCAGAGGTCCATTTAGCATATTACATGAAAGTTAAAACTTATTTTTCTTTTAACCTGTGTGTAGCTTAAAACTTGTTTAATGTGGATAGATTTTGGCACCAAAGGAAAAGACTGAAACATGTTCACTGTCACTGCGCCAGAAACAAATACCATACCTAGAGAAGGAAAGTTGTTTCATGTGGCTTTCATTGCTGTGGGGTGCCTGGAGAGGCGCCCACAAGGTGGAACAGGAAGGCAGGGTGCTTAAAAAGAAACAAATATGTGAAAACTGTGAATATTAGGCTGCAGTCACCCAATGTGAGTTATCGAAACTTACTCAAAACTACAAGAGAATATCAAAAGGAACATGGAAAGGAACTGAGCCAATTTACTTATACAATATCACCATGGCAGAAATCACATCACTCAAGATACATTTAAAAATGAAAAACAATTAATACAATAATCACAAACAATATGCTTACAAAAATCCATACAGAGAATTACCTATATAAGTCTCAATATTTAATTCTATAAAACAGCCAATATGTTTCATGTGTGCAATATAAAATTCTGCGCTGCAAAACCAATTATATGATCTGATATATTACCCAATTTATGGGTTTTGATGATATTTAAAGCAGGTCCTCCTATATTGATATAATAAAAAAGTTCCACTCCCTTACACAGGGAGATCTCATTTACCAGTGGGAGTTTGGCATGTTTAAATGAGATATTCCCTTAAAGGTGAGCGATTGATACTCAAAGAATAAAGGTGCCAGTTTTCCTTTGATATTGCTGGAATCCAAAGCTTTTCTTTTCCCTCAGTGAGGAAACTGTGAATATGAAATTTGATCAAATGCAAAGTACCAGAGCAGCACCACTCCTAGGGCTCTCCAAGCTGGACTAGCTGTTCAATATCCCACAGAGAGCCACTGAAACACAGACTGTCAGCTGCACAATAGTGGAATGTCCTCCGTAGCTGCAATGTGTAAGCAGTCCTGTATATAATGACAGTGACAGGCAGAGTTGAAATTGGTACCAAACAGGGGTCCACTGACGCAATTCGCTCCTATTTAGGGCGCTTTGTTAAAGAGTCTCAGAACGAGACAAAATGGCACCATCACGGACATCTGTGCCAAGAGATCTATGAAAGATGACATTTTGCCTCATTCTGAGATCCAAACTGCTCATCTCTACCTTAGACACTTTTAAACTGTTTAGGACTTATATTGATTGGCCATCCCTAATTGGCAGTCGTGTATCGATATTCAGAAAGAAAAATCTTGAGGGCGCTATTCCAACAGGTGACAGTATAATTATCCCAAAATAACTGCAGCTCTCAACTAATGGTGTTGTGCCCCTTATTAATGCAATCCAGAAAAAAAAATATATAGGCCTAAAACCTAACCAGAGAGCGCTGTTAGATTGGTTGAGATACAAAAATTATTTATTCACATAAAATTAAAATACATATATTGACATAAAAAATATATTAAATAATTAATTGACCACACATAAGAAGCCGGCAATTCAATGGTTAATATTATATACCATGACAATAAAAATAATTAATAAAAAATATATGGTTTTAAGCAATAACCATATATCAATATAATTAATTAGTATGCACTGTAGAAGGGCTTTACGCCTGATGAAAAAACAGTAGCCTGTGTCTTATTTAGACATCTCATATAGTTCAAATAAACAGGACTTATCCACAACTTGTCACTGGCAACTTTTGTTTCTGCAATCAATTATTCTCCTTGCAGCAAACAACAAAATCTCCTTGTGTATATAGCCAGTTGGTTAGTATAAACAGTCCATGCGGTTAGTAAACGCTTGTGGAGCAGTGTTAGTATTCACATGCATGCAAACATTGATCAGTGGCCATTTGTTCCCACTTCCATTCAGCACATAATACGCATAATGTTCCCTGCTACTGACCACTATCGATATTATTGACCGTTACAGGATTGCCATATTCAAATTATCGTTATTTTAAAAATCGATTTTTAGTGCTACACTGTTGTAGTCTATAGGAGGTCCAGGGGCATTTCAGTATTTGCACATTCAGGTGCAGGGGAATGCAGGAGGTAGGATTTGCGTATTGTTGCCGCTGCGGCTCAGCAAAAAAGATGCATTCGCAGCAGTGAGTATGCGTACCTCTAAATCAGGCCCTCAGTGTTGCATGCAAGTTGGCTGCAATTGCCACCTGCATTGCGTGCACAGAGAAAAAAAGCGGATATTCCCCAATATGCAAATTTGAACACATCTATGTGCCACCTGTCAAAACCGGATAATTGGCGAAGACAGAATCTGTTTGCAATTGGAATCTGCGCAATGCTGTCTTGTAAAGGGCCAAGACTCCATCTTAGAAATAAAATCTCACAGCACTATTTTGTAAACAAAAGGTACATAGTCAGCCTTTCTCAAACACAGGCAGACTAGAGAGGGAGGCTCCGACAGCACAGCTGGAAGCCTCCTTCCTGTATGAGAATTAAATTCACTGTATAAACACATTTTGCAATTTGCAGTTTAAGATTACTTGGTTTAAACGCAATGTCAGTATATAAAGAAATGTTTTCTGTAACTATGGCTTAGTAAATGACAATTGAACTGTGTGTGGTACCGTACTGATCGACTCTGTTTCCACAGCATTCCGGTGACATCAATATGAAGATCAGAACATGCGGCTATGAAATATGAATGTTAGAGAGAATATCTATTTGAAATGTTGTTTTCCATAGCAGCTTAGATTTGCATGTTGGGGGATACAAAAGGAGGTTGGAGACCTTTTGTATCCATTTGGAATTGTCCAATAAATGCCCTGTAACAGATTTCTCCAAAGGACTGGTTATTCCAGTCTAATCAATAGAGCTAGCTAGCTGAGAGTAGAAACAGTAGTCTCAGGTAACCCAAAAGGATACTCCCTTTCTGATGACCTCACAGGTAAAAGGGGTCGGGAACATAGCATGCACATAGCTGAGAAAACACAGCTTAGCAGAGACTGGCAGATTTTTGGAGGAGAGAGAGGTTTCCTCTCTCACAAGACAACGGAATATGGATCTCAGTTCCCCTGGGTTATAGCTGAGTATAAAATGTGCAATATTTAGCCTATTTGGGTGTCTGTAGCTATGTTTGGTGTTAATCTGGTATTAGCTTAGCATGGTGTGTGGTTTGTAGTTTTCTAAGGATATTCATGAGTCTGTGTTAGCATACAGTGGATGATATGTTATCTAATCTGTACTCTTCATCTACACTGTAGGGTACAATAGTCTGTTGTTAGCATGCAGGAAAGGGATTGATTGTGGAATTGTTGTGATATTTGTGAATGATTGATGCTGGTTGATTGAGATCCTCTGATGTGTTCTGTGTTGGGGCCTGCCATGTGTTCTGTGTTGGGGCCTGCCATGTGTTCTGTGTTGGGGCCCTGCCATGTGTTCTGTGTTGGGGCCCTGCCATGTGTTCTGTGTTGGGGCCTTGCCATGTGTTCTGTGTTTGCCTTCCCATTTGTGAATGATTGATGCTGGTTGGAGAGATGAGCTTTGTGTGTGCTGTATACTAATGATTATGATCATAAGGTTGTGTCAGTGTTATATCATGGAGGTTGAATTGATGGCAGCTTTGAATGGTCGTGGGTGGTTGCCGTGCGGTGTTGTGTGAGTCAGATGGGTATGTTGTCTGCGGTTTGTTGGAGATGGCTTGCCTCCATGTGGGGTGAACAAGGGAAATTGTGATTCTGCCCAGTTGTGGTGTTGTGTGGGTCAGATAGGTATATTGTCTTTGTTGTGGTTGTGGTCATTGATGGATGATTTGCGGAGTTGCAGCTTGGTGCAGGATGGAGTTTGCCTAGGGATCATGAGGCTTGCAAACAAAGGAAAAACATGTGCTTCGGCCCTTCCCCCTCCCCACGGTCTAGTGACTACTGGATGAGGTCTGTAGTAGGATGGTATTGTTGTATATTGGAATCAGCTTGTGTTGTATATGTTGGAATATTAAATGGTGCAGTGTTTGCCCGATGTGTTGGCATATGATATCCAGCGTGCATATTTAATTAACTATGGCATTATGGGAGATTTCAATGAGGTAGCTTCATAATGGAGTTTGTTTGTAGACCATGCGGTTTGAACAATAGGGCAGGAAGCATTCCCAACCCCCCCTCACAAACAAACAAACACACACACACTCCATCACCAGCCATCTTGAACATGTGCTCTCAGCAGACATTGAAATATCTCTCATTGTATTTTAATGTGTCTCTCTTTCTTTCTCTCTCTCTCTCTCTCTCTCTCTCTCTCTCTCTCTGTCTCTCTGTCTCATATTGCTTTAATGTGTCTCTCTTTCTCTCTCTCTCTCTCTCTCTGTCTCTCTGTCTCATATTGCTCATTGTATTTTGATCTTTAATAACCGTTTCATGTATTTTAACTGTACCTTCCGACCTAATGTTGTACAATTTATTTGCGCTCATTATTAGATCATAGCGTTGTAACATCTGTACTTTTACCTGAATAATAATCTTTAGCGCTTCGGACCGCTATTCAACTGTCTTGGTATTTCATTAATGGTATAATCAAAATAGCAACATCTTGTGGTTTTAGAAGGTACAGGCAGGTTTTGTCTTAGAGGTTCTAGGCAGGTGAAACTTAGAGGTTTATAGGCAGGAATGTATTAAAAGGTATTTACAAATTTAACACACCCTTATCCATAAAACTGGCTGTCTGTTATATGTGTGCATTTGCACCAGCCCCATAACATTTAACTAGCACCTTCTAGAATATAATAGCTAGAATCTGATTGGTTGCTATGGGCAACATCTCTTCTAAAACTCACTTCTAAAAACTCTCACATTATTAAATTTACCCCTGGGTACAGACAATACTGCATAGCCCACAATTCCATCTACACGCCCTCACTAACCTTATGCTATGTGCAAATGCCCCTTTACCACCCAGATACGCTCACTCCAGAGCATGCACAGTCTAAAAAACACAGGATCCACCTAGAAGCGGGCTTGAATGCATTGGCCTCTTTGTATCCATAGTTTTGTTCTGTATATTATTTCCTTCACTATGTTGCCCTCCCATAGGACTGCCCCAATACTCTGCCAACTTTATCTCCCCACTATGTGCCCTTACTTTTAATTTTATCTTGTCAGTACCTTTCCACACCACTCCTGGAAGTAAAGGGAGTGCAAACATTTTTATGTTCCGTTGAGGAAGTGCCCGACACCCTGATGCAAGCTTCCTGATGGATTTTGTGCCAAGACTTGTGGCGAGTTCTCCATGTCTGCAGCCTAGAATGGTGTCTCCTCAGACAAAAGCCGCACTTTACCTCATGCGAGTAATGACTTTCACCGCTATTTGTGCAGCTCTGCTTTGTCAAACATTGGGAGTGTATATGTGTATTTTGTGCAACACATGTCTATGAGCACCTGCACATAGCAGGCAGAAACAAGAAAAATCCTTTCATTTAGTTTAAGCATCATTGCTTCTGTAGCTCAAATAAATAATAAAGAGCTTTATGCTCATAAGTCGCCAAAAGTAGAATCAATAGGTAAACTGCTTAAATTAGTTTGGGAAATAAAACATATACCATTTATTAATATTTAATTGGTATGTGCCCCTTTCTTGTCTTATTACATTTGTGAACTGCACTGGGGTAACAACAAGTTCCCTCCCTTACCTTTAATTCCCATCAAGATCCATGTAAAGCAGAAAAGAATCAATGAAAATGTGCAATAATAATTTAACCAACTCAGCATTGTACAGAATATGGTACAGTCATCATTAAACTAATTCTGCTAATATTGCATGAATATATGCACAGCAAATAATCATTCAAATATTAATGATACTGCTGGCAAGATATATTTGGCCTCAGAAATGTTTTTACATACCCATCCATCACTGTATATTTCAGCAAACTTTAGTACCCAGTCCTAAGTAATCACATTATTGTAGTACAGTATATTAATTAAACAAAACATATACACCCTACATCATGAAGTGTCCTAATTTCTCCATAGCCAGCGCTTGCTGCCACTAGATGTCACCCTTGCTTTATTATCCACTGTACTTTGCTATAGCAGCAATCCCATATACTGTAGGTTTTTTTCCATTGATGGGAAGTTGAGTGACTATAGCATCTGATAGATCATTTTCTGCTCTGTCCTCCTACAAATACGTTTCTAATTTTGAACATCTCATTGGATAACAGACAGTTATTGTTGCCAGCAGGTGCAGATTAGGGATTTAGGGGTCTATTTACTAAGCAGTGTTAGGAGACAGAGTGAAAATTGATTAGGTGTCAGCCAATCAGCTCCCAACTGTCATTTTTCAAACACAGCCTGTGACATGGCAGTTGGGAGCTGATTGGCTGGTACCTTATCACTTTTCACTCTGTCTCCTAACACTACTTAGTAAATAGACCCCTTTAAGTGCCCGTGGAAAAAATTATGAAAGTGGCCTCACTAATTGTAGACAGGACCAAATAAGTTATAGGCGGCCGGAGCCAGCATGAAAGTAATCGGGGTCAGCACAAGGTTATCTCTAGCCACATAGCTCTTTTCCTATTCCATCCCTTGAATTGTTGAATCTGGAGCTGTGTTTATTAGCCTGATCATTTGTGTTGTATAAAGTCGTCGGTGCTGCTTCTTCCTGTGTTTAGGATAGTTCCATATCTATATCTGAAAGGCAGAAGCGTAACTACAGAGGATGCAAGGGGTGCGCTTGCTATGGGGCATGAAGGCCAAGCAAGCAACCCCTTGCACCCTGCTACAGTAATACAGCCTCGGGGCCAGCGGCAGCCCAGGACACTGAAAACCGCAACCCCCCCGTCTGCACGCTCACCGGCGGTTCAAGTACTGATTGATCGATAATAATGACAGTGGTGGCGCTGTGGGACTGGGCTTCACAAGCTCTTTCTGCACTGTTATTCATCTCCTTCTCCACCCCAGCATGTGACATTGCGTGACGTTACTTGATCGCAGCAACCCCGGCGCGGCTACTATCACGCCTAACAAGCTGAAGCTCAGCTCCGTGAAGGCAGTTTAGCTGATCATAACAAGCTGTCTGGCTGCTGCTGCTGCTCAGGAACAAGGTGTCCGTGTTCTGGAGCCTGATTGCAGTGCCTCTGAAAATGGTATGCAGGGGCGTATCTTCCTATTGGCCAGGATGGCGCCAGCTGAGGGGGGGTGCCATTGCCACCCGCAGTCAGTTCTATCCCTGCTGCACACCCCAGTGATTTCCCAACTGCCCGGCACTTAGCATACACATACACACTTTCACAGTGACAGACTCAGTCTGGATCTGGCAGCGCTGGGCGACTGCGTGACCCCTTAGTGACGTGTGACATCACACACCATGCGTGCTTTGATAGAAAGGACAGATGCCTAATAGCAGCATCTAGATGCCCTTCACAGCAGAGGTCAGGGATGCGGTCAGGGCACATGCTGCACTGCTTCTCCGTCGGCCGTGACCTGCAGGGGTGAGGACTGAGCAGGCTGCAGGAGTGTACAGCAGTGTGAGGACTTGGGCTGGGGAAGTTGGGATCAGTCTGTGATGGGGTGATGGGGGCTGGCTGAGGAAGGTGATTTGGCTGTGGACTGATGTAGGTGATGGGACTGGCTGAGGAAGGTGATGGGGCTGGGTGCTGGCTGAGAAAGGTGATGTGGCTGTGAACTGAGGAAGGTGATGCGGGGCTGAGGAAGTTGATGGGGGGCTGAGAAAGGCGATGGGGGCTGAGGAAGGGAGTGGGACCAAGTTCCAACCCACTGGCTTAGTCTGGACTCTCTGGAGGGAGACACTCACTGGTCTGGACTTTCTGAAGTGACTGGAGGCTGGTCTCCTACAATTAGCTCTGCAGCTATCTGTGACAGCCCAGCAGGTGAGGTTACTCAGTCTTCTGTAGGGGGCTGGAAGGAATTAATGTTTGTTTTTATTTATCTTCTGGCTGTGGGGGCAAATAATCAGTTTGTGTTATTTTATTTCAAGTGGGAGCAATCATTGGAGGAGGGCGCCAGCAGGTGTGTATCTAGGGATCTGAGCACCCCTGGCAAGGTAATGGACTGGCGCCCCCCTCCCCCCATAATTTCAGGAAGGGTCCCAGTAGTAGTCCCCCTATGAAGTACCCCCAGTAGTAGTCCCCTCTATGCAGTGCCCGCAGTAGTAGTCCACCATATGCAGTGCCCCCAGTAGTAGTCCCCCTTATGCATTGCCTCCAGTAGTAGTCCCCATATACAGTGCCCACAGTAGTAGTCCCCCTATACAGTGTCCCCAGTAGTAGTCCCCCTATACAGTGCCCCCAGTAGAAGACCCAATATACAGTGCCTCCAGTAGTAGTCCCCCTTATGCATTGCCCCCAGTAGTAATCCCCCCTATACAGTGCCCCCAGTAGTAGTCCTCCCTATACAGTGCCCCCAGTAGTGGCCATCCCCCCTCATAACGTGCCCCCAGTAGCAGCCCCCACAATACAGTGCCCCCAGTAGTGGCCATCCCCACATAACGTGCCCCCAGTAATGACCCCCATAATACAGTGCCTCTAGTAGTGGCCATCCCCCCCAACATGCCCCCAGTAGCGGCCCCCATAATACAGTGCCCCCAGTAGCATCCATCCCCCCCATAACGTGCCCCCAGTAGTGGCCTCTCCCTATACAGTGCCCCCTAGTAGCCACACTCCCCCCCTGTGCTGTGCCAGAAAAAAAAAACACAGAAAAAAAGCAACTTACCTGATCCTCGCTCCTGCTGATGACCATCACTGTCCACTCCCCCGGGCCCACTCTCGCTCTGCACTATGGGATGGGAGAGACGTCATGATGTCTCTCGCATCACCCACTGTTGAGGGAGCCAGAAGATGGAGCTCATGAGTGATCCAAGAAGAGTCTGTCTGACTCTCATTGGCTGGCTGCTATAACAAACAGACAGCCGCCGTTGGTGGCTGTGTGTTTGTAACTGTGTATGGCAGACCACCTCACTGCGGTCTGCCCTACACTTGGGGCCCGGGAGACTAGCGAGGCTAGTTCAAGCTCCTGGGGTAGTCCACCCATCGGCTGCTGGTGGCACTGCTGGACGGCGCTCCTGGCGAGTACCATCCTTGCCAATGGTTGGTTCTTCTACATTTCAAGAGTAAAAACCAAGGATATTTTTTGCAAATACAGTGGTTAACACAACCACTGTAACTGCAAGTCCTATGGTTCTACATAACCTTGAATTTTTTTAATCTGACTTAAAAATATTCCAAAAAATATCTATAATTAATAAATGCAGTAGTACTGTAATTATTAAAACGTATGTCACACATTTTTACATTAAATTTATCACTCCAAAAATAAAAACAGAGACAAATAAGGGTGATATTAAAACTTTTATTTTGTACAAAAAGTAAAATTGAAAAATATATAAATAACATTTTTTATAGTTAAAACACTTATTTCAGCAACAAATCTGTGCATGATCTTTAATTATATTTTTTCAAGCTTTTCTTGATGATAAAGGAATTTGTCTGTAATAAAAATAGATTTAAATTATTTTTTTATTTTTATTTTTTAATAATAAAGATTTGACAAAGTAGTGAGTGTACAACTAAACATGTCAGCAAAATGCGTATGTGGACAAATTATACCTAACTGTACAACTCCAATCACAATATAAGGTACTCAGAAAGGTAGGAACGCAATTGATAAAGCTACTCGCAGGCAGTTAAGGTATTCAGATCTGTGCTGTTTTGCAAATGTACCAGGAGATATGACGCCTTCTGCTGCATTAACTAAACAAGAACTGCATCACAAGTTGCATAGTTCAGTTCAACATTGCAACCAATCATCAATGTATTCAGATAGGAATTTATATGATATACCACCGTATATAAGCCCGGCGAATGTCATACAGACGCCGGGAGGAAGAACAAGGTAAGTCTATAAGGTATCCCTTAACTTCCCCTCCCCCTATAACACCCTTAGTGGAGCCGAACGCTAACTTTCCCCCACCCATATTGCCTAACCCTAAACTCCTCCCAGGGGTGCCTAAACCTGACCTACCCCTCTCCACAGCCTTCCCCTAGCCTAACCTTTCCCAGGGTGGTGCCTAACCCTTAAGGCACACATCCACAAATAGACATGGAAATGACAGCAGGATTACAACATTGTAATCGTGCTGTCGTTTCCATGTCTGTGATGTGCCTACACTGACATCAATCATTCCCCTACAATGCTCAACCTGACATTATCGTGAGGTTGTACGGCATGTTCAGGCGATGATTGATGTCGGATAAGACCAGCGGGAGCGCGCATCCCTGGTCGCATTCCGACATAAAAGTTCACGATTTGTGCCCGATTACTGAGCGCTTGCAAAAAATACGATATTGTAATCGTGCAATCGCTCAGAATTATCGCTAAGTGGATGTGTGCCTTTATTCCCCCCGGGGGGCCCTAAACCTTCCCCCTCCCCCAGGCTACGATTGATATGGTGGGGTACAGGATGAACATAGACGTCGGTATATCGTTACCTATGTTATATCCCTTGTCGGGATTAAGCCTTTAGGTAAGCTGGCGGTTGGTATATCACCCGCCGGCTTCAAGACTAGTTTACATTTTTTTGGGATCTTTAGGTGTGTCAAAATTGAATAGATTTGTGTAAATGGGGTGAAGTGGAAACTTACCTTATCAGCAATCATATGCTTGTTTATGTGTGAAGTTGAGGCTCTCATAACTTTGTCCTCAGAAGTCCAAACAGTGCATGTTTTTTAGGTCTCTGGACAAAATCACACATTAAATATATCCTGCTCACCATGTACATTGTGTACATTAATGGCATGGACTCCTGACTAAACCTGTGCACTGTCTAACAGACCATAGAAAACATGACCTGTGTGGGCTGAGTTATAGAAAAACTAGAGTTAAAGTATAAACATGTAATATGCATAGTGATACCTAAACAATAAACCTTTACAATTTTAAAATTGATCCAGTGTATTATTTATCAATCACTAGCATAGTGTAAAGCTGTGTATTATACAAAAACATTACAATGGCCAATTGTGCACGTTAACTCACCCAGATTAGGGGCGCTCCAGTAAACTCATTTCTATTCTTTCATTCTTCTTCCAATCTTGATAATTAAAGCAGGATTTGTCCTAAAAGGGCTCCAAACACAAAAAGAAACCCCCCCAAAAACCAGTGACTTCATTTCTTTCACATAAATAGTATACATATACATTACAAACACATATATTGTAATAAAATAAATAAAAAAGTGGGCTCATAATGCTCACTTAAGGCCCATGATTGTGCGTAGCTAAACAAAGGGAGCTTTCATCATCTACCCACTTTAATACATGCAAACGTATGTATTATCTAATGCCTTCACTCCCTTTTATGTACCTCGATTGTTTTGGAAAAATGTATACATGTTAATGTAAAACATTTAAAGAAAAAAAAAAAATTAAGGAACAATATCACCGTTAAAAATGTGTCCCTCGATGATTCTTCATGGGGTCTCGTCCTCTGTATATTCCACTCTTCTGGTAACTGTGACCTCCATCGAATCTTCATGGTTGATGCTCCTTCGGATCTTCCTCTCTTCTTCTGCTTGGTGCTGGTGGTTCTTGTGACGGATTTGGTGGAAAGCTTATTATGGGGTAATTTAAGGCCAATGGCCCAATTAAGCTGATTGACTAATTCTAAATACCTAATTAGTCATTAGGGGAGGGGGGGATGTCAAAGGGGTTCTGAAGCAAGTCCCAACATTTTTACCTTAAAATAAAGATTTTCACTACCTTTTCACCTGCTCAGGAGGGTGCGAATAAAGACAGGCGAATTTACTCTGAAAAAGAAATGCGAGGTTGGAATTCAATCGCAAAGAACGCGCACCTCATTGGATACCCCCCTTAGTGCTGTTAATTGCACACTGGACTGGCAGTCGCAGCCTGGAGTGAGATTAGCACTAAGAGCTTCCAATAGGAAGCCACTGCTTGTCTTTAGGGGCCAGTCTATATGCTGCAGGGTCCGGCACCATCTTATCCACTCCTGCATGCACTGCTGCCAGGACGGGGCTCACTGAGGGTGGTGTGCAGTGACGTTTTTTTAATGGGGGAGGGGGGCTGCAGCCCCTAGGTAAAATCCGCCACTGCATATAAGCATAAAAATGCATAAATCCAGGCTGATTCAACAAACAAAATGTCACACTGCACGTGTTATATAATTATCCCTACTTAAACCGTTAATTAGGTTGCTTACTGGGCTAGTTGTAATTATGCAACTTTCTTTTGATTTGTAAGGTTTTGTGCTTTACACACAATTTGTAATTGTTTATCCTTAAAGTATAATGAAATAGACAGTGTCTGATCACAAGCAATTTTGAAGTAGGATATTGCTTGAATGGAAAACAAGACACATTTCTTTTTTTTGGGGGGGGGGTGATTAATCTTATGTAATTGTATAAAATTGTAAATTATTTACACTGTTCTTTAAATTATAATTTGTATGAAATTAAATTGTGCAGCTATAAATCACCTGTGTAGAACCCCTTCATTCATAATCCCCTTCATTCAGAAGGGAGAGGCGAATACATGACCTGGGCACTTAGGGAGAGATTTATCAAAGCTTGGAGAGAGATAAAGTATAAACCAATTGGCTCCTAACTGTAAAATGACAGAAGCTGATTAGTTGTTGTTTTATCTCCAAGCTTTGATACATTTCCTTATAAATGTATTGTACCGACAATTGTTTTCTGAGTGCTCTTACCTTCTAAATGGGACAAGACATGAGGAAACTCAAATTCTGTAGTGTTTAGTGCTTACATTTCACATTTTCATGCCAGAAAGGGCTGATATGAAGGAATTCCTCATTTATTTTTTTGTGTGTGTTCAATGAAGAAAAAAATAACTAAAAAACACAATTTTCCTGTGTATTCGTCAGTCAGCATTAGCACCAGGTGCTGCAAGTGTAGAGCTCGATTATCTCCCTAGTGAACAAGGTTCCCTATAGTCAGATTTGCAGTTCTGGGATATTATTGCTGCTTGTGCACAGGTGTACAAGCATTGTGGTTATTGATTTTCAGAAGTTTGCTCAGTTTGTATTTTGTTTTGAAGACAGCTGGAGAATCATTTTGGAGTGAGGCCGCTTTTGTTTTTTCGACTGTTAATGCATCTCTTATTACCTTTATGCCTGTAGTGATCAGATTAAAGGCTTCCAAATGTTCCTGATATCTATTTTTGTTATCAAAGTTAGTTTGGAATGTTTCTATTACATTTGCCAATTTTCTTATTGGTCTTCTACTATAGACCCCAAGAAATAAGAAAGGTGGAAAACTCGTACAGGTTTTTTAATGATGTATCAATAAATCATTTTTACTATAGAATCTTCTGTAGTCTGTATATCACTGTTCAGTATTGTTTGAGTTACTGCCATCAGATTCATCAGTTCACTACACTGTGTCGTCTTTCTTCTCCATTGTTCTGCTAAAAACCTGTCTGAATCCAGAAAGTGAAATTCGAGGGTTCTAACCTTCCTGAAATGAGGCTGCACAAACAAAAGAGGAAAGATAAGCACATGTCTGACAACTCTTTGTATCGGTTCTGACTTTGGGCTTTTTTTTGGCTTGAGAGTTAGAACTGGATCACCACCACTATTCTCTTCAGTTATGTTCTTGCCCTCAATACCTATAGAGAATCTGTTATACTTGTTTTATATACAGATGTGTTCTCATACACCTACAGGTATCCTCAAAGTGTTCCAATTAGCCCTATTTGGTGCACCAAGGACTTTGTAGCTTAGCCGTGCCAAAGTGTCCCGCCTGGCCTATCACAAAATGTCTTATTCACATCACTAGTGCCACAAAAGTACAGTACAGGGGAACCCTGAATACGGATGCTGGCATTTCATGTACTTCTGTGTGCGACTCAGTCGTTAATCTACGTAAACAGACAAAAGACAGAGGTCTCTTACGCGTGGCCTATGCCATGCCTTGCACCACGTATTGTTATGCTTAATCTGTGATTTTGTTCTAATTTCTTTGTGACCAAAGTACTAATTTAGTGTTCCTAGTACAGTATAAGTGACTCTGTATGTGGCTATGATGCAAATGATATTTGAAAAGTACAAAAGCATGGAGATCACTAACTATGGCAGAGTGTTTGTCACATGAAGTGTCTTGCCCCATATAGGTGAATGAGGACACATCTGTAGCATCACCATTTTACTCAGTACTGTACAGAGAATATTTGTATGTCACCTCAGTTCGTGCCACATTGAATTAATTTGATCAAAATCCAATTAACTCACCAGAGATTTGGAGTTTAGAAGGACACCAAAGAAAACACACAAACTCCACTTCCCTGCTTATAAATGAGTGTTGCTGAGTGGCGAAGAGGCTGGATCTACAGTAGTGAATGGGAGAAAAGCAGTAATCTCCTAGAGACAATGCAACAACCATTTTAAATGTAGTCACCTTGGTGTCAAAAGCACATTACAAGCTGGGTGTGGGATGCCTGCCATCATTACTATAGCAGTGTTACAACAGGTGTCAATGTCATGTCACACAAACTGTATGGAAATTGTAGATCTGAGACAAACTAAACACAACATGTTAAAATTAATTCCAAATTCATTATCTCCTCCAGCAGGGCATACAGTTGCCATGGTAATCAATACATATGCCTAATAAAAAACAAAAACACATTGATAATCATGTCTATCTGATTGGTATCATTTACACATATTACCCTGCTGGTCTCACAGGCTCTGTGTTTTGTTTTTCTTTTGTATACAATAAGGGCTGAAATATGTTTTCTGATTATTATTTTACACACCTGTATTTATATGGTTAACGTAATTGTTCACTAGGAACCTCTAAAGTAATGTAATGCTGTAAAGAGATGCAGTCAGAAAGCCGACGGTCGAAATGCCGACTGCCGGCTTCCCGACTGTGCAATCCCGACAGGGGACTAATGACAGGCGTCGAAATCTCGATGCCTGTCATTATACTTACGCCGGGAGCCCGACATACCAAACGAAGGTAAGCCGGGCGCGGACAGCCGCGCGGGGGGGAGGGTTAGGTTAAGGGCTCCCGGGGGGGACTTAGGGTTAGGCACTCCCCAGGGAAGGTGAGGATTAGGCTAGGGGAAGGGGGGTTAGGCACCCCCCGGGAGACTTAGGTTTAGGCTGCGAGGAAAGGGGGGTTAGGTTTAGGCATTTACAGGGGGGGTTAGGCACTTGGGGGGAGGTTAGGGTTAGGCACCCCTAAGGGAGGGTTAGGGGAGGAATAGGGTTAGTAATACTTAAAAAACTCACATGTTGGGATTTTCTCTTACCGGTGTTCCGGCGTCGGGATTTGAACCCGATACCGATCCCGCTGTAAAACCTCTTGCATGTATATAGTTTCTTCCACAATCTACAGTACTGTGCAAAAGTTTTAGGCAGGTGTGGAAAAAATGCTGCAAAGTAAGAATGGTTTGATAAATAGTAGTGTTAATAGTTTATTTATATCAAGTAACAAAATACAAAATGAACAGAAGAGAAATCTAAATCAAATCAATATTTGGTGTGACCAATCTTTGCCTTCAAAATAGCATCAGTTCTTCTAGGTACACTTGTACAAAGGGCCTGATTCAGAGCTGAACGCTCTGACCAGAGCGCTCGCTCTGAATCAGGGCCCTCCTACCTTTTTTTGGAGCATCCTCATGGACGCTCGCATAGCTGTGGGTTACCACCCACAGCTATAGTGAGCGTCCATGATGATGGTCGCGATGGTCTTGACCATCGCGACCATCGGGATTGCGACGGAGACCATGTGGTAGGGTCTCGCTGCCGCGAGCCCTGGAGTGATTTTGGCTCTATCAGAGCCAAAATCACTCCCACTGACATCACTAGTGATGTCAGTGGGGCCGGCTTCAGACGGTAGGCGTTCCCATGGGAACGCCTCCATCTGGCAGGCACGCCCCCGGCACGCCCATCAACATTGACAGCACGCCCCCTTTGGTGCGAGACCCGGAGCGACAGCTTGGCTGTCGCAGTCCGGGTCTCACGCATGCGCACAACGGAGCTCCCTCCGTCGTGCGCATGCGCAGTGGGGCAACATCTACCCATTTGCGAGCATCCTTTGCTCGCGAACGGGTCTGAATGACCCCCAAAGTCAGGGATTTTGTAGGATTATAGTCTGGTATCATTGGTTAATCATACACCTAACAGGTGATAATGATCATATGTAGGTTGAAACACAGTCATAAACTAAAACAGAAACCACTGTGTAAGAGGTTTAAAACTGGGTTAGGAACAGCCAAACTCTGCTACAAAGGTGAGATTGTGGAAGACCGTTTCATGTCACAGGTCAAACACCATTCTTTTCTGTTCAGTCACTTTGAATTTCGTTAATTGATAAAAATAAACTATTACCACTTTTATTTTTGGAAGCATTCTTGCTTTGCAGCATTTTTTCCTCACCTACCTAACACTTTTGCACAGTACTGTATGTATGTAAACCTTAATATACATGATTAGTTATTAAGTCAAGAGCCCAAAACTATGGTTGCCACCATTACTCCATTTTGCAAGGCAGGCTTGTGTAATTGATTTCTGGGTGTAATTAAGTTGCAAAGTGTTATAGAACCATTCATATAGATTTTAAACCAGTGGTTTCCAAGCTGGGTGTTGTGGGGCACTTGAAGTGGTGGCATGGGTTGGTGGTCCAGGACCAAATCAATTATTTATGATGAATATGTTAGGCAAAACCAGTGCTGGTGGCTGCCAGTCATAAATATGTGGACAAACAGAAGTGCCACCCTGTCCACCACCACATAACTGACCCTAAGGATGGCAGGTAAGTACAAGTTACTTAATTTAATAATTTTTTCAGGATTTCTCAATAAGAAACATTTGGCCCAGGTGTGCTGTGAAAAACATGTTGATACTGTAGGGGCTCGTGAGTCAGGAAAGTTTGGGGACTATTGCTTTCTTACATTATTTAGTTTTTGTTTACAAACAACTCGAAAAGATAAAGGATGAGTAAGAATGAGTAGTGTGCATGATAAGATGCCAGTGGAAAAGCAGCTGCATTGCACTATTGTCAGGACTGCGACTATTTCAGTACATAAAGATAGACTACTTTTGCCAAAGTTCCACTGTGGTCGTTGGAGGAGCTATCCTGCTTGCTGGCATGCTTCTCAGGGAATAGAGTGTTAAAGTGATCATCTGTTTCCCAGGTGTCATCAGGTTGTGGGATTCCTAGATTGCTCATTATTTCAAACCTGATTCCATTTGGGTCACATGTTCTGAAACTTCCTATGGATCACAGACCTCTAGTATAAAGCCTGTTACTGTGTCTCAGTGTCTGTGCAACGTTGCTTTCAGGTCTTTTCTTGGACTCCTGCCAGATCCCTGCTGTGCCTGTGGATTGCTGTAGACTTTGTTGTATTCCAGATGAACGTCTGATGTCAGTCACCCGCTGCACTACAGGGCCCAGCATTCCTATTGCCTAAGTATTGCTTATTGCTCCATCACTGCAGTTTCACCATTTTGCTGCACTATTTACTTTGCCTGTGGTTTTTCCGTTCCTGTGGATATTGAATTCATCCTTGTTACAGTTGTCATCTGCACCATTACAGTGTCATCTCTGCATCACGGGGCTCAACCACACTCCGAACCCTAGCCCCACCACAGGGCTCAACCCTGCTACAATCTTCTCTGCATCACGGGGCTCAACCCCACTCCGAACCTTAGCTAAATTACAGGGCTCAACCCTGCTACAATCTTCTCCGCATCACGGGGCTCAAACCTGCTTCGAACCCTAGCCACACCACGGGGCTCAACCCTGTTACAATCTTCTCCGCAGGTCTCGGCCCTATCCTGGAACTATATTATTCTGCAGGGCTCGCTCTGCTCTGGATTTCAACTACTACAGGGTTCTACCCTGGCCAAGGTCCTCAATGCCATCCTGAGGTGATAGCCTCATACTGGACTCTGGGTTCTCTACCACGTTAGTCTTATATGTTAAAGACTGCCTATATATTTGGGGATTCTCTCCTATACTTATTATTGCATATATGAATCTCTGTGCTGTTTGAGACTTTATATGAGACCTTGCTGATTATAATTCTTTTGTGAATAAATTCTATTTTACTTTTATCCTGTGCTACTGAGTTTCATGGAAAGGTCATTCCTAAGACCACCCCAGTTTATTGTGCCTAGTAGGCCTGCCTCCCTCCAGGAGTCTCAAGTGTCGGCAACCGTGACAATGAATGGTGAGTCATGAATACTTTTCAAGAAATATCTGTTTTAGAAGCTGAATACTGGATACTCTGTGCAGAGCTGGCCCTAGGCATAGGCAAACTAATCAAATGCCTAGGGCCGGCGGAGGTTTGGGGCAGGCACAGCCAGGACACCTCCTGCTGACTCTGGCAGCTGCTGTGCAACATCCAACGATCAGAGCTCCTGACAGCTCTGATCAGGCCTGGCAGCAGCAAACAGTGAGCAGGCAACAGCCTAACACCTGGCAGCGGATTGTTGGTACAGGACACCTAGATGGTGACTAGTGGTTAGCTCAGGTTCTGTGATGGGAGAGGGATGTGCTATGATGTGGCAGGGGTGCAGGGTCCTGGGTGATATAATGTGCTGGGTGCAGTGATCTGTGAGGGGTGCTGGGAGCGCAGCACAATGGGGGAAGGGCCACAGCAAGTGAGACCATGCCCCTTCTTTGAGGCCAAAACCCTTATCAGGATCCCATGGGGGGGCACCTACCAAAATCTTGCCAAGGCACTAATTTGAAAAAGGTAACAAATCTCATGCTCAGTTACTGTTTTATGCTGTCATCACCTGTAGGTCCAATAACCAGAATGCAGGAATGGTGAACACACTTACTGAAATTTATTTAATGCTTCGTACAAAAGCCTTTGTTGGTTTCAAGATGCCTCCTGTATGGAGAAACAGTTGAGTCTTGCGTGGTGAGCGTGCATACAGACCATGCCGGTTAAGTGCATTACTTATTGTTTTCTTTGAAACAATTGTACCTGCTAATTCCAGGTGTAAAAGATCAACATGAGAAGCTAATTATCTCACTTGTGATTCTGTGAGACCTGGAAAAGATGCGCTGTTTGAGAACCTGTGCTATAGAGAAAGAAAGATAATTTATTAGAAACGCAAGAAAAAAAATGTCTGGCATATTATTAGTATTGATTTGGGGCAGTTTATAGAGAGGCTTAGGCTGAATAAGAAAGATATAATTAAACTGTGTACACACCTGAACGTCGGTGTGACCATCTGATGAAATGTAACAGTATATCATCGCCGTACACACTACACGATCTGTTGTATGACAAGACAATATATAGTTACATGCTTCCTGTAACAACACAATGTCAACTGTGAAATCATCACATTGGGTGTGCAGAACATCCATTGGGACGATGCAGTGAAAGACAGGTGAAAACATCCAATTGGGGAGTATCACATTATATGATGGTTTCTACCTGTGATTGATATAAAAATGAAGTCTTTCCAATCATTATAGAGCTTATAATCTTAAGGAGAGCTGACCTGGAGGCCTCTAAAGAGTCTTAGGAGCTGCTAGATACTCTTTTTTTTGGTCTGATCTTGTACAAGATATCTTAACCTCCTTTATGATAGTGGTCCAGAATTCTAACTGGGGAAACTGAAAAACATGTGAGCGTTCGCTCAATGCCCAATGTCAATATAAGTTGATGGCATACTACCAGTCAATGCCATTTTCAGGTCACTACACTTGTGTCTCCTAGATATCCAAGGTTGACCACAGATTACTTAATTAGTACCTCAATTTGATTTAACCAAAAATCTGATCTGCTGGGGAGCCTTGAGGACCGTGTTTGGGAACCTCTGTCCTAGATGATGTAGAAGTCCTGGTAATCTCTTCTGACTCCCAGTCCACAGAGGGACAACTGGTATCATTATGAGTGTGAGGCAGTGAATGCTACTTGCAGGACCCCTTGTGGGAGCGGCTCTGCAAGTGGTGACAGTCAGTGGCAGGAAAATTGTGCAAGTGGAGAATATTTTTTTTTTCTGAGAGATGGAAACAACTGTAATGAGTCTGTGGCTGAAACATAGACCAAGTCCTCCATCTCCAGCTATGATGTAAATTCTGATATGAGGGACAGGATTTGTGCACGTGCAAAGTGACACTTGCACCAGCCCACTCCCTTGCCTGGTGGGACTATGTAAGTGAAAGATTTTTTTTTACCTTTTCCAGCGTATTGGGAAAGAAGTTGAAGAAGTTACTCATCCTTGAGCAATCTGAGTGAGCTTACTTCACTCCCAGGGATTCACCCTCATCGCCAATTAATGCCTGTTACTGGCACATGCCAGTGCATAAGGGGCAGGTAACTTGCTGCCACCACCAGGCTGTAACATCAGTACTTGGAACTGCTTGTTTCACCCAGGCTCCTACCACCGGTATCTGGAACAGCTTGTTTCACCCAGGCTCTTTCCATCGGTGCCTTGAACCACTTCTCCCATTCTCCTAACATGGGCACCTGGAAGTGCTCACATCTAAATATGTGTGGCCAGGCTGCTGCAACACCTCCTGGTTAGTGTCGGATAATTCTCACTGGTCTTTCACTATGGGTCTGTCTGCTCTGGATAGTTAGCAGAGGACTTGAGCTTAGATACACTGGGCTCAACCCAGAACAGCCAGAGAACGGATTAGCTTTTGGTGCCATTCTGATGGTCACAGGTTACAAGCAGATGCAGGCAACTTGAAGCAAGTAGATGCTGAAACATGTATATCTTCACAAACACAGTTATTCCACAGCATAATAGATTATATTGTAGTACACTTCTCCCAACAAGGGCCAGAGGCTATAGGTTATATTTACTAAGTCGATGCTTTTATAAGCCTCCTCATTGGGTTGGAGCTGAAAATTTAAAGAAGCACTAACAGTCAGTGTAAAGCTTAGAGCTCATTAGTGGCTCTTTAAATGTCCAGGTCCAACTCACCAAAAAGCTTTGTAAATATAACCCTATATACCTTTCAGTGTTCACAGAGTCACTTTTTTTGTTTTTATAGTTAAAATGGGTCTATACTTTAGCCAATTAAGCTGTGTGCTGTGCATGTGCACATAGGGCACGATTCAATTCACGCGACTGAATAGTCCCGTGAAGGAGCTCCTGGAGCTATTCAATTCAGCCCGTTTTTTTCAGAGAATGACGGTTCTCGTGCCTTAAACTGCGAGAACTGTCATTCTCCTACTAAACTTCCCAGCGCAGTGCTGTTTTTGGGGCACTAAAGACCCCCGTACACGGTGCAATTCAAATTTGGTAAGATTTGTTGTACGATTGCCCTTGAAATTCTTCATAAGATGTGGTCAAATGGTGTACGATTGATCGTTACGATCACAGGATCAGATGCATTGAAGTGTATCACATTGTACTCAAAAGATCCTAGATCTCTATGCAAAACCATCTGATCTGCGATCCAACTAGAGGACGGCGGGGACGCACATCGGGGTTGCAGAACACACAAAAAACATCTTTTTTAATACGGTTGGTCTGTACAACCTGTCAAAACTGTCCATATCGAGTAAAAAATCGTACCGTGTATGGGCACCTTAAGAGCTGATAAATGCATTGCGCCTGTAGTTTTGTCAGATTCCTGCTCACATCCCAGGAGGGATGCAAGAAAAAATCCTTAGTCGGACTTAACAGTGCGTTTAGTTGAATAGCTCCGGGAGCTCTTTCTTGGCACTATTCAGTTCGCGTTGAATTGAATCGAGCCCACAGTTTAGACATTTAACATGGTCCCTAATGGACAGTGGGGATTGGTCATTCCTCTATGCATGGAGCACCTGGTGCCTGGAAGTCTAGAGATGGGGGTTATCTCTTAATCTCCCTCAAATACTTACTTCTAGGGATCTTTCTCACAGGGGCATGCTGCTACATATGATTAAAATAGGCTCCAGAGACAGACATCCAGTCCCTGGAGAAAGTCTTCCTGCTAATAAGTTTGAGCTCTATTGTAGAAATAAGCTGGCTGTGTCCCCTAGCTCTCCCTATATTTCCTGATCTCACTCTACCAAGGAGGCTGCAGAGAGAGACCTTCCAACAGCAGATGCAGCTGCTAGGGGGCGGGAATCTCTCTAGACTTTAGTCAGTGTTGGACTGCGGCATGAAGGGACCACCTGGAGAATGCAGTGGAGTCTGGGCCCTAAAATTCATGGCATAGATGTCTAGCATTGTGTAGGATCCCCTCTAGCCTGGTGAAGTGCAGCAACTCTCTGTGGCATCAATTCCACAAGTGAACTGAAGAATTTTGGAGAGCTGTTGACCAATGCCATCTGGGTAGCTTCTCATAGCATACTGATATTTGTAGGTGCAGGATCTTGGGTGTGAATGGACCTCTCCACAACATTCCATAAATGCTCGATTGGGTTTATGTCAGGCGAATGTGTTGGCCACACCATTCTTTGGAACTGTCCAGAATGCTCCTTGAACAAATTCTGAAAAACTTGAGACCAATGACACGGCGCATTATCCTGCTGGAATATTCCATCCCGGTGTCAGTATATGAAGGGCTGCAAAGGGTCATTAAGCAATGCAACGTAGCTGTTACCGGTCAAAGATGGTGTTCAGGCAGACAAGTGGACCCAACCAATGCCATGTGAATACATCCTATACCATTATGGAACCACCACCAGCCTGTGCCTTGTTGACAACTGCGGTCCATGGGAACTGCACTACAATGAAACCCTACCATCAGCCCGGAACAACTGGAACCATGCCTCTACCCCACATGTTGCCAGTCCCCCAGGGTCCAATTATCAACATCACAAGCCCAGGTCAGTCGCTGTACCCGGTGTTGCAGTGTTAACAGGGGCACTCTGGTGGGTCTTCTGCTCCCATATCCCATGGAAGCTAAAGAACGCTGCACTGACCTGCTGGATATGCATCTGTGACCTACATTGAATGTGGATGTGATTTGAGCTTGTTTGTTACCACGACAATTCTGGCCAGATGCTGCTGGTCACAATCATTGAGCACCTGTGGTTTACCACTGCGATTTCCATGGTGGGTGTTAATGCCACCATTAACCCCCTGTGTGGCGTCCTGAGGACTGGGTTTGAGAACCACTGCTCTATAGTAATCCCACCAGAGAAATTGGTAGACATTCAGGATTTTGATTACGATATTATTCATTGCTAAGGCTGGGTACACACCTAAAGATTTTCTGTCCAATCATACAACTAGTTCACAGGTTCTCAAACTCGGTCCTCAGGACCCCAAACAGTGCATGTTTTCCATGTCTCCACACTGAATCAAGTGAAATAATTAGCTCCACCTGTGGACCTTTTAAAATGTGTCAGTGAGTAATGATTACACCTGTGCACCTGCTTGGTGACCTGCAAAATGTGAACCGTGTGGGGTCCTGAGAACCGAGTTTGAGAAACACTGAACTAGTTGATTGGTTGGAATGAAAATCTGGTAAGGTATGAAAGCAAATGACAATCAGCAATTTGCTCCCAAATGCCGGAAAATGGACAAAAACTGTTGTTTGAACAAATTGTTTAGATCACAGGTTCTAAACCTCCATCCTTAGGACCCCAAACAGTACATGTTTTCCAGGTCTCCTCAGAGAATCACAAGTGATATAATTAGCTCCACCTGTGGATCTTTTAAAATGTGTCAGTGAGTAATGAGTACACCTGTGCACGTAATGGGTGACCTGGAAAATATGACTTGTGTGGGGGTCCTGAGGACCGAGTTTGAGAACCTCTGGTTTAGATCAAACATTTAACAAACTTGTCTGCCAGAAAAAAGATGAAAATGGTTGTTCATTTAGGAGCAAATTGCTGATCATCATTTACTCCCATACGTTACCAGATTTTCATTCCAACCAATCAACTAGTTGGATGGTTGGACAGAAAAGCTTTAGGTGTTTACCCAGCTTAACTCTTTTTGAGAGATTTAGTAAAGTCATCGATGAGAGCCCTAGAACCATGTTTTCTCCATGTTCCCTTTCTATGCAGGCAGTCTCATAGCCTATTAGGGTCATTCCTCAAGAGTGTTTTTCTTTTTTTCTTGGTCAGACAAGATCCAGCTGACCTTTCCAGTTCAACAGGGGATAGAGCATTGGACAACTCTTCTGTTGCCTATGCCCAGACCACTTCTAGAGCCTCCTTCAGACATCATCATCTCCTCAGAGGTTTCCCTCACAGGCTGGGGAAGCATTAAACAGGACAAGGCAATAAAATAACCATAGTCCATCTAGGAATCTGGAAGCCACATCAATCTCCTGGAACAGAGAGCAGCTCTAGTTACCTTAGAGATTTCTATTCAGATTTGCCTTGACAACAGTACCATATTTGATCAGAATGGGAGGCACACACAGGACCTCATTCAGAGTCGGTCGAAGCGGCCGCATGGTCGTACGCCACCGATGTTCGCTATACTGCGCATGCGTAAAGTTCGCAATGCGCGTGCGCAAACTAGCCGCTACGATCAGAAATTTCTCTCTCCTTGAACACAGCCAGGTCGGTAGTTTGAGTGACAGAATGAGGCGTTTGTGGGTGGTAACAGGGGAAGGTGCTTAAAAACGGGGGTGTGGAGATCCGAACGCAGGCGTGCCTAATTATGCGAACGGTGTTTTATGGGAGTGCATACGGTTTATGGGAGTGCATAATTAACAAAGTAGCGTCATGGCACATGTGACATGGGAGGTTTTTACACTGACATGATCGTAGAGCTTAAGAGAGGGTATGGTCAACCTTAAGCTCTACGACCAGTTCCGATGGTTCGCGATGGTCTCGATTAATCCTTATATACCCGGAGATGATGTGTAATGCGTACGAGAAGGGGGCGTATTTTTTTGTCTTCCGACCGCTTCCTCCCCTTGGTCGGCCAGCTACCGATCCGAACTTAGGGACGCAACTTGCGAGGGAATCATTTGCATATCCGGCCCCTTCTCCCGTACGACCGTGCGGCCGCTTTGACCGACTCTGAATGAGGTCCTCAGTCTCTCCTCTGCTGAGAAGCAGTAGAAATTTGGAATTGGGCAGTGCAGAATTCCATTTTGCTGTCCACTATATACATTCCAGGAGAGCTGAACGAGTTTGCAGATTCCTTGTCAAAAAAACACCTAGATAAGTGTTTCCCAACTCAGTCCTCAAGGATCCCTACCCTGCACATTTACAGATCTCCTCAGTATCCCAAATGAAATACTTAGGACTACCGGTAATTTTTAAATGTGTCAGCCAGTGAATACATCTGAGGACTGGAGTTGGGAAACAGTCCAGGCTTGGACTTGTTTGCAACCTGTTCCAAGTCCCATCCTTTATCTCCAGAATGTGCACCTACAGTGTATTCAGAAAGTATTCACAGCGCTTCACGTTTTCCGCATTTTGTTATGTTACAGCCTTATTCCAAACTGGAATAAATTAATTTTTGTCCTCAAAACTCTACACACAATACCTCATAATGACAATGTGTAAAAAGTTTTTTTTGAGATTTTTTGCAAATTTAATTAAAAAAAATAAATATAAGAAATCACATGTACATAAGTATTCACAGCCTTTGCTCATTACTTTGTTGATGCACCTTTGGCAGCAATTACAGCCTCAAGTCTTTTTGAATATGATGCCACAAGCTTGGCACACCTATCTTTGGGCAGTTTAACCCATTCCTCATTGCAGCACCCCTCAAGCTCCATCAGGTTGGATGGGAAGCGTCGGTGCACAGCCATTTTCAGATCTCTCCAGAGATGTTCAATTGGATTCAAGTCTGGGCTTTGGCTGGGCCACTCAATGACATTCAGAGTTGTCCTGAAGCCACTCCTTTGATATCTTGGCTGTGTGCTTAGGATCGTTGTCCTGCTGAAAGATGAACCGTCGCCCCAGTCTGAGGTCAAGAGCACTCTGGAGCAAGTTTTCATCCAGGATGTCTCTGTACATTGCTGCATTCATCTTTCCCTCTATCCTGAGTAGTCTCCCAGTTCCTGCCGCTGAAGACCATCCCCACAGCATGATGCTGCCACCACCATGATTCACTGTAAGGATAGTATTGGCCTGGTGATGAGCGGTGCCTGGTTTCCTCCAAACATAACGCCTGGCATTGACGCCAAAGAGTTCAATCTTTGTCTCATCAGACCAGAGAATTTTGTTTCTCATGGTCTGAGAGTCCTTCAGGTGCATTTTCGCAAACTCCAGGTGGGCTGCCATGTGCTTTTTACTAAGGAGTGGCTTCCGTCTGGCCACTCTGCCATATAAGCCCGATTGGTGGATTGCTGCAGAGATGTTTGTCCTTCTGGAAGGTTCTCCTCTCTCCACAGAGGAATGCTGTAGCTCTGACATAGTGACCATCGGGTTCTTGGTCACTTCCCTGACTAGGGCTCTTCTATACTGATCGCTCAGTTGAGACGGCCTGCCAACTCTAGGAAGAGTCCTGGTGGTTCCAAACTTCTTTAATTTTCGGATGATGGAGGCCACTGTGCTCATTGGGACCATCAAAGCAGCAGATATTTTTCTGTACCCTTCTCCAGATTTGTGCCTCGAGACAATCCTGTCTTGGAGGTCTACAGATAATTCCTTGGACTTCATGCTTGCAGTCTCCGACACGGGCCCCCTCATCTCTGTTCAGCGGCTGGCAGTGCACTGAGCTGTGTGCGGCCAGCACCGGAGTTACAGACTGAAAAAAAATTTAAATCATTATTTGTATTTTTTTTTTTTAATAATTGTCTGTGTGTCTGTGCGTGTTAGTCTTAGCAGCACAAGATCTAGCAAGTCAACAACGCTAAGTAGAGCTGCTCGACTCCAGTCGTGATCAATCGTTGCTCTGGGGCCAAGTTCTTCTGGAGCTGACAAAAAATAAAAATCATCATTTGTCTTTTTTTCTAATAATTGTCTGTGTGCCTGTGCGTGTTAGGCTTAGCCGCACAAGATCTGGCAAGTCGGCAACGCAACGTAGTGCTGCCCGACTCCAGTTGTGATCAGTCATTGCTCTGGGGCCAAGTTCTTCTGGAACTGACACAAAATAAGAATCATCATTTGTCTTTTATTCTAATAATTGTCTGTGTGTTTGTGCGTGTTAGGCTTAGCCGCACAAGATCTGGCAAGTCGGCAACGCAATGTAGTGCTGCCCGACTCCAGTCGTGATCAATCGGTGCTCTGGGGCCAAGTTCTTTTGGAGCTGAAAAAAAATAAAAATCATCATTTGTCTTATTTTCTAATATTTTTGTGTGTGTGCACGACTGCACATGTGTGAATTTTGTAGCCGCACCTTGGCTACACTATTGGTGATTGTGACACTGCTTCAAGACTGCAGAAAATATGGAGGGCTGTCACATGACAGGAGAGCAAGGCCAAGACCACATGTAGTAGCTTCTGCCAGCAGTGCAAGGCAGTCAACTTCCTCATCCTCTATGAAGGCCCATGCCCCAGGGCTTAAGTCATGCCATCGATATGGTAAAGCAAGTTTTACTGAAGTTAAGAAAAAAACATTGAAAGGATATTTGTTTTTAGATAAACAAAAAATTGGCAATATGCCATTCACTACACGATGTGGCAAGGAAAGGATAAGGCCTTGGCCTTTCTTTATGAATACTGCTGATTTTGATAGCCCTTCTGCTTGTAGTAGTAGTGGTGGTGGTCCAATTAAAAATGTGAAGTTGTTAAGACAGCTCCTGAAAAACCAATTGTGTGCCCTGAGAAATTGAAATCATAAATCCCCAAGGAGAGTGCAAGTGTGTCCGCGGTTGCCATGTGTGAGCCAGACCTAAATACTAGTGTACTGAAGCATCCTCCAAGTTCCAACATTTGTGTGCCCTCTGTAAATGTGGGGAAGGGCAGTCAACATCTTGCACATGTAGTCATTGTGGATGCTTCTGTGGAATTGCACATGGAGGAAGAGGATAATTTGGTAGTTGAAGGTGCTAAGGATGATGAGGATGTTGATGATGAAGATGTTTGTGATGAAGATGTTGATGCCGAGGATGTCCTTTGTGTAAATAAGGCAACAGCTGTTGCCCGTGGTTTGAAAAAGCCAAAGCCCATTGTTGCCATGCCGCAACAAAAGACAAAAAAAATCTACTTCTCACGTGTGGAATTATTTCCATCCCGATCCGGACAACAGTTGTCAAGCCATATGTGACTGTTGCCATGCAAGAGTGAGTAGAGGAAGGGACCTAAACCACCTAGGAACCTCCTCCTTGTTACGTTACTTGGAGCGCATTCATCAAACATCAAAGTGTACGTCACCAAGTTCCAAAACTCAAAACGTAACAAGTCCAGTGTCACCTACCTGCTCCCTTTCTGTGAGATCCAAGCACCTTCGATCTCCAACACCAACACCTGCATCATCAACATCCTCATTCGTCATCGGAAGTTGTCCTGCTGCGTCCAATGTTGGTATTCGAAGCATGATTGACTCCTCTCCTATCCGTGATTCCCCAGAAGGATCCTTGATGACTATGCCTGTTGCTGCTGCTGTTGCTGTGAGTGGATCTTCATCCCAGAAGGGGACCAGGAAGAAGACTACTTGTAGCGTATCCTCCAAAAAACAATTAACTGTCAAACAATCGTTTGCAAGGGCAAACAAGTATGACAGCAATCACCCATTTGCACAGCAGATAACTGACGCCATAACAGCTATGGTGGTATTTGATGTGTGTCCAGTATCCGCCATTACTGCAGTGGGTTTTCAACAGTTAATTAAGGTCCTGTGTCCTTGCTACCAAATCCCTACTAGATTCTACTTTGCTAGAACAGCAATTCCAAGTCTGTACAAGGACATTAAAAAAACCTTATTAATGTCCGCAGAAATGCTGTTGTACCCACTGTCCACTTGACCACTGATATGTGGACAAGTGGGACAGGGCAAACTAAGGATTACATGACTGTGACAGCCCACTGAGTAGGTGTATTGCCTACAACAGCAACAGTAGCAGCAACATCTCCCAAAAGACAGCTGATACAGAGGCAGGGTACTCTTTGTATAACTGGTTTCACTAAGAGGCATACCGCTGAGAACCTATTAGAAAAACTCAGGGAAATCATTGCTAAATGACTTACCCCACTTGGACTCTCCTCGGGATTTGTGATTTCGGACAATGCCACCAATATTGTTAGAGCATTACATGTGGGTGAATTCCAACATGTCCCATGTTTTGCTCACACAATTAATTTGGTGGTGCAACGTTTTTTAAAAAGTGACACGGTCATGCAGGAGATGCTCTCTGTGGCCCTTAAAATATCCGGACATTTTAGACATTCGACGACCGCTTGTTGAAGATTGCATGACCAGCAGGTACTGTTGAATTTGCCCTTCCATCAGCTGAAGCAAGAGGTAGTAACTTGGTGGAATTCTACCCTCTATAAGCTTCAGCGTATGAACGAACAGCAAAAGGCCATCCAGGCCTATACAATGGACTATGACATAGGCTGTGAAGGGGGAATGCACCTTACTCAAGTGCAGTGGAGAATAATTTCTGTGTTGTGCAAGGTTCTCAAACCCTTTGAACTTGCCACACGAGAAGTTAGTTCAGATACTGGCAATTTGAGTCAGGTCATTCCCCTCTTCAGACTTTTGCAAAAACAGCTGGAGAAACTGAAGGAGGAGCTGAAACGGAGCGACTGCACAAAGTATGTCGAACTAGTGGATCAAGCCCTTGATTCACTTCACCAGGATCCAAGAGTCGTCAATCTATTGAAATCTGAAAATTATATTTTGGCCACCATTCTGGATCCTAGGTTTAAGTCTTACCTTGTGAGTTTTTTTTCCAACAGACCAAAATCTAAAACTATGCAAAGAGCTGTTGGTCAAAAAATTGTCAGCTGCAGTTGCATGTGAAACACCATCATCTCCTCCTTCAGTTTCAACAGCTGCCAGGAAAAAACAAAATTTTCCTTACAGAATGCCTGCTGGTCATGCAGATCGTTCACCAAATAATGACATCTGGTCGGGCCTGAGAGAACTGCCTACTAGTGACCTGTCTTCTCCCGTGACTATGGCCTTATTCAGAACCGGACGCTCTGATAGAGCACTCGCTCTGAATCAGGGCCGGGCCATTTTTTTTTTTGAACGGCCTCCTGGCCGCTCGCATAGGTGTGGATGACCACCCACAGCTATAGCGAGCGGCCAGGAAGATGGTCGCGATGGTCAAGACCATCGCGACCATCGGGCTTGCAATGAGACTCTTGTGGTAGGGTCTCGTTGCTGCAAGCTCCAGAGAGATTTCGGCTCAAACAGAGCCGAAATCTCTCCCACTGACATCACTCGTGATGTCAGTGGGGCCAGCCCCAAACGGAGGCGTTCACATGGGACTGCCTCCGTTTGGGCAGCCACTCCCCCGGCCCGCCCACCAAAGGGGGCGTGCTGTCACTTAACATCGACAGCACGCCCCCTTTGGTACGAGACCCGGAGCGACGGTTTGCCCGTCGCTATCCGGGTCTCGGGCATGCACACGACAGAGCCGGCTTCGTCGTGCGCATGCGCTCTGGGCCACCATCGATCCGGTTGCGAGCACACAGTATGTGTGATACGGTCTCCATTCACAGAATGGTGGAGGACTATTTCAGAGATAGCATCCTAATAGACATGTCAGACAGTCCCTTTCAGTACTGGCAGGAAAAAGATGCAATTTGGAGTCCCATACACAAACTGGCTTTGCATTACTTAAGTTGCCCACCCTCCAGTGTGTACTCCGAAAGAGTTTTCAGTGCAGCTGGCAACCTTGTCAGTGATCAGCGTAGGAGGTTACTTCCTCAAAATGTGGAAAAGATGATGTTCATTAAAATTAGTTACAAATTCCATGAGGAAGACCTCTACCAACAGTTACATCGAAAAATTACAGACGCACCTATGGTGGATTCCAGCGGGGATGAATTAATATTCTGTGAAGGAAAGGATGTACACACTGATGGGGATGACGAGAATGAGGACAACTTGTAATGTAAAGCCAGTTTGTGTATGAGATCATTTTCATGTCCAATGCACATTGGCAGCTTGTTTTATGGGGGTCCAAACAAACCAATAATTTCAGCCACAATTGGCAGTCCTTGTCACTGAAATGATTATTTTGTTAAACTGTCCTGTTTTGTATACAACATAAGGGTGGGTGGGAGGATCCAAGGACTATTCCATCTTGTACCTTTTTCCTTTCCATTATGTGCTGGTTGGGGCATTGCTGCCTCACATTTTAAATTAATGTTATGGTTGGTTTAGGAACCAATGATTTATTTTTAAATTAATTTATTATCAATTTTACAGCCAGGGGCTGCACCCAATGAATTGTTTTTAAATTAATTTATGATCAATTTAACAGCCAGGGGCTGCACCCAATGAATTGTTTTTAAATTAATTTATGATCAATTTAGCAGCCCAGGGCTGCACCCAATTAATTGTTTTTTAATTTAATTAATTTATTATCAGTTTTACATCTGGTTGTCACTGTCATCGGCGTAGCTGCACAGGGGTGCTGTGCTCCTGTCTGTCGAGGGGCTGCTACCCAAAATAATAAATAAACAATTTTTTGTGTGCATGTCAGCCACACCTGTCATTGGCATAGCTGCGCAGGGGTGCTGTGCTGTTGTCTGTCAAGGGGCTGCATGAATATTGCAATGAAAACCTTTTTTTAAGTCATTGGGTTACAAAAAGTTTTTTTTTTAATCTTAAACATAGCAGAAATGTTATCCTAACAGCTTACAAAATTATATGCTCTAAAAAACTAAAGCCTATATTTGTAAAAAACTAAAGCCTCATTCTGCCAAAATAGAGACTGACACCATGGCTAAACATAAGAGTCACCTTCTGGATGTGAATTGTCTCATTTGCATGGGGAAACCCAACCCTCAGATGAGATGGATCTCAGCCAGTGGACAACATTGAAATCACCATTAAAAAGTCACAATGGAAGACTACAGTGTGGAGAATCTTTCTTCACAGTCAGGAGAGGCCTCAGAACATGAAAAACATGCTCTAGGTGCTGAACTTCAAGGGATTTTTCCATCATGTTCTGCAATGTGGAAGGTTTCATTCACATGTTTTCTATAAAGCAGTTCAAAGTTACAGCTTTCAAAGTGTCTGGCTATAACACGCACCTTTGCCAGGAATTACCAAAGATTATTACAAGCAAAGGATTCATCTTTCTGGAATCTGTCTGAGAATTCATGGATCGTATTTGGCCTGAATGCACTAAGACATCCAGTGATTCTGACACTGTGTTCTGTAGCCGACTTTATTCCTACCTGTATCGCAAACTGAAATACGGAATAGTAAGCACAGACAACATGGAGGCCTTTGTTATTCCGCTGCCTGCATGCCAACCAATACCTCTCAGACTACACCCACTGGGGGGACCAGGTCTTGATAATGACAATCACCATCTGTTGCTAGGCCTTCTTCTTCCAAACCATCTATCCTGGACTTCCTGTCCAAAAAGGGTAAGCAGGGCACAGAAAGAGGAGCTAGACGTCCCCAATGACATTTTTTTTCTTCTATCATAGATGATGTGGAGAGATAAGAGCTTCAAATGTTGGAACAGGGGCTCCCACCTATTTGGCTTCCCTCCAGAGAACAGAGCTCTGTTCCTCAGGAAGTTTCTATGCCTGAGCTGATAGGTAGGTAGTCTCTGTCTGTTGGTAAACACCCTTCAGGAGATGGCAACCCCAAATTAACAACAACTATAATAAATGAATGTGTCCACTGATCCCTTAACAGCAACATACCCCATATGGCCAACTCATAACATAACACCCAGTTTGCAGCCTCCTTATGACACTAATCCAGTCACCATAGTTGATCAATCAGCCATGTGTGGTCCACCCAATTTTTGGCCTTCTACATTCTATTCTAAGTTTCTAACATTCACATATCTAAGAGAAGTGGACAGTGGGAGCAAGGGCAATTTGAAGGACACTAACTAACTCTGTTTTTTTTTAATGTCCCTGTACAGGTTGGGAAATTCCGTTACAGAACAGAAGGTTTGCAAAGGATTATTTAAGTCAATTGTCTATTTATTTTTGGAAAGCACGCTTCCATGTCCCCTTCTGGGATGAAAAAAATCAACTCCTAGCAAGCAGGGAATGACGCTCAAGAAAGAATTCCCAAGAAAGACACAACGTAATACTTAAACCTCAAGTCTGAAATGTTGCATTTGCTGCTCTGTTTCGCTTGTTCACAATATATCTCATATGGTTAAGTGGATAGTGGGCACAACGGCAGTTTGAAGGCCACTAACTAACTTTGTTTTTTTTTATGTCCCTGTACAGATCGGGAAATGCCTTTATAGAAGATTTGCAAAGCATCATTTAAGTCAATTGTTTATTTATTTTTGGACAGCATGCTTCCTGGTCCCCTTGTGAGCTGTGAGGTGGTCAAAATTGACTGGAAACGAGTGGAAATAAATGTTATTTAGGTTATTAGTACTGTAGGAACAAAAAAGGCCCATTTTATGTGATTTTAGCAGTTTTTTGATTTTTTAAGAAAAAAATCCAGATCCAAAACCAATACCAAAACACGAAAACAAAACACGTAGGTGAGGTTTTGGCAAAACCAATCTAGATCCAAAACCAGGGGAGATCCAGATCTAAAACCAAAACCAAAACACGGGGGGCGGCGCACATCTCTACTCTTTATACACCAGAGCCACCACATGCCCCTTTAAATACATTACTCCTCCCCCTCATGCCTCTTATATGCATTACTCCTCCCCGCCATACCTCTTTATACACCAGACCCCCCTCATGCCTCTTATATGCATTACCTCTGCCCGCAATGCCTCTTTATACAACAGAGCCACCACAGGCCCCTTTATATGCATTACTCCTCCCCCTCATGCCTCTTAAATGCATTTCTCCTCCCCACCATACCTCTTTATACACCAGAGCCCCCACAAGCCTCTTATATGCATTACTCCTCCCCACAATGCCTCTTTAAACACCAGAGCCCCCTCATGCTCCTTGTAATGCATTACCTCTCCTCATAGGCATGCGAAGTCTAAGGGCAAGGGGCGAACCCTCCCTCCCCCAGATATAGACTACCCTGCTACCGCCCAGGACATGTTAGCATGCACACTATATAAATCAATAACCAACTGGGAAAATACTCAATGATAGCATTAATGATTTTAAGGTAACACAATTGTTTTCTGTCTCTATAAAGCTGGAGAAACTAAATAATGGCCCAGATATTTTTGGTTTTACTTTCTGTTTTTTTTTAGGTTTTAACAATTCAAATAACTTTTATGGAATTATTATTATTATTATCATCATCTGCTTACCTGCCGTTAACAATCAAGAGTGAGTATTCACTATCCAGACTGTCTGCAACCTCAACTCGGCTCGACAGGTCCCCAATGGGCAGGATATATTAAAAGGGATAATGCAGAAAAACCCCTGAAAATTTATTTTCAGGGGTTTTACCGCATTCCCCATATGTACAAAGCCGTGCTTCATCCCAATAGGTAACGGGCTTTACCCAATAGAAGCCTATGGGCTTCTTATCTGGATGCTCCCCCTTGGGAGGAATCCGATCGGATCCCTCCCATCACCCCCGCGTCCTTAGTCCCTCTGTCCAGAGTCATCGCAAAGGACAACTCTTGTCAGGAGAGCTGTCCTTTGCGATATTCTATGTACATGAATACCTAATAATCTATATACCTGAATCTCGCTATTTAGCGTTGTAAGTCGCACAAGAAATAATTGCTTTCCAGACTTTGAGTGTGGTCCCAAAGCACAGAAAGTTATTATTCACATAAAAGCATTTAGTTACATGCATTGATCTAAAATACAATTAGCGCAAAAGATTATACAAGGTACAGTCAATACATACGCAGGCGCTCTGGATCCAGATTTCCCGGCATCAAAGGTGAAGCCTCCGTCAAAAGAAAGAATATGATGACTAACTACTGGACATGGAGCGCCTGAATATATACCGCATAGAGAGTGGGCAACACAATACAAAGGGTTGACATAATCCCATTGGTTCTTCTTCTAGGTTCTTCTGTAACGATGCAGTTCATAGGTCAGTTTGTACAATGGTAGTTCAGCCCTCCAACGGCTCTTTGTGTATCTTTTCCCGCCGAAGAACAAGTCTAAACTGACTAATAAACATCACATTGCAGAGTACATTTCAATACCTAACTCTCTATGATTCATAACTTGCAGACGCATGTTGCGATCTCCTTGCCGATGGAACCGGAGATCTGCAAATAAACAGTGGTTTAGAATGGCACCAAACATGGTCTGCTTATCATGTACTAAACCCTAGATATCAAATACCTACATTTCACAACATAATTGATAACGAGTAAAACCTCTACTATTAACCTTAATGCTAGGGAACCTTACAGTGTAAGTGGGCACTGTGTAAGTGTGGGGATATTGAGTAAAGACGCTAGTATGCATTGTGCGTCTACGTGTTTGTGGAGTACATTATGAAACATGCTTTGTGGGGTTGCTCATATTATATGTATTAATAAATGTATGTATTTGTATAATGAGGACTTTTTATGTAGGGCAGTGGCAGATGCACAACGCTAATAATCATAATATAGCGCCGTACACGAAGGTATCGTGTAGGCGATGCAAAATGGCATCGTGCGGACAACGCAAAATGGCGTTGTGAAGATATTATTGCTACAATTTAGGTCTTAGCCAAGCATCCGGCTTTGACAGTCCACCCTTTGATAGCAAACAATATGCTATCACACTCTGATCTTAAAGTTTATTCAGGCTTACACTATGAAATATTATTTAATTTTATGTTATGGGATAGCACAATGTGGTCATTAAACCATCAATAATGTGTCTCTGAGAGGGACATAAAACTATCCTTAGATGCACACCGCAGATCTTAGAAGATCATGGGAAAGATGTGGGGATGCACCTAACCTATAAATGAAGTCTTGAAGGGGATAGGGACTTACATTATTTAGGATGTTTAAAATAACATTTAATAGTACATTTCATGCATGGCTAAATCTATACATCATCTGATGGTACATTCTAGTTCAGGATTGTAATGCAGTTCTTCATTTACCTTAGTATTCATACTATCATTACTAACCACCATCATAATTTCATTCTCTCGGTTTACCTTAGCATTATATTTTCCACATTTCAACACAGCAGGAACACATCTGACACATAAGCCAATTACTAAGATGACAACCAATATGAGGATCAGGAGTTTACCTACACTAGCAACCATTTCTTGGACCCACTCTCCAAGACCGGAGAGCCATTTTACAGGGTTCAACCAAGAGAACCACTTTTCTACCTTTTCCTCTACTTCAGCCATTGAAGCATTATGGCTCTTTCGAAATTCCCATTTTAGCTGCAGAATTTCGTCCATCTTCCGGTCTATCACCTCCTTGGGGTCACTAGTATTATTTGTTATGTACGTGCAACACTTTACACCAAATTGGGTGGCTAAGGTCACACAGCAACCTCCAGTGGCAGCTGTTAAATAATTTAACACTAGTCTATGTTGCACAAGTTCTTTCTTATAGGCCTGTAACTCTTTACCTGTATATCTGAATGTGTCATCATACATCTCAGTGATATTATCTATTAATCTAGCAAGATCTTGGATGTATCTAAAATTGAAAGTACCCCGAGCGATCCTGGTGGGATCCAATGCTACTAGAACTTGAAAGCCAGTTGTTTCACTAATCAACTGTGTGGCTGTATGTACATCACCAGGTATCATATTTATTTTGTCTCTGTGTTCATACTGTGTGTGAAGATATGGTGATAGTGTGTTTTTATGAATACCAAGCATTTCACCATGTGTAAGGGTCATAACCTCTGGGAGTACCCTTCCCAGGTAACATAAACCTTCTGAACTCGGAGAGAGCCACTTATACGCTTTCCTTCCACATATAAAATACACATCATCGAGGAGAATGTAAGGGATAGAATGCATCATAATCATTAAACACATTTCCCTAGCAAATGTTTCTCTCTCAGGTTCTCCCATCTGACTAACACACGTTTCTGGTTGTATAACCCTGGCACAGTACCATTTCTTTGGTGTCACTACGTGTATACCGATACCGGAAGTGTCTCCCACCTAGTCTAATTGTGCGTAAAAGTTCAAAATTTATAGGTTCATTATCAGCTCTTAGTGAGAAGGTCATCCTCTGGTTATTCAGTCACCTCCCAACTTCCTGGTTTGTTTAAGTTGGTGATGTTTAAACACAAAAGTGATATATCTACGTGGTACTGGTGGAGTTTGAATTGAGGTGGTTTGGACATAAGAAATTTTCCATCCAGCGATATTTAATGGAAATGGCACTAACCCTACATTATGTTGTCCCTGAGGCACATGAGAGCACACCCAAAAGTCAGTCTGGTTTAAAATTTTGCCCACCATGGTATGATAATCCTCTAAAGGATACCCACCCCAATACTGGTTATACTTAGTTGTTAACTAGGGACCCACAAAACTCACAAATACAATATTCCTCAGACGATAAACATTCACACTGTCTCCGAGTTTCCAGGCTAACAGATCTCTTAGCAATTACTGTACTGAGTTTGGTCAGATACTCCCCCGATTGGTTTAGCACCTTCTCCCAACTCCACTCCATCGATATCACTATCAGCTCCCCTCTCCGTCATCTGTCCTTCATCACAGAAACCAGAAATCCCGAAACAAACTAGGATGATGAAAACTCTGGAAGAAGACAAAAACATAACCCCAGCACACCACTCCATTGCTGATACAGTGATCTACAAATGTCTTTAGCTCAGGTGTCTCACTGCAACTTTTAACTCTCCCAGAACAAGCTCGCAATTGACAGGTCTACGTTATCTGCCTCTGCCTTGTATCTCCACTGGTTGGTTGACCTTTTTGCAGTGAGTGGAATGGACCCAGGTATCTCTCTCTGCCACTTTCAAGGAAGTTGTACTTGTCAGCAACACTTGATATGGACCTTCCCACCAATCTGTCAGACAACCTGAACGTAAGAAATTTCTGATCATAACAAATTCTCCAGGTTCAACATTATGACAGCTTGTTTCTGGCATGTCAGGTGACAACAATTTCAGTTTCTGCTGCTGCTGCTTCAACTGTTTACTCATTGTTATAAGATACTTTACAGTAACCTCGTTGTTACTTTTCAAATCTTCCTGTGGACTTACAATCAAATGAGGTTGTCTACCAAACAGTACTGCAAAGGGGGGCAGATCGAGAGGGGGTCTGGGAGTTGTCCTGATGCTATGAAGGACTAGCGGTAAGGCTTCTGGCCATCCTAGTCCAGTTTCTGCCATGATCTTACTCAGTTTATTTTTAATAGTACCGTTCATCCTCTCCAACTTGGAGCTGGCTTGCCGTCGGTAAGGGGTGTGAAGTCTACTATTAATACCCATCAACTTACACATGTTCTGGAAGACATCTCCTGTGAAATGAGTACCCCTATCACTTTCAATAATTATAGGGATACTGTACCTGCATTCAAATTCCTGAACAATCTTTTTAGCAGTAAATGCAACAGTATTAGTGGCAGCTGGATATGCCTCAACCCAATTAGAAAACACATCTGTGCAAACTAATACATTTTTGATATTCCTGCAGGGTGGTAATTGGATGAAATCAATTTGTATTACCTGAAAAGGTCCATCTGTCGGAGGGATGTGAGATGGCTCGGTTGGTATTGTTTTTCCAAATGTTCTTCCTGAAGCATGTTAAGCAGGACATTGCCCTCTTTTCGGCTTGGAAAGAGAAACCTGGTGCACACCAATATGCCCTGACCAACTTGCACATACCTTGCTTTCCCAGGTGAGTCAGACCATGCACTGCCTCAGCCAAGCTTGGGTAGTATGCCTTGGGTGCCACCGGATTACCATGTCCATCTCTCCAGAGTCCAGAGGACTCTTGCCCACATCCCTTAGGTCTCCAGACTGCCTTTTCCTGAATGGAACACAAATTTTGCATCTCAATTAACTTTTGAGTATCAATAGTTTGAAAAACCATAATTTGATTAATTGGTATGTTCACTCTTAAACCTGCTGCCCATTTGGTGGCTTCATCTGCCCTGTTATTGCCCAGTGACACCAGATCGTCCTCACATGTATGGGCTTTACACTTAATGACGGCCACTGCCATTTGGATCACTGTCAATAGTCCTTTTACATGTTTTGAATGTGCGACTGGTGTGCCTGCTGCTGTCATAAAATTTCTTAGATGCAATAGAGCACCAAAATCATGTACAAACTCCAAAGGCATACCTGGAGTCAGTGTAGATATTAGCAGATTTGCCTTTTGCTAATTCACACGCTCTTCTTAGTGCCACTAGCTCCGCCACTTGGGCTGAGTGAGGTGGACCAAGTGGTTTGGCTTCTATAATGTCTTTGTCATTTACAACAGCATAACCTGTACATAAATCTCCAGTGTCAGTCTGTCTATGACAACTCCCATCCATGTAGAATGTCACATCTACATTTTCTAAAGGTGTATCACGTATGTCAGGCCTAGCTGTAAAGGTTTTATTCAAATACTCCATACAATCATGTGCATCAGTATACCTGCAGAACTCACCTTCCACCAGCGACTCACCTCTCTCTACCCTTTGTGCATTCTGAGACACATATGGTAAATACATTGCTGGGTTTAACGTATTGCACCGCTTGATAGTGAGGTTTGCAGGTGCTATCAGGGCTAGTTCCCATTTTGTGAACCTAGCTGATGAAACATGTCTGGTTTGGGCAGAATTCAGCAACGCAGATACAGCATGGGGTGTATAAACAATCATATCATGGCCTAATACTACATCCTCTCTCTTACTGACTAATAGAGCAGTTGCTGCTATACTTCTTAAACACGTTGGGAGTGATCTTGCCACAGAGTCCAATTTTGCACTGTAGTATGCTAAGGGTCTGTTGGCATCACCATGTCTTTGTGTGAGGACACCTGCTGCGCAACCGTCAGCTTCCATACAATACAAATCAAAAGGTTTTTCATAATCAGGTATTCCCAATGCAGGTGCTCTTGTCAAACTGTCCTTAAGGTTAATGAAAGTCTGCTCTGTTTCCTCTGTGTGTACGACACGATCGGGTTTTGAGGAAGAGACTAGGGCCCTCATTCAGAGCCGTACGCTCTGAGCAGAGCGCACGCTCTGAATGAGGGCCGCTCTCCATAACTATGGAGCGTCCTCATGGACGCTCATATAGCTGTGGGTCACCACCCACAGCCTATACGAGCGTGCAGTTTGATGGCCACGATGGTCATGACCATCGCCACTGCGAGCCGGAGCCTGCAGTTGAGGTTTTCAACCGCAAGGCCCGGAGTGATTTTGGCTCTATCAGAGCCAAAATCACTCCCACTGACATCACTAGTGATGTCAGTGGGCCGGCTTCTGACGGTAGGCATTCCCTTGGGAACGCCCCCATCAGGGAGGCACGCCCAACAAAGGGGGCGTGCTGTCAATCAACATCGACAGCATGCCCCCTTTGTTCAGACACAACGAGCGAAGGAAAGTCCTTCGCTCATCGCGTCTGGTGCATGTGCACGACGGAGCTCCCGCCGTCGTGCGCATGCGCAGTGCACAACATCGACCCACTTGCGAGCGGACAGCCGCTCGCGAGTGGGTCTGAATCAGGCCCTAAGTCCTGTAATGGTAAAGCCAAAATAGATCCACATTCTGCAGTATCCACCATTCCCAAGAAGGTACGGATTTGCTGTTAGTTTTGCGGCAGTGTCATGGTCTGTATGGCCTGGATTCTGTCAGTAGTCAGATTCCATAATCCCTGGGTTAGGCAGTGTCCCAAGTATTTAACCCTGGTCTGGCATGGCTGTAATTTGTCCTTAGCAACCTTGTGTCCTGTCTGTGAGAGATGAAGCAACAGTAGTTTAGTATAATTTAAACATGACATAAACAAATCAGAACACAACAATAAATCATCTACATATTGTATTAGAACAGATCCATTGGCAGGTTGAAAAGATTGTAAACAGTCGTGTAAGGCCTGGGAGAAGATACTGCGGCTGTCTATGAAACCCTGGGGCATTCGTGTCCATGTGTATTGTACTTCCCTGTATGTAAATGCAAATAGGTACTGACAGTCAGGATGAAGAGGGAAAGAGAAGAAAGCAGAACAGTAGTCAATTACAGTAAAATGGGTTGCGGATGGTGGGATTTTCATGAGGAAGACAGCTGGGTTTGGCACTACGGGGAATTGGCTCTCAACTACCTTATTAACCCCTCTAAGGTCCTGTAGCTTTAAACAATCATTAAACTTTATACTTTTCTTTAGAGATTTCACTAAACATATACTATCTCTAACATTATTCAGTACCTCTGAATCAAAGCTACCAATCTTAGGAAAAGGTTTTCTATATTCCTTGGTCATGTTGACCCATATGCTACAGTAGGCCATAGCGTAGCGTACGCACCATACTTTTTAAACATGATATACCTGGCCGATCCAGCCGGTCCTTCCACCAGCAGCACATCATCGACCATTACCAGAGATTGCTTCGCACCCATGAGAAAACACTTAGGAATTTCTAGAGATTTTCGATTGGTGAACAACTTTCAGTGAGCTATGTTCACGCACTCCCTTACGTTATACACAACCGGCCCGCAGGGCGTTACAGTCAGCTTGCACAACGAGGAGCAGAATAATCACCTATTGTAAATTATTCTACCTGCGGCGAATTCAAACCAAGCTTCAGCCGCTCACTTCATCCTGTTATGCACCACTCTCCCGATAAGCAATATGGTCCGTGTGCATAAACGAGGAGTAAAATAACCGCCTAGCTGATTATTTTACTTGTTGGGAATTCATCTCAAGCTTCACCACTTGCTTCCTGCTTTGAGTTTACTCCCAGCTGGTAGCATCTAGGAGTTCCAATAACTCCTAACCTTGCCAGTAGTTTCATTCCCACACCAACCCACTTCACAATCACAGTTTATATAACCATGTGGTTTGATCGCATTGCCCAAAGAACCTAACTGATCAATGGACTTTGCAATTAATGGGTGTCGGACCAAGAAACCCCTTAGTTTCTCGATAACCACAATGTACCTGCTTTGTACACTGGCCCAGTAGCTTGTACGGCCCCGTCAGGAACCTACTGAGCTTCAACCTAGGCTTAACAGACAGTAGCCTCCACTTTACAATTAGGCTTAATAGACAGTAGCCTCCACTTTACAATCACACGTTTCAATTACATACATCTTTTCTGCACAGAAAAAAAATTAAACCTTTTCCCCAAATATAGTAGAGTAAATCATAACTTTACCAAGCAATCACGCTATGAATACAATGACCGTTTGAACATGTGGCAGCAATACAGGAAATGTGTGTACGCTCTTGTGCGACTTACACTTTTAACACAAAACTTTATCAACGAAAGAAAACAAACTTTTCTTTCCTTGTCCCTGGATTCAAATCAGCGCTCCTTGAACTCACACAATAACGAATATCGGTCTCTCAACATCAAGTGGCACCAGGTTTTCGGACACAGTGTGTGCATATGGCGCCGTCCACCCTTTGGTGAGAGATCGATAACCGTGTGTTACCGTGTAAATTGTGGTAGCGTGACCTCACTTCTACGAGCCCCCAACTATGAATACCTAATGATCTATAAACCTGAATCTCGCTATTTAGCGTTGTAAGTCGCACAAGAAATAATTGCTTTCCAGACTTTGAGTGTGGTTCCAAAGCACAAAAATATATTATTCACATAAAAGCATTTAGCTACACGCCTTGATCTAAAATACAATTAGCGCAAAAGATTATACAATCACAAGGTACAGTCGATACATACGCAGGCGCTCTAAATCCAGATTTCCCGGCATCAAAGGTGAAGCCTCCGTCAAAAGAAAGAATATGATGACTAACTACTGGACATAGAGCGCCTGAATATATACCGCATAGAGAGTGGGCAACACAATAGAAAGGGTTGGCATAATCCCATTGGTTCTTCTTCTAGGTTCTTCTGTTACGATGTAGTTTATAGGTCAGTTTGTATGGCGGTAGTTCAGCCCTCCAACGGCTCTTTGTGTATCTTTTCCCGCCGAAGAACAAGTCTAAACTGGCTAATAAACATCACATTGCAGAGTACATTTCAATACCTAACTCTCTATGATTCATAACTTGCAGACGCATGTTGCGATCTCCTTGCCGATGGAACCGGAGATCTGCAAATAAACAGTGGTTTAGAATGGCACCAAACATGGTCTGCTTATCATGTACTAAACCCTAGATATCAAATACCTACATTTCACAACATAATTGATAACGAGTAAAACCTCTAATATTAACCTTAATGCTAGGGAACCTTACAGTGTAAGTGGGCACTGTGTAAGTGTGGGGATATTGAGTAAAGACGCTAGTATGCGTTGTGCATCTACGTGTTTGTGGAGTACATTATGAAACGTGCTTTGTGGGGTTGCTCATATTGTGTGTATTAATGAATGTACGTATTTGTATAATAAGGACTTTTTATGTAGGGCAGTGGTAGATGCACAACGCTAATAATCATAATAATAGCTCCATACACGGAGGGATCGTGTAGGCGACGCAAAATGGCATCATGAGGACAACGCAAAATGGTGTTGTGAAGATATTATTGTTACAATTTAGGTCTTAGCCAACCATCCGGCTTCGACAGTACATACCGCGGTAATCAACTGTGGTATGTACCCGAAGACAGGCAGGATGCAGGGCCGGTGCAAGGCTTCTACACACCCTAGACAAAACCTGCCTGCGCCCCCCCCCTCCCTTTCCAGTAGTCATTTAGCCCCTCAGGTGAACATGACTTTGCACAGGTGGAGTTCCGGATAAGTTGTGCATACATGCACATTACATACATACAGTATATATATATATATATATATATATGCAGTGTTGCAGCGGCACTCTGGGTGACTTATAAGTAATACACGGAAATGTACAGCTTGATATTAATGTTTCAGAAAATCTCTCTCTCTCTATATATACTGTATATATATATGGAAACGAAATAAATTAAACATCCACTTACCACAAAACTGTCTTTCAGAAGAGGATGCCTGCTGCAGTCTGCGGAGCGGACCTTTTCTTACCATCTACTGATGGTGCTGCTAATTGCAGCCACTTCCTTTGCCTCCTTGTGCTCCTCTTAGGTGGCTGCGGCTGCAGGGAAGGAAGCAGGATCGGCGCAGCGTTGTATGTAATGGCGCTGCAGCTTCATCAGGCTCAGTCATTAGTATGATAAGAGTAGCCAGGAGAGGGGTCACTCACTGGGGTAGAGGAGTTATCCAGGCTGGCGGCGGCACACTGTGGGCCTGATTCAGAGCCGAAAGCTCTGACCAGAGCGCTCGCTCTGAATCAGGGCCCTCCTACCTGTTCTTGGAGTGGCCTCATGGACGCTCGCATAGCTGTGGGTTACCACCCACAGCTATAGCAAGCGTCCATGATGATGGTCGCGATGGTCAAGACCATCGGGCTTGCGACGAGACCCTGCGATAGGGTCTCGCTGCCGCAAGCCCTGGAGTGATTTTGGCTCTATCAGAGCCAAAATCACTCCCACTGACATCACTACTGATGTCAGTGGGGCCGGACTCAGACTGTAGGCGTTCCCATGGGAACGCCTCCGTCTGGCAGCCACGCCCCCGGCACGTCCACCAAAGGGGGCGTGCTGTCACTCACCATCGACAGCACGCCCCCTTTGGTGCGAGACCCCGAGCGACGGCTTCCTCGTGGCACGCCGGGTCTCGCGATGCGCACGACGGAGCTCCCTCCGTCGTGCGCATGCGCACTTCGGCACCATCGACCCGCTTGTGAGCGGGTCAGAATCAGGCCCTGTAGTCCAGCTTTAAGCCCTCTATACCTTGGGGCCCAGGAGGGGGGTACACTTTGCACTCCTCTGTCACCGGGCCTGGTCCTCGGGTAGACTGGAGGTGGAGCGGCAGAGTGGGCCAGCCAGTGACACAGTGACATCACTGGCGCTGGACCCAGCTGATGCAGTTTATCTGTATGTGTGGGTTTTTTTCCCCTTCTCCAGGGGGGGGAGCGGATGTAGTAGGGCACCCGCCACTGGAGTAGGCAGGTGTCATCGGGTCTCTCTGCTTGCAAGAGTGGCTTTCAGGAGAGGGAAGACCATGCCCCCTCTCCAAGACAGCCTCAACGGGCTGCCCCTCTGGTCCTGACACCCTTAGGCAGCTGCCCAATGGAAGCGCCGGCCCTGGCGGGCTGTACCGCATCACGAATGTGATGCTTAGTACATCCTGCCCCATATCTTTTCTCGACTTTCGGGGCGGGGCTGCTGGGACTTGTAATTTTACATTATACTAGGGCCATAGCAGAACGCGCAGCTGTGTATGTACATCAAAGATGGTTATGTTGCTGTTTGCTGGGGGCAGACACAGGCCTCAGCACATCACTGAGCAACCATAGGGGCAACAGTAGCAGCAATGGTGAGCTACATTTACAATTCCGGACAATTAATATCCAGGATTAGGGTACCCCTGGTCTCCACTGATTACCGGACTGTCTGGAGCATTCCCGGATGGGTGTTAACCCTAATGCTGGACTGTTTTTGTGTGCCTTCGCCACTTCACCAAAAGAGCTGTGGGCCTGATTCAGAGGTGGGCGCAGTGCCAATGTTTGCGCTGTTGTCCAATGTTTTTTGTTCTGCACATGTGTCCGAGTTACACCGGCATCCGTCCCGATGGTTAGTGCCGGGTGACAGAACAAATTTTGTTGCAGATAGAGGCAATTACGGGGAGTTCCTGGGAGGTAACAGGGGGGTGGCTAGAGGCGGGCGTATCGCAGCCAGCGTATGCTTCTTTTTTCGCATTTATTCTGGCACTGGCGGCCATGCTTCAGCCAGGGCCGAAACTAGGATATCCGTCACCCGGTGCAAGGCAGCAATTTTGCGCCCCCTCCCTTCCTGTACCTGGCATTTGTCCTTGCTCCTCCATAAGGCAGTACACTACTCAGACGTCCCTGGTATAGTGACTTACATTATTCCACACACCATAATGCCCATTACACATTATGCCACCCACTGTAATGCCTATTACCAAAGTGCCACCTACATATTTGCCTGACACCATTTTATATCCCACAGTAAGGCTTCTAATTACTATAAAATTACCTGCTCATTGCCAGGGGATTTATGCTCGTTGCCAGAGGTTAAATGCTCGTTGCCATGGGGTTACATGCTTGTTGCCATGGGGTTACATGCTTGTTGCCATGGGGTTACATGCTCGTTGCCAGGGGGTTACATGCTCGTTGCCATGGGGTTACATGCTCATTGCCATGGGGTTACATGCTCAATGCCATGGGGTTTTATGCTCGTTGCCATGGGGTTTTATGCTCGTTGCCAGGAGTTTTCATGCTCGTTGCCAGGGGATTTATGCAATTTAACAGTTGGGTTATCTTATATTTCCAAATCCTTGGTCTATATATAGGGTATGCCTTTGTGTGATCTAGGTAAGGAAAAAGATAAATACTAGCTTAGGGTAGTAGTATTCATAGGTGGATTGGCCATAGACTTTACCGGGAACTTTCCCAGTAAACTGACGGCTCAGGGGGCTGCTGGCTGCAGACTTTGTTTTTTAATATATATATTAGTTTTCCTCAGCCTCAATGAATCAGCTCCAGGACTCATCTGGGCTGGCTCCAGCTTACTAAAACACTTCTGTGTACTGGCCCCTCCCCAGGGACCAGCCTCCTTACTATAAGGGCAGCTTGTTCCTCTTTCTCCTTCTACCCCATCATCCCTTGGAGAACCGCTCCTTCTGCAATGGAATCAAATGAAACGGAGTACTGAACAGACATTTCTCTGAGCATCATCAAAAGCCAGAATCCAGGCAAGGCCCCCTGGAGAAGGTCCAGAAGTTGTTCTCCATGAATCGTGCTCGAGGTAAGGGCTACCGACGGTTAGGGGTGTAGCGTGGACAAAGCATGTTGAGCTCCTATTCCCCGAGTCTGCTGCGGTGGAGCGCACTGAGTCTGGCTGCAGTTCTATTGTTATTTTTCTCCAAAGCATTAAAAAGAATGCTGGGATCACCCGTGACGAAAACAAATGGCACAAAATTGCCTCAAACCCCTCTGTTACCAAAGGGGAGCAGCTCTTACAGTACACAGGCTGCTCCCCATGACCTCTTCCCAGAGTCCTCCTCCTCCGCTGACCTGGAAGTTGACCTGGTGAGTACCTCTCTTGTCTTGCTTCTCCCTGCTGCATTCATTAATGTGCTGCTTGGAATGTTTTCTGTGATCTGTCCATCTTCATTTCCCTGTCTCTTTCTATCTTCCTCTGTCTCCTCTTGCTTTCCACTCTGTTGTATTACACTGTATTTGCTCCAGAATTGTTTCCATTGCTACCTTAACTCTGCTCCCTCTCCCAACACTGCCTAAGTACTGCTCCCTCTTCAAAAACTGCAGACACTGCTCAACCCATCGAAAACTGACTGACACTTCTCACCCATCCAAAAACTGCCCCAATAGTTATTATCTGTCCAAAAACTAACACAGGGCCTGATTCAGAGCTGGACGCTCTTTAAGAGCGCTCGCTCTGAATCAAGGCGTCTTTTTTTATTTTTGGACCCGGCCTCCTGGCCGCTCGCTAAGCTGTGGGTGACCACCCACAGCTTTTGCAAGCGGCCAGGTGATGGTCGCGACCATCGGGACTTGCAACGAACCCTTGTGGTAGGGTCTCGTTCCCGCAAGCCCCAGTGAGCTTCCTCTAAATAGAGCAGGAAGCTCATATCTGACATCACTAGTGATGTCAGTGGTGCCTCCCACAAACGGCAGGCGTTCCTTCGGGAACGGCTCCGTTTGTGTAGCCACCCCCCCTGCCCACCTCCAAAACATGGCGAGCTGTCAATCACAGTCGACAGCCATCCCGTTTTGGTGCAAAACCCGTAGCGACGGAGGCAGCGCATGCGCAGGGGGCAAACATCGACCCACTTACGAGCGCATAGCGCATGCGAGCAGGTCTGAATCAGCCCCACTGTTCACCCCTTCAAAAACTACCCCATGTCAGGAACTGTTCTTACCCTTGGGGTCATGCCACTCTGTCCTGGCAGTGTTCCCTGCCTGGAGGCTCTCAGAGTGCACTGTCGATGGTTTCCCAGCGTGGTGGTCTGAAGGGTCTCGTGGTGGCTTCAAGGGCATTCCCACTGGCTCCGGACACTCGTTGCCACCATGTTAGTCCCGGCTAGCTAAGTGCGTTGTTAACTGGCTTCCAGCGTGGTAGTGGTTTCTGGGTGCTGCCATGTTGGTTCCGGTCGGCTGACCGCTAATCTCCCATGGCTGCCAGGATGGTGTCCACCTGACCACATCAGCCAATCTCAATGAGAACCAGGGTATAAAGATCTCCACTTTGTGCTATAGTCCGGTCCCAGTCCAGCTCCAGTTTGTGCTACAGCTCAGTCCCAGTCCGGCTCCAGTTTGTGCTACAGTCCAGTCCCAGTCTGACTCCCTACCCTCGGGGACGTGCCCCTCTGTCCTGGCAGGGGTCCCAGCGTGGAGGCTCTCAGAGTGCACTGTTGATGGATTCCCAGCGTAGTGCTGGTCTCAGGAGCCTGGAACTTCAGCAAATCAGTCCTGGCCAGCTGAATGCATTTTTGATGGACTCCCAGTGTGGTAGTGGTCTCTGGGCACCACCATGTTGGTTCCGGTCAGCTGACTGGACACCATCCTGGCTGCCATGGGAGATTAGCACCTCTAGTTTGTGCTACAGTCTGGTCCCAATCCAGCTCCAGCTGGTGTTATACTCCAGTCCCAACCCGGCTCCAGTTTGTGCTACAGTCCGGTCCTAATCTGGCTCCAGTTTGTGCTAAATCTGGTCCCAATCCGGCCCCATCTTGTGCTCCAGTCCGGTCCAAATCCAGTTCCAGTTGTGTTCAACTCTGGTTCCCATAGCCAGCTGCACTGTTTTGCCAAGTCCTCAGTGCAGATTCTATAGGTTTGTACAGTCACCATTACCAATCTCTCCAAACAATTATCAGCTACACCACTCATGAGAAAGTGTTACATACGTCCTTCTCATCTTCAGGCCTCCCAAATTACTAGAGAGCGAGCGTCTGGGTCTCTCCCAGATAATCCTGAATTGCCAATCCTGACACCCCAATAGTGCTCACCCCCTCCAAATACTGCCCTGACACTGCAGGCCCTTTTGAAAACTTCCCTGACACTGCTCACCCCTCCAAAAAACTGTATCAGTAGTGTTCACCCAATCGAAAAATGCCCTGAAACTGCTCACCACTCCAAAAACTGCCCTGACACTGCTCACCCCTCCGAAAACTCCCCTGACACTACTCACCACTCCAGAAACTCTCCTGACATTGCTCACCCTTCTGAAAACTTCCCTGACACTGTTCATTCCTCCAAAAACTGCTTAACACCCCCTTCAAATAGTGCCCTGACACTGCTCACCCCCCCGTAAACTTCCCTGACACTGCACATCCCTCCAAAAACTGCATCAGTAGTATTCACCCCTCTGAAAACTGATCTGACACTGCTCACCACTCCAAAAACTGCCCTGACACTGCTCACCAACTAAAAAGTGCCTGTCATGACCAGGGTTTCACGGTATGGAGGTTGCGGTCCTTGCCGGTGGGGGCGTTGTGACACGTTCCTTCCAGTGAGGGAGCTGGCACGTGGAGACTGGCATTGTGTGTGTGGGGGGGTCTGCCAGCATTGGGCCATCACAATGATGAGCTAAATTGCATTATCTAGCGCCGTCTCAGCATCACAGGTACATGGGAGCGGCCATCTTGCCTCAGGTCATGTGACATAGTGGGCCTATCCTGATGCGTCAGGTGATCTCTCCAACCACTCACGCTCTGCTGCTGGGTACTTAAGGGGGTTTGGAGCTCCCTGTAGTTGCCAGTGCAACCGTGTGTTTCAGCATCAGCTATGGGAGAGTTCCTGTGCTCCTAACCTTAGTCTTGTGCTCCACTGCTTGCCCTTGCTCCTTGTTGGTCCCTGGCTCCCTGCAGACTTGCACCATGCTACCCTGCCTTGCTTCCTGCTGTGGATCAAGTCCTTCTCCTTCTACCTACCCACTCCTCCCTGAACCTGAAGTTCCCAAACCTACCCATGCCTTCCTGAACCTGTAGTTCCCTATTACCTACTCCAGCCTGCACCTGAGTTTTCAGCAACTTTTACAGCATTTCCGGATTACCCTGTTTAGCCATCGTCTCAGCATTATCTGATTTCCCTTTCAGCTATTATCTCAGTATTCCCGTATTCACCTATCTGCTAATACCACTGAGTTACTGGAGTTTTCCTTCAGCTCCACAGTTACCTCAGTTAATCAAGACTTTATTTTAGTTCTGTCACTGATCTGGACATTCATTCATTGCATCACTATTGTTCCATCGGTCACAGATGTTAATCTGTATTATTATTGTTCATGTCTACCAACATGAACAATAATAAACAACCCACCTTTCAGTTTAAAACTGTTCCGGTGTCTGCTCCTAATTCCACACCAGGTCCACAACAAACACAGATCCTAACACTGCCCTGACACAGCAAACTTTCTGCAAGTGCCAGAGCTGCTCCTGCTCCTATGTGCAGTAAAGGGGCTGCAGGGTGACGCTGCCAGGGCACAGCCTCCTCCTGCTGTGGTACCATGCCACCTCAAGCACCGGCTCTCCGCTGCACACACCTACACCGAGTGACTGACTGATTTATTTATTTTTTAAATAAGACAAACCCTTATATTATTAAGCAGTGGAGATATTTACAATTTATTACAAGTTTATGGTATGGGGGGGTGTAAAAGATTGCAGATTTGTGGATGTATTATTTGTTATATTTTATTTTTTGTGCTTGTCTTTTTTGATTAATACTACTGTATTTTATGTATGTGAGAGCTGTTGGGAAAACAAAATCAGTGTGCCTGTGAGCCTGACTCAGTGGTGGACTCTATGTATGCACGGCTGCGATTTCTTACGGATTTACATCTGCAAAAATATGCAGTCACCGTCTCTAATGCCAGCGATCCTATAAGCAACTGCGATCACAGTTAGGAGATTTCACAGTAACAAATATAAATTGCTCAACAGCACAAGCATCGACATAGCGTCCACATTTGAATCAGGCCCATTGATGCTGGTAGATCACCGCTAAGTAAGTGAGCAAAAAGTAGATCCCAGGTCACAAAAGTTCTGCCACCCCTGTCCTAGAGGGAGGGGGCAGAAATAAAAAGTGTTGCACTATGTTGAGAGTAGAAATGGCAGCAAGGGATAAAAGTTAGGAGAGCTGCTAAGCTTGAATGAGATGTGTTTTGACATTAGCATACCAACTACCTGACCATGCAGTGACACAGATTACTCACTTACACTCCGTGGGCTCCTTAACCTTACAGCTTGATTACAGCTGCCAGGTAATCTGATTGCACCACTGCTCGGGCTGCCCAACAGCCCTGGGGAAGTCCCCTTATCTAGGCTGAATTGCCACTAAGCTGACAGAGACACGCTATTTTCTAGCCCTTTTTGGTGAACCAGTCTCTCTATCACTGACTCCTCTAATCCACTCATGCAAACCCTAACTCCACTAGAAAGTACAGATTATGACATGTCTGCAGTCAATCCAGTGATCCACAGTTACTGGCAACTTGCTACATATGTACCAATAACCTTGAGAGGCGTCCATCAGCCACAAGCCCCATCCTGGTGAGTGGGCAACTTGTTTGCAAGTTTGTAACTAGTGGTGACCCGGCACTCTAGAAATAACATTCTCTCCTCTCTTTTCCCGCACTTAAGATAGATCCACCACATTTTGGCATGCTCTATATCCCACCAGTCAGCTAATGAGTGCAGCAGGCATGCTCAACCCATCCACACAGTCAACATTTGCCACTCTGGTTAAAATTAGAAATGTATTATATCTCTCCTAATGTTGGGCCTCTTTATTGATAACTTAGTTAGCCATACATATTGGAATTTACCGGTCCTCGATCTATATAAGTTTTTCTTGTCTCCACATTCCCAACTGGAGGAGGCTCTTAATAACCACTGTACCACTTAGGCACCTTCCATAAGAAACAAATACTAGGCCAAATAGAAGCCCTTTTGCAGAACATCTAGATCACTGAGTCCTCCTGTAAAGAACTGATATCCCATAACACTCTAGCAGAATATAATAAATGTATGTTTGATAAGATTTAATTATCATATAGAAAATGCTGTTGCTGACACTTTTGTTGGGACAGCAAAAATATTATCTTAGAGCTCTTACAACTTATTCAACATCAGTGGTCTCTCCCCTATCATCCATCCTCTGAAATGATCAATTCCCTACAGGTGTAGATCTTGGAGTTTATAAACATTGCCTGAATACAGAAGTGTTTCAGGTTGGTCAGCTGGAGTGTGCCAAGGAAGTGCGTCCTATTTGTGACATCTGTGAAATCTTCTGAATGTGGAGATATCTACAGGCCCATCACTTCTTAAAACAAACAATATGCATAGTGAGCTCTCTGTTGGTAGATTACTTCGTTTGAATAATTGTGGTTGAGCACTGGCACCCCAACACACTCTGGGCCTCATTCAGACCCGGTCGCAAGCACCGATGTGCTCGCAACCGGGTCGATGAGTAGCCCTGCGCATGCGCAGCGGCCGCACTGCGCATGCGCAAGCCCCGGAGCGAGAGAGAAACTCTCTCGCTCTGGAGCTCGCTACAAAAGGGGCGGCTGCCGATGTTGATCGACAGCTCGCCCCGTTTTGTAGGCGGGCCGGGGGGGTGGTTTCCAAAACAAAGGCGATCCTTAATGAACGCCTACCATTTTGTGGGCGGCCGCACTGACATCACCATCGCAACCAACAACCTGGTCGGTCGCTAAGCTGTGGGTGGTAACCTACAGCTTACCTAACGACCCGGAGGCCGCACTTCAAAAATTAAGCGGCCGCCCTCATTCAGAACGAGCGCTCGCTTCGTGTGAGTGCCTCTGAATGAGGGCCTCTGTCTCACAGCTATACAAAGTTATCCTTACAGATCCATGGTCCACTTTGATCACCATACATGAAAACTTGGAAAACAAATATTGGCCACAAATTGGGGGTGAGGCAATGGAAGAAAATCTTCCATCTGGTTCATGCCATCTCACCAAGCAAGGTTAGTGGAGATTGATTTTAAGCTACTCTCATAGTGGTACAGATACCCAGACATTCTGTACAAAATGTGTTTCTGTGTGTACCTAGCATATGTTGGAAATGCTCCACAGGCCCTGGAACTTGCATATTCCATACTCTGCCAGTTACTTAGACCCTTCTGGGCTGCACCCAACTGATGAGATTTTCAGCAAGTAGGTTCTAACTGACCCAAAAGTTTGAGTTTTCCATCTATTGAATGTACCTATTTCACAATGCAAGACATCCCTATTGAAGCATTTGACTAATACCACAAAGATGGTTAACAACACTATCCTTTTTGCTCATTCTCTCCTGCAGCCATGTAAGATTTGATTTCTAAAGTCAATTATTATATGGATATGAAAGACATTGTCTTACCTGCTGGGGCATCTACGAGTTTGCCCGAGACACGTGGTTCCATTAGATTGACTTTAAAGTTTATGATTGCTTCAATGCTCATCTTGCTTCACATTCTCTGTATACATTTGACTCTCTCCTAAGTAATGAACAACTGGACCCAAGTCCTATGGCCTGTGTCTTTGCAACCTCAATATCATACTATATATTCCATTTAACTATATAGTCATTCATTCATTAATATTTTTAGACTCTCTGCTTCCTCCACTAGCCAATCTTTCCTTCTATTTGTTTTTCTTGTATTCTACATAATTCTTATAAGCTCACTTAATCAATATGTTTCTAAAATATACTAGTTTTAGGTATCCATATTATTGACCTAGTCATTCACTCTATTATCCATTGTGATCATTTTTATTTGCAAGTGGCCAGTTACGCTATATATACTCATTTGCTGACCTGCATACTGGGGATTTGCACTTTGTTTAAAAACTGATTATACCGCATGATGTATATTTTGATACTCTGTTAAAACAGAGCTGGAAGTAGTCTCACAATTTAACCACCAGTGATTGATTACCTGCCGTATAGTGTTCATATATGTTAAAATATTTTTTGGAGGTTACCGTACTTCCCTGTCTTGCACCACCCCTGATGAAGTCAACAATGACGAAACACATTGGGTGTTTAAAATCTGTGTCCACAATACCTTAAAGCCACATTTGGTGCAAGCTTGCAACTAGTCTAGGACAGTACAAATAGCAGCAACATTCCATAAAGCACAAAAATTGGTATCAGATCTACAGCTATTTGGTGCATATATAATAATTATGATTTGTTTTGAGAAAAGTTTTTATATGGAAACATTGTTTAAATACATTTTATTATATTTTTATTATATGTCAAAATGTGTCACTATAGGATACATTTGAATTAATGATATATCAATATTCATGAGACTAAACATCATAGTAAGTTAGACCACATATGTGACAAACTAAGAGGCAGCCATCACACCGTGTCTACCAAAGTGCCCTATTGCTCCAAATTAGAATTTTACATTGTCAGCTAGAACTCTTGCTGGTGGGTACATATATATATATATATATATACTAGCTGATGTAACCGGTTTCACCTGGGTAGACCTTAGATATTTACTCTTTTCATTTCCATCTCACTACTCCAATAACACCATAATCCTTCACCTCTATAGTAATGCATCACTGCTATAGTAAGACATTACCCTACTTCGCCTGTGTACTAACACGTCCACTTCCTCACTTTTGTAGTAACAAATTATCCTTGCTCACCTCTGTAGTAACACACTCCCCTCCCTTGCCCATGTTGTAACACATTCTCCTTTTTTTCCTTCACCCCGTAGTAACACATATGACATTCCCCTCCCTTACTTGTGTAGTAACACATTCCCTTCCCTCACCTTTATAGTAACACATTTCCCTCACTGCTGCTGTAACCAGTGGCGGTTCCAGAAGTGGAGCTGCAGCGCAGTCCAAAATTCAAATAGGAGAGCCACACCAACTGCCAGTGAGTACTGGCTGGCGATGTTTGGCAGCGTTTGGAAGGACAGTTGGTGTGGCTCCCCTATTTGAATTTTTGACTGCACTGCAGTCCCACCTCTGGAGCCGCCACTGGTTATAACACATTTTCCTCTCTCATCTCTGTAGTAACACATTTCCTTCCCTCACTATTCATATAGGGGAGCCACACCAACTGCCATTCATGTCTGGCAGCACTTGGGATGACAGTGGGTGTTTGAATATTCAACTGTGCTACAGCCATGATGAGACAGTCAGGCAGGACATTGCACAGGGGGAGGAAATATTTTATCCCTTTTCACCCCCTTATTAGTCGAATTTAGAAAAATCCCTTCTTAGTGGGCACCTACGACACAGAAGGAATATACTCCCCGATTTTAATGTTTCTAGGTACAGGGGTATGGGCTGGCCATTCGTGAGTCAGTCAGTGAAGGACATTTGATTATATATATATATATATATATATATATATATATATAGTATTAGATGCTTACATAATGCCTATTGCCATAAAGTTTAATGCTGTCCCACATGCTCTTGGACACTGTTTACCAGTATGCCTGTTTCTGTCATGTGAATTTTCTTTTCTCTGCACAGTTACAAATAAATATGGGTAAATATGGGCAGCACAGTTGGTGTAGTGGTTGGCATTATTACGTCACACACTGAGGTCTTGTCTGATTGCCACCAAGACCCCATCTGTCTGGAGTTTGTATTTGCTTGAGCTTCCCTCAGGTACTCCAGTTTTCTCCCACAAACTAAAAAAATTCAGTGCTGACAAAACTTAATCCAGGTGTGTGTGTGTGTGTGTGTGTGTGTGTGTGTGTGTGTGTGTGTGTGTGTGTGTGTGTGTGATTCCAATTTACAGAGATCAAAAGGGACATAGCCCTCAGTAAAAAGAGAATTGTCTGATATGGACTTGGCTTAAGCAAATATTAGAAAATTATATTTATCTTTGACATTATCCCAACCTTAAATAAAAGTATTACATTTATTTGTGTTTATTGCTAAAATAAATTTGACTATTGTGAACATTAAAGCCCAGCTCATAGAGCTAAATCAGTGGTCCTCAAACTGGGTGCCGTGACATCCTGGGGTGCCTAGGGACACTTGCAGGGGTGCCACAGGTTGGTGGTCCAGAACCAAATCAAATTATGGTCAATGTGATAGGCAACACCCAATGCTGGATGGCTGCCAATCATAAAATATGTGGACAAACAGAGCACAACCCTGTCCGCCATAAGATAACTGACCTTAAGGGTGACAGGTAAGCACAATTAATTAAAACGTTTTTGCTAAATTTCTCAATAAAATATTTTGTCCTAGGGGTGCCGTGAACAAAATGCTGATACTTTTGGGTGCCGTGATTCAAGAAAGTTTGGGAACCACTGGGCTAATCATTGGTCCTGCATCCTGACTGGGAAGGGGAATTACATTAATTGTTTCTACATTCATGGCAAGATGAAGAGAAATATAATTTTAATCTATTTGTTAAGGGAAAGTATGTTGCTTAAGACTACATTAAAGTGAGGGATAGTGTAATGCATAACTGATAAGTGAAACAGAATTTTGTGGTAGACTATAATGTTATTTACGAAACTCATTGACCTATAAATGTGAGTTTGATATATATAACTTCTGAATTTACATTCCTGATTTCTGCAACTCCACCACAGTCTGCTGTTTGTCAAAAAATTTTTAGCAATAGGTTTGTCAAGCCTGGCCTCATTATTAGTCAACGATAGCCTGAGGCTATACCTCAGGGATTTTTCAGTTCCAAACGTAAGAGCCCTCGTGCCTGAAAATTGGGTTGCTATGCTTTGGTTCACTGGCCCTCATGTTTATTTAAGCAATAAATGTGTGTGTCATACTCGTGGTAAGCAGTATTTTTTGTATTTTTACTTCTCAGCCACAAGCTATTGTTTACTTATTTATGCATCTGCAAATCTTTCTTTCATTAGTAACTTAAAAACAATTATACTTCATCAATGTAATTTTATTGTATGCACATTTGTTTAAACCAATGAATCAATGTTTATCTTCAACTAAACAAATAAGAGTTGTGTCACAAGCACTTCAATTTCTATATAAGTAGAGCATTTTTTAATTTGTTGCAAAATAAAAAGAAATTGGTGCACCAAACATGTTTACCAAGCGATTGCTTACAGGGTCAGACATGTTGTGCAGATGGAGTGTGTGATCTACCACAACAGCAACGACCAGAAACACATCCTGTAGGGAATCTGTATGATTTACCACCGGCCGCATGGTTCAAATCCCGACAGCAGAAGCCCGGCAAGGGTGAAGATCCTGAAGTTACAATGGTATTAACTAGCCTTTTTTTACCCCCTAATCCTAACCCTTATTTAGGGGTGCCTAACCCTAATCTCCCCCCAAGTGTCTAACCCTAACCCCCTTCTAAGTGCCTAAACCTAACCCCCCCTTCCCCGCAGCCTAAACCCAAGTCTCCTGTGGTGGTGCCTAACCCTAACCTCCCCCTGGGGGTGCCTAACCCTAACCAAACCTGGGGGTGCCTAAGCCTAACACCCCCTTCCCCTAGCCTAACCCTAACCTCCCGGGGGCTGTCTAACCCTAAGTCCCCCCCAGGAGCCCCTAACCTAACCCTCTCCCCCCGCGGCTGTCCGCGCCCGGCTTACCTTTGATCGGTAAGATGGGTGTCAGGCTCCTGGCATAGGGCTAATGACAGGCGTCGGGATATCGACGCCTGTCATTTGTACCTTGCCAGGAGTAGACAGTCTGGAAGCTTCCTGACTGCATCCCTCCTGTAGTATGTTTGTAGTGTGCAAATAACAAATTTCTGGAAGTGAAAAAATAATCACTAAGTTTAAAAGGCTAATTAAATACATCCTTACTAATTGTCTTGTTTTAGATTAGATTTCCAACACTACTTCATTCATCATATGCTTTTGATTTGAATAATTCTATCCTTATTTAATACTTCTACAATTCATATGTATGGCCGGATTAAGGCTTGTGGGGGCCCCAGGACAACTAAGATGTGGGGGGCCCTTCCAAGCCACATGGAGCCTACGCCCCCCCTCCACCCAATATCTCCACATGGAGCCTTCTCCCCAAAGCCACATGAAGCCTACTCCCTTCCCCTATAAAGCCTGATTTCCGCTCCCTCACACGGAGCCTACCCCACCCCCACCAAGAAAGGCGGAGCATACTGCTCCATCACCGCAGCTGATGGCTCACCTGATGTCCCGGCCGGCACAGCTGCTCCTGAGTCCCCTCCTCAGCGTCTAAGACATGTGACACATGATGCTGATGAGGGAAGTCGGAAGCCACTCTGTGCTGCATGCAACAGCACAGCAACAGGCCCGTGGCTGCTGAGCCTCCACCCGGGAACAAGTGCTGCTAAACACCTATTCTCGGCAGGGTCACATCAACCTTGTGTGGAGGCCCTTTGTGTGCGGTGGCCCGGGCGACTGCCCCGGTCGCCCCCCCTTAATCCAGCCCATATGAATCGTATGTCTTTAGTGTGCTAGACATTAACACTTACACAATTCTATAGTTGTCTAAAAAAAATTCACAGACTCATCCTATTGGTTTCTGTATTATAAGCCAGTCACACCAAGAAACTGGAAAAGGACCAGCAACCTGCATTTCTCTTGCAGTAAAGCCCGCACTCTGGGGCTCAGTATCATGTCAGACACTGCCTCTGTCTCAGATAGCGCCAATCCTAGCCAACAGTATAAGATCCCCAGTTTTCCAGCTTAGAAGTGACAGTTTTTTACCCCAAAAAAGCTTTTCTGCATCATCAGAGCGCTCCACGCTCACCTTACTGGCCAGCGCCATTCCTCAATGCTTCCTTGGCTTTATTTCTACAGTCATGTCATCACTGTTGTCGCAGAGGTGGACTTCCCTATATAAACACCACTCTGGCTGCAGATAGTTACCAGTACCAGAGTATTAGGCTCACTAGCTAGCTCCTGTTTCTTGATGCTATTATTGCATATGCTCCTGTGCATGTCCCGGCTAGTACTCATGTCAGCATTATACCCCTGTGTTATATGAGACCGTTATAGGAAAATTCTCCAAAGATGTCTCCTGTCTTGAAACTTCACCCTTCTATCTCTCCCCCCTCCTTTGTCTGCTCTGTTAACTGCTGAACCAGTAAATACCAGTTCTCTCTCACACACACACACACACACACACACACACACACACTTGATCAAAGAAAAGAGATTGCTCCCCCGTTTCCTGGGTCAAGTTACAGCCAGAATCTTATATGTGATGAACAAAGGCTCTGAGGACACATGTGCTAAGACTGCAAGCTGAACAACATCTAAGCCAGACCTGTGATCTTAAAGGACCAATAAGTATATATATACACATATATATATATATATATATATATATATATATATATAGTGGCAGTATCACCAGAGGTGGCACTGGTGAGCAGCAGATTCTGTATGGGGCAGGGGAGATCCACCCACACAGACTAGAAAAGCCTTGTGAATAGAGCTCAGGTGTGGGCTGATGTGAAGGCAGGTCAGTCAGGCTGCTGTGGGATTGTGGTGGCAGAGAGCCCAGTGAAGCTGAGCGAGCCATTGGGGGCCAGGAGGCCTGTGTCTGGACCTTGCAGGAGGCAAGGGGGGACCACAAACTCTCAGACTGAGTGACATTGAGGCAGCTAAGCTGCAGGCTGAGGAAGCCAGGGCCTCTGTATACCTGGAAGATACAGGGAAGGCACAGAGACTGTGTTTGTAAGCTGAGGAAGCTATTCCAGGCCAGGAGACCAGGTCCAGTCCTGCATGTGGCAGGAAGGACCACAATCTCAGAGACTATGTTGGCAGACTAGCTGCTCCCTTATAGAGAGGGTTGAAGAAGTCAGCTAGTGCCCTAAACAAGGGCTAGGTTTGTTTGTTATTTTCTGTTTCCTGATTTCATATGCTGGAAGTAAAGCATCACTTCGTTTATTTCACCTGAAAGCTGTGTGTGGACCCTCATTAAGCACCTAAACATTGCACCCATTCACCCTCTGCCGAGCTAATTAACCTCAAGACATCACAATATGGTGGAGAACGCGGGTAAAAAGATTCTATGCACACAGGTCTACACAACAAGAGCTGCGCAAAAAGTGGATTACAGCAGCTAAGGAGGCTCACTGCACCTGCATGGTGGAAGGCTCGTCAAGGTGGTGAGTGAAGAGAAAAGTTAAAGTCTGTTAAACAGAAAAGTTGTCTGCAAGTGTGCACTCTTCCTTTGGAGAGGAAGAAGAATTGTTCGCAAATGTGCAAGAGGTCATGACATTTGTTACAGCAGTGTTAACAGACAAAACTGTTTATTTTTCTGAAAGCACACAAAAGTGTTTCTCTGTCTCGTTAAGACAAGGTGTGTTTAATTATCTGGTCTAGACATTTCTTTTGCAAAGAACAGAGCAAGTGCTGTGTTGATTGTTGGACATTGTAGTTCCACAGAAAAGAAAACAGGTGCTGTGTTATATTATGCTGTACAAGTGAAAAGTGCAAGTATATACTGTGTCTGTGAAGAGAGCAGAGGTTCCTATTGAAAGGGTAATTGAGACTGCTTGATACATGCTGGTAATTGTAGTGCCACATGAAGAAAAAATGTTTTGCTGAGTTAAAAATACTTGGAAAGACAAAGTGTGATACAGTGAAAACAAAAACAAGTTGTTTCTGTGTAGTTTTGGGGCCAAGAATCATGGGAAACAAAAATAAATATTCTAAAAAGTTTCATTCTCAATCTAGAGAGATGGAAAACCTGGGCTGGAGTTTACAGTCTGAATGTGAAGAAAGTCGGTTACATGAAAGGGATTTAAAGCTGTTAGAAATTCTCTGTGGTGAATCCTTTCAAGTTGATGGGGTAAACAGTGTTATTCTGTTGAAAGAGATATTTACAAAGCAGAATAAAGATGTCAGTGTGTGTGGTCAGTGTATATTGCAAGGTCCATCCAGAAAGGACTATATCAGCCTGGAGGAATTTGAGAGTATGCGTAAAGCTTTGAATGAAGGTAATTTGTATTATGCTGGGAAGGTTGATGACTTAATGGAACAATTGGTTGATGAAAGAAATGTTCATGAACATGCTGAAAAGAAATTACTGAGTGAATTGTCCACTTTGAAAATGGCATTTGAGCATCAAGAAATAAAAAAATGTGAAGTTCTTAAAGAGACCGACCTCAAATGGGCAGCTATGTCTGAACGCCTTGAGGAAGCTCAACTTTTCAAAAGTGTTACAAAGTATGAGAATGATGTGCTCCTAGCAAAGAATGACCTATTAGAGCGAGATGTTGTGGAATTGCAGCAAAAGTGTGTGGTACTTCAGCAGGAAGTAGAAGAATTGGAAGAAGGTATCCAGAAATATCGAAGTGATACGGAGCGCACGCAAGTGAAAGTGGCAGGTCTGGCTCTGCTGTTGAGGGAGAATGACTCTTTGATTGTGTCCACACAAGTAAAGCTTAAGACTTGTGAATTGGAGAAGAGTTCTTTGGCTTTAGAGTTTTGTGAAGTGAAAGAGAAGCATCTCCAGATGCTGCAGACTCGCGCTCAGTGGGAAACTGACCGTGAAGGAAAAAAGATGGAGATGGTCCGTCTTAAAGTCAGCTGTAAGGAGCAAGTACAAACTCTCCAATCCAATTTAGCTGCAGCTAGAGCAGTTTCAGAATGTCTGACGGAAAGAAATGTGTTCCTGGAGGAAAGTCTGCATAAAGCCGCCAAGCAAAGTGAATATTTAGAGAGAGAGCTTAACCTTGCCCATGGCAGGGTTTGGAAAAGCAAGAACAGAGTGAGAACCTGGAGAAGTGTTTACTAAGTACACAGAACCAGTTGCAAAGATTCCAAGTGGAGAGGAGTACCAAAGAACTAGAGTTGCAGAGTGAATTGGACATGGCAGAGTCTGAAATAATTGTTCAAAAGTTGAGACTTGCTGAACATGAAGTTGTGGAGCGCAGTCTGCGGCAATCTGAGAACAAGTTGGAAAGCGCCATGGCGAAAATTGCCCAGCTGGAAAAGCAGCTGTCTACGGCTCAAATAAAGTTCCACACGGTAGTGGGAAAATCAGAAGAGGAAAAGAAGTTAAATAACATTCTGAAGTTGGCTTCTGGACCTAAAATGGCGTCCGATGTCTTTGCTGAACCCAGTGTGGCAGAAGTACATAACCACAAGCAGCAATTGGTTCAAGTTGATCCTGAAAAGGCTGGCATGCAGAGTGATATGCTACCGGTGCTGAGTGTCTTGTGTGATGAGCAACGGACAAACAATGAATTGCGGGAACTAAGTAAGATGTTCCAGAATGATGTCTTTCAGCAGCAATGGGACCATAGAGATGTCCTCATTAAAGATATCAGTGTACAAGAAGGGACAGAAGTATCGGAGTTGGGAAATTCCCTAAAGGTCCGTCTTGAAAAGTGGATGAGATTCCTTGCAGTGACTTTCAGCTTGCAGTGATAGCTGAGGGTATGAAGTCCTCCAAAAGGGACACAGGTCCAGATTGCAAAACTGTGTCCAAAGTTGATAATAAAGAATTGACATATACAGATGGTGATCGCATGACCTGTGAAGCAAAGGTACAGGATGTACAGAAGTCTATGGAGATAGTGATGGCTTCAAAGGATGAGACTCTCTTGTTGCCGAGTGTTCAGTGTGGTGAGAAGGTGACTCAATCACACAGTTTTGCAGGGCAAAGCAGAACCTTGGAGAAAGTTAATTCTGGGAGTCTCGTAAAGAATCATACTCATGTATGTGAAACAATGCCTTCATACAAGCAGGATGTAATTTGCAGTGCTGCTGGATTTGTCTATGAGGAAGTGGAGTGGTCTCACATGATAAAGCTTGAAGCAAGTAGACCAGCTAAAATGAATTGGAAAATAAAGACCTCTGTGGAGAGTGAACTTCAACCTGTGCTGGTGGAACATGTTGAAATTGTTCATTAAATTTTCAAGGCTCAAAAATTGGGAGCACAAGAAAATCCAAGAGATCTATGCCTTAATGAAGTGGCAGATAACCATCAAAGTCGTGAGGTAAATTATGTGGATCAATGGAGTAAATATTCAAGTATCCTACGTGGACACGGGAGTCCGGAATCTGAGGGTGACTGTGCCAGTACATTGTCGGTTGACATAAAGCCAAGGTCCAGAAGTTGTGATGCTGGTGACTCTCAGGATAATGTTAGCTCCTCTTCTTCCAAGGGGCCATCGGTGAAATTTGCCAGTAGCAAATACAGGGCTTTAAGGCTGAAGGTTAAAGATGCGCCTTTAATAGGTTTAAGTGGCAAGAGTAAAAATGAAGTATGTAGCTTTGGAAAAAATTACTTCAAGTTCTTAATGTCTATTGCAGTACCCAAGGGTGAGCCTCAAGTACTGCATAAAGAAAGCAAGTACCACCATTGGTACCATAAAGTTAGGAAAAAAGTAAGGAGAAAAATTACCTTTGGAACTTGGAGGATGCAACCCCCAGAGATCGCAAGAGTCTGTAGGACCATGGATTCAGTGGATTTCCCTCATGAGGAGAGTGAAGAGGGACTTCGCAATGAGAATACCTCATCCCATGTAGCTGAACCCAGGGGTTTCAAGCTTTGGAGGGGGATATATGGCAGTATCACCAGAGGTGGCACTTGTGAGCAGCAGATTATGTGTGGGGCAGGGGAGATCCACCCACACAGACTAGAAAAGCATTGTGGGAAGATGCCTAATGACTGCCCTGTGGATAGAGCTCAGGTGTGGGCTGATGTGAAGGCAGACCAGTCAGGCTGCTGTGGGATTGTGGCAGCAGAGAGCCCAGTGAAGCTGAGCGAGCCATTGGGGGCCAGTTACATTGAGGCAGCTAAGCTGCAGGCTGAGGAAGCCAGGGCCTCTGTATACCTGGAGGATACAGGGAAGGCACAGAGACTGTGTTTGTAAGCTGAGGAAGTTATACCAGGCCAGGAGACCAGGTCCAGTCCTGCATGTGGCAGGAAGGACCACAATCTTAGAGATTATGTTTCAGACTAGCTGCTCCCTTATAGAGAGGGTTGAAGAAGTGAGCTAGTGCCCTAAACAAGGGCTAGGATTGTTTGTTATTTTCTGTTTCCTGATTTCATATGCTGGAAGTAAAGCATCACCTCATTTATTTCACCTATGAGCTGTGTGTGGACCCTCATTAAGCACCTAAATACTGCACCCATTCACCCTCTGCAGAGCTAATTAACCCCAAGACATCACTATATATATATATATGTGTGTGTGTGTGTGTGTGTGTGTGTGTGTGTGTGTGTGTGTGTGTGTGTGTGTGTGTGTGTAAACTGTATTTTGTGTGTAATTTAATATATATTGCTTAGTTGTTAATTGTAGCAGGGTTATGTATGTACTGTGTAATCCTACTTTGATAAACTAATATTATACAGAGAACTCTATGGTTGTTTTATGTTATTTATTGTGATGATAGGACTTATATAGTGGGGACTAAGATTTATAAGACAAAGAACAGAATAAGGAATTAAAGGGAATAAAAGTATCCCTTAATATTGGCAAGCCAGTCCTATTGTTTTAATTGTAATTTTATACTAGGACACAGCGGTGAATGTGTTAATCTGTAGGCCAAATATTTGGTAGAAAAACCAGGGATAGGTAACAAGTACACAGAAGGAAGTGTTAGTAGTGTGTTATTATTGCAAGTCTTTTCTAGAAATTTGGACAGATAACAAACTTTCGTCTGAATACTAAACAAAAAAATACAATTAATTACAGCGAACCTAGAAATATTTAAAAATTCCTGGATACTTGGTTATTTCTTTGTCTTCACAAATTTAAAGAGGTTTCTGCACGCAGCATGTTAAGTCTTGGTGACTTAAGGGGATCAGCTTTACTACGGTGAGAAATAACACAGATCACAGACAGACAATGAGCTCTGCAAATTAACAGGTAAGTATGGATTTTATTACTTTTGGCAAATTGAGCTAAAACAGTACATTTAACCCTGTAATTACCAACAAATACACCTCAGCTGAGATGCTATGGAACACACTGCTAGAGCAGGTTTTTACACAAGATACTTTATGTATAAATAAGCGCAGTGTGTTCAATAAAGAAAACAAACGTTTGCAGATGTTAGCCAAACTGGTACATGCATTTGAGGATACAATTTGGAGACCAGAACATGCTGAGATGTTGGCGAATAACAAAAATATAGATGCAAATTCTCATTGCCGATGCTATGTTGAAAAAGTGAAAAAGGTGTGTACCCTAGAATCACAATTACAAGAGAAAGATTTGAGCAATATTGATAGAGGAAGGGAAATTTGTATGCTCGAATCTCAATTGTTGCAAAAAGAGAGATATTATGTGTATGTTGATAAAGAATTAGCAATACTATATACAGATATGAATGAATTCAAAGATAAAGCAGCATCCAATGAAGCTTTTTTATTTCAGAGTTAAAGAATAATTTAAGCAACAAAACTAAAAGGATAACAAATATGCACATAACTATAAATTATTTATCTAATATGGTGTCTAGAAAACAAGTCTGTGTAACTGAAAATGGAGGCGGTGAGATGGGAAACATGGAATATACTATGCCCATACTTACCCCTGAGGGTGTAACACCCCCAGTGGGTGACCCCAGGTACCCTGTAACATACATTAAATAATTCTCCATCACCCATTGGGAGTGGATCTAATGTTCATGCACATGTTGATGACCCTGTTTTTGGACTCAGCAATTGATGGCAAATGGTACAGTCTGCTCCTATTCTCCAATCAGGTCAGAGTAACGGAACTGGATTGCACACTCCCTATAGAAATTATAGCATGGAGAAGCCACAATTCCTGTTAAAAATTTGTAAGGAATTCCCAAAGTACGACCTCAGCATAGACCCCTTTACCACTTGTGATATTTTTGAGGGACACTGTGAAAAATTTAACGTTGCCCCAGAATATCGCATGGAGTTGTTTAAATTATGGTTACCCAACCAGAGGTATGCCGTAACTGGGAAGATTACTCCCAAAAATTGTATATTTCATGATAAAGAGAGACTTTCTGCTCTCATGAAATTGGCAACAGGTCATTGGGAAGTAATCCCAGATATTCTATCTAACTTTAAACCCACCATACATGATGAGCCTTTGTCTCTATGTGGTAGGTTTGAAGCCATGTATTGAAGGGTGACAAAAGATCACAGTACGGAAGCCCCACAAGGCATGATACACATGTTTGTGGAAAGATTTACGTACATTGGCACAGCAATTCGCTTAAGTGCGGAAAAAGAATCAACGCTTGCAGATGCAGCGATGGTTATAGAAGAAAACATCAAGATTTATTGAAAAACAAAAGATCACTGAAAATCAGGGACCATGTTGTGGTAAACGGCAAATCACAAGATGGCCGATACGCAACTTATGGTAACACATACAGGCAAACACATCTTACTCCTACAGCTCCACCTCAGGAGAAATGGGGTAAGGTTTGTTGCCATGCATGTTTAAAGTGTGGACATATACAACATAATTGTCCACAAGGAGCACACAGAGAGTATGTAAACAACCTGGGCAATAACAATGGATTCAAAAAGAAGCCTTATTATAACAGACAGGTAGTAGACCCAACTTATGTTAACCCACATACTCAAACACAGATGCAGCCCATAGACCAGATGGCAAACATGCATTGCACTGGTGGGTACGCACACAGGACAAGTAGAAGAACTGACCCATGTGCAACCACATACATCGGGACCTTTACAAAAACAAACCCAGAAATGCCTAGAGCATGTGAATAACTGCACAATACAAAAGACAATATTAGCAGTTCGCATATCAGATGTCCCTACTGGAAGTCTGGTGCAACTAGATTAATGGTTAAGGGTCCCTAAGGATCTGACTCCAATATGTGGTCTCATATTGGATTCCTCAGGGAGACCCCTTATAATGGCCAGAATAAAAAACAAATTATTGAAATTCATGCTTAACACTGGAGCAGAAATTTCAATCACCAATCTCGAACATGATTTACATCCAGGCAGCCCTCAGTGTGTGGTGATTAGATTTGATCACCAACAAAGGGGGATGAGAGCCCATAGAATTGACGAAGTCACTTTAGAAATCAGCAATGACCTCACATTAAAAATCTCAATGTGGTATTACTCTGGTTCTGATAACATCATTGGAACTGATGTAATGACACAGCATGGGTGGATCTTAGATTTAGTGAATTGCATGTTATGGAGAGACCCGAGAAACTCAAAGGTCTGTGCGATAAAGCAACATTACCTAGGACCACCCATAAATGCAATTGATGACACTGCTAATATGGTAGCACACAAATGGCCAGAGATCTCTCACAATAGAGACCTTGAACCAATTGTGTACCAATACCCAGAACTATGAGCCCAAGGGAAAAATGACTGTGGAAAGATGGTTGGTGTCCAAGTGGACATACAAGCTCCAGATCCACCACTGCAACGTCAATATCGTTTTCCCCCTGAAGCTATGGAATCAGTCATAGAAGCTGTGACTGATTTAGAGTCAAGGGGGGTGGTCATAAAGGGGAATTCCAAGTGCAATAATCCTTTATGGCCTGTTAAAAGCAAAGAGACAAATACCTGGAGACTTACCATTGATCTCAGAGTTTTGAATAAGTATACCCCAATGTCTGCACAAGTTATTGCAGAAACACCAGACATAATGACAAGACTAAATGGCAAAAGCCAAATATTTTCTACCATTGATGTAGCCAATGGTTTCTTATCAATATCATTGACAGAAGACTGCCGTTACAAATTTGTATTCACGGTGCAAGACACACAATACATATTTTGTGCAATCACCAGGGATTACACAGTAGCCCCACATATTTTCTTCAGGCACTAGCAAAAGCGTTGAGTGTGTTTTCACGACCAGATTGCCTGTTGCAATATGTGGATGATTTACTCCTCCATACAGAAACTATGGAGGAACACTTAACTTTTCTACAGGAATTGTTAGGCCTCCTTTTCCATGCAGGGCTCAAATTGAGTCCTCATAAGGCAAACCTGGCTAGGTCAAAGGTCATATTCCTAGGAGTTCAGATTTCTCATTGGACAAAAGGTATAATGGCTGCCCGTATTGAAGCAATGGTCAAGTGTCCCAGGCCTGGCACTCTACGAGACTTACGCAAGTTCTTGGGGGTTGCAAATTTCATGAGGGAGTTCATAGAGGATTTTTGCAACAAAAGCAAAGCCCCTTTATGAACTGCTAAAAGGTGAGGAACCTTTATTAAAAGGCTGGGCAGAAACACAAGAAATGGCATTTTCTATCCTGAAAATAGATCTTTCCTCTGCTGCAGTGCTAGACACTACACACCCAGAAGGTGAAATGGCCATTCACCCCCATGCTGGCCCAGAGTCTATATCAGTGGTCCTGCTACAACAAGTAGGATCTGTGAGTAGACCACTAGGGTATTTCTCAAGACTCCTTTCACCAGGTGAAAGAGGTTTTGATGAGTGTGCAAAGCAATTTGCAGCCATTGATTATGCTGTCAAAGTGACTGAGCATATTGTAGGGTTCAGGCAGCTCAATGTGCAACCACCACACTCTCCATTAACCCTCCTACTCCGGGACATGCTTCCTAGTGTCTCTCAACAGAGGTTTGGGAGGTGGATAACGGACCTCAGTGGACGTAAGGGTACTTTGATCTAATTACAGCGCAGCCTCTTTCTCTACAATAACCCTGGGTTATGGACTAGACTATTTATATTACTGGCATATATACCTTTTTTATTATTATATATAGCTCTGTATTATATTGATTTTATTTATTGAATTTTTTATGCATCACATTGATATATTATGAATAAAAACAATTTTTATCTGAAACCTAGTCCACACACATATTCTTAACCTTGAAGGGAACTGAAAGCCCATATCTTGTAAGCTGGTTTACACATGCGTCAAAGTTACTATTACTGCTGGAGGCGAGTATTGCCAGGGCAGCTGAATAATGCTTAGCTTTCTCAGCAATATGTTTTTGATAAATGTGGATGATTGATAACACATTTTTAACACTGCAGTAAATGGCAATTAAAAATTACAGATATCTCTGCGATTAATGAAACATTCATACTGTAAATAGGCCTCACAGTTGTTAATACAATTGTGTAACAATTTCCTGTATGGTATCCTCATTTCTCAAAACTTGTGCAGAAATTGCTGTAGTAAGTCCAAACTTTATGCTCGTTGTATCTTTTCGGATGTGATGAGAATTACACATAACATTGATTATTTGGGAGCTGCATTAGAGGATTATGTGGGGTTTGAGCTGAACAAGCAGCAATCTCTCCATCTGGCTGGGTGACTCAGCAAGGAAACATCAAGCTGACAGAAGAACTGAAGAATACAAAACAGGCTACAGAAAACCAGGTTCCCACAGAACTCACAAAACAGCACTTAAAGCTTAATTCACTAACCTGTTTTCATATTGTGTGGTATGGAAGTTGGCAGGTCAGTACATTTTATGTGCTGGTGGCTCTAATAAGGTTAGTTTTTATGTACAATCAATAATATTCAGACAGGGAAGGGAAGTTTAAAGTACTGTAAACTGAAGAGTATCTTTAACCTGCAACTTCATAGTGACAATATACTCTTAAAAATCACAGTTTCAATACCCCCTTGCTGGTCAATTTTAGATATAGTCCACATTATATTTTTGATATTCCTAGCCTTTGTAAAAGCATCTATGTAAAGACAATGACAAGTATAAAAAGATAAACAAACCTTTATGCAAAAAGTCTATAGGTGTTAGTAAGATTTAAATCTCAATCATGGATGGAAATCCCTAGGGCTCATCCTATGAGATGGGGAAATAATGCAGCACATAAATCAGTACATCTATGCTGACCGCTAGGGTTAGTAACCATCCTGGCCAGACACTGTCCCGATTTTGTCTGAGTTCCGTGTCACGTGCAAAGTATCTCCAGGATGCCTAAAGTCCCAGTTTTCCACAGTGTGTGAAAGGAAATGTAACATCCAAATTGTGGCATTATAAATAGAAAAACAGAAGCTGAAAGCAACGTTGTTTTTGGTGTCATTTGGATACACAGTTTGAAAGTGTAAATAGTGTAACCCCTTTTGACGGTGATTATCTTTGTTATATGTAATAAACATGGATTTTAGTGTTGTAAATCATGTATAGATGTATTTTATTGTTAATGCAGTATTAATAACTAACAGGGACCATATAAAATACTTTTTTATTTAGGTAGGAGGAGAGAGGACTGAACTTTAATATTTAACACTGAAGCAGTGCCCAGAGAACCTGAGGGGCACTACACATGTAACTGACAGCAGCTATCGAGTTCTACAGCTTCCCAGAAGCCCCACATGGCAGGATTTAGGTGAAAGTAAGAGGGTTAATGAAAGAGTGTGCGTTATGCGGTTAACTGTGGGGTGATTGGCAGGTTTCCATGGCTACCCAAGAGGTGCTATAAATAGCACTGAGGCAAGGAGAGTGACTAGTGGACTGAGGTAACTGACTGGACAGGTAGAGTCCTGCTGGCACCCCTATATCTGGTGAGGGGAAAGCGAGAGCAGTTCCTAAAGTGACATGAGTAAAGGGACAGCCTCCAGCGATGGTGACACCCACATCTAAAACAGAGTTATGTGAGGGAAAGGATCCAATGTCACAGAGTAGGAGACTTTTTAATACTTTTTAGGAGGAGACAGAGTTGATGGGCAGAGTTGATAGTGCATTGTACTGAGGAAGGCTCACTTGCTGCCAAGATCTTTACAGTATTTTTTCCATAGGGGCAGCAAACAACTACAGCTGCCCCTATCTACTGACACAGCCTATAGTAGAGGGTGAGGAGAGGGCTAGGCATCTTAAGCCTGTCACTCATAGAACCAACAGCCAGATACCTGTGAGCACTATACTAAGCTTATACTTAAGGCTACCTGACTCTATCACCTAACAGAGACAACATTCACCACTCGTCAACTAGCCTACACAGTAGGCAGGTTTATTGCTGTTATCCAAAACTAGTATAAGACAGTGTAATAGCCACCAGGACCCTAACTACTTATTTATCAGGGGATTATTAGTTTATTATCAACACCCAGGTTAGTTAAGGAGTATGTGCACCAACGAAAGCATGGCCATGGGTAGACGGTAGTAAGAACTATTTACATTGTAATACCAGATATAACTAAGTATTGTGGATAGGTAGCCTAGCCTAGTTTGAGTGCTGTGAGTGAATGTGTGCATCTGTGGGACATATAACAAACCTCATCTCAAGCATATGCTAAGTTTAAATACTGCAAGCAATTGAATGTTTTGGATTTCTGCAGAGCCATACCTAAATTAGAGAAGCTCCCGTATGGGCACTAATTAGTAAAAGATGATCTCACTCTGAGCTCAGAGGTATACAGTGTAACCAGACAGAAATCCTGACTATAGTTTAAACTTACATATATTTTTCTAAAGGGAAAGTGTTCCTAAAGTGCTGCTAATTAGGTAGGAATTTATTATTTGTGTATCTGTAAAGTGTACTTTGTTAATATTTTTGCTAAATTAATAATTGTTACTAACTGGATGTGATAGTTCCTTTTTTTGATATTTTCTGACTAAGGAAACACAGAAAGAGAGATCCAGTCAAATAAAATAATCTGTACTACTAAGTGTGTTTTTCTCAGTAGCAGTGTGCCCAACTACTGCTACTGAGAAAGCCAGAAGACAGAGAGAACCCCAAACGATTTACTATTTACTTACCTGTTGGAGTGTTCCCAAGTCCACTTAAACGATAGGGTTACAGTGGGAAGAATGAGGGGTGAATCACAAGACTTGGGTGGAAGCACCATTGCTAGAACGGCTGAGAAAGAAGAAAGCATCAAGAGAGTTCATAGCCCACACAATACTGGTGAGCACTCAGGGGCTACAATAATATACATCACAAACAAGATTGAGCCAAAGTCATGCTCGGTAGTTGGTAAAATACCCATAGCACCATTGTTACAGTGTAGTTGGTGTATATTTCAAAAGGGAGCCTAGTTGTTACTAAAAACCGCTGTACGTCAGTTATTATCATATTGTATCTTATTGTTATCCATAGTCTGATAAAGCAACAATATCTCATAGGGATGTGGTCAATATCCCAACTGCTGGGATTCCAGTGGGCAGAATGCTGACGCCGGAATCCCAACACTAGTCAGAATTCCGGCGCTGGCATCCCGACCGCCGGGATCCTGAAGGTAAGTAGCGGGGTTGGGGGGAGGGTTAGCGTTCGGGTTAATGGTTAAAGTTAGACACTAGGGGGAGCGGTAGGTTTTGGCACTAAGGGGGGAGGGTTAGGTTTAGGGTGTGGGGAGGGGGAGGTTAGGTTTAGGTACTAAGGGGGAAGGTTTGGGTCAGGCACCGGTGAGGGAGGGTTAGGGTAGGGACAGGAGGAGGGTTAGGAAACTAACCAACAAAGTGTCGGTATTCTAACCCTGTCGGGATGCCGGCATTGAGATTCTGACTGCCAGATCCCGAACGCCGGCATCCTGTATATATTCCATCTCATATACCACCAATATTATAATACTTGTAAAACAGTGGGGAGTTGCATTTGTGAGAGTGTGCTCAGGTTGGGATACAATAATGTTAGCAGGGTGGGTACCATAGGCAGCACTGAATACAGGTGCAAATGCAGGATTTCTACAGGGGGTTTTTTTACGAATACTTGATTTAGGAATAAAGCAATAAAAAGCTTCTGTAGCAAGTCTAATAAAACCCTTTTTTCTGCGTAAATTATATATATGTACAGTACATAACAAGTACAGCTGAAGCTCTAAAAGTTGCTATTTCACCCAGCATTATCTAATATGATTGAGAGTAAAAGTATATTTAAATAGGTTTCAGGTACAAAGTAGAAAAGGGAGGGGGATTTAACCCCCTATTGTTTCTCAGCACACTGAATTATACTTGCAACAATAGATGAACACTATATGGTAATAGAATTTCAGAGATATTGGTTGCATGCATTTGCAAATACATGGGAAGCTGCTAGGCCTCGTCACGGCTTCTCTGTTACTAGCAGTCCCTAACACTAAAAGGCTCACGTCTGGGGCCCAGAGCACCCAAAAATAACGTCCAGCCCAAATTGGAAAATGAGTGACAGTGCAGTGTAAAGTATAGATGTGTGCAAGTAATTATTAAGTGTTGAAAAAGAGGGTTAAAATATATGTGAAAAATTACATGAATAATAAACAAACATAAAAGGTGATGTGAAAAGTAACTATGTGTATTAAGTGGTGATGCCCTGAGGAGGCCCAGCCAGAACAGCCTCGGGGGCCCTACGCCCAAACGCTCACCCCAAATGTAATGTATGCTAATTAAAGCCTCATAATAAAGGCACATATATATTTTGGCAAATGTAAGGCCTTATGATAAAGGCACATACATAAATGCATCCAAATTGAAAGCCAGCTTACCTGGGAGTCACCCCTAGGAACTCCAACTAGCACTACTAGAACCAGCATGCCCTGCTAATGCTGGCTCATTCATGCATCTCCTGACCACAAACAAATGTCAGCTGCTCAATCAATCTGGTAGTACTTTTTTCAGGTTTCAGGTACATTTGATACTGCAGTAAATTTGCAGCAAGATATATTTACCATAGAGACAGGAGTTCATGCTACGTCCACTACTATAGGAGCGATTCAATTCAGCGCAATGTTGAATAGCTCCGGTAATGAGCACCCGGAGCTATTCAATTTACCATGCTATAAAATTCTGATTAGAGGATTTCTACTTGCACCCTCCTGAGGTGAGAGCAGAAATCTGACTAAACTAGAACTGTGATGCTGTTTTCTTGCTTAGTGCATGCACTAACAGCTTCATGGCCGGCATGAGTCAGAGAAAGATGGTTACCACAACTAAACACTAAACACCCGGCTTAAGGCGCTGTTACTGGCATCTCCTGGCTAAGTACAGGGCATAATGGACACAATTGAATAGCTCTGGAAACTCCTGCCCGATGCTATTTATGTTGCGCTGAATTGACTCTCTCCCCATGTAGTCTATGCCGTTTAGTGGACTGAAGGTGACATGCAATTGTTTTACGTTTTCATGCTCACTCTTTTTCTTTAATCTGTTTGATACCATTAACTTATAAATTTACAAGCACAATCAATATTAGTACTTACTAAATTAAATTTGCAAATAATTTTCTTTAAAAAAATACTCACATGCCCATGTTTGGTGGTGGACTGCTACCCTGCACCATAAAAACAAAATAGCATTTCTGACAGGAAGAACAGACTGACAGGCATGACAGACTCACAGATAAGATTGGGTAACAGACTGACAGGACAGAAGACACTCTGAGGCTGGACTGGTTAGCAGTCTGACAGGACAGATATACAGACACACAGGACACACATACAGACTGCCAGAATAGAAAGACTCAGAGGTAGGACTGGGAAATAGACTGAAAAGACAAACAGACAGGCAAGTCAGAGAGATATACTCATAGATAGTGCTCACCATTGGCGTAACTACCATAGGTACAGGGGGTGCGGCAGCTATGGGGCATGGGTCACCACGGTGCCAGGCCAGTGCGTCCTTCAGCAGCAGTGCCAGTGTGCTGCGCAAGGCAGGCATATCTGCCCTTCCGGTCGGCTCCATCTCCGTCTCTCCTCACTGACTGATACTGTAAGGAGGCTTGGTTGTGATCCAGGAATGTCCCAGCAGGCTCAGCACATGTCCTCTCCCGGTCGGCTCTATCTCTTCTCACTGACTGATACTGTAAGGAGGCTTGGCTGTGATCCAGGAATGTCCCAGCAGGCTCAGCAAGGCTCCTCCCAGCATCAGTCAAGTGAGAAGAGATAGAGCCGACCGGGAGAGGACATGTGTCTACCCTGCGCAGCACACTGCTGAAAGAGGACACAACCACGATGCAGAGGTAAGTCACGCGGAGCAAGTGGGGGGGGGGAACCTAGGGGGTCTGAGAACATTTTGCTATGGGGCTCCCCAGGTCTAGTTATGCCCCTGTTGCTCACCTACTTTCCCTTGCTTATCAGGCAGCTAGAGACTCCCCTCCTCCCTGAACAGTGTGCTGGACACCTTTTAATGATATAGAGGAGACACTCAGCACATGATTGGTCTGTTCTGCTCCACCACTCCCCTTCGCTCACAGCCTAATGCACCTGTAGCTTCAGTATGACAAATAAACTGTACATTCATTTTCAATACCCAGGTGGCGAAGAGCTTCTGAGCACCAGAAAACCTCCTAAGAGTGCTCCTAGAATTATTTCTATAAGGCGCACTATATCTGCAGTTTTCTTAAAATTCCACTACTTTTTTTTTCCATTCTTTAACCTATTTACAGTCTATTTAGTAAATATATATGGTTTCTAAAGGCTCTGCTGTTCAGGACCAATGATTGCTGAGGAAACTTTAACACAAGCGACAGAAGAGTGTTCCCTCAAAAGTATGAGCAGAATTTTGAAAAACTTTTGATTATGATTAATCGTGAGTGAAGTAACATATTTGTAGGTGGCCATAAAATAGTATACATGGCTTTGTTTGGAATATACATGTGTGTCTTTATAAAATATACTTTGAAAGGATATGTACATGTATGGGACAAAATAATAGAACATATAATTCCTAGTTATGACCGCGTTACTGAACAGCAAATAACCACCAAGTCAAACAGCCTTGTTCCCAAGAGTATTTTTATTGCGAACTAGTAGGTTTTTAAAGTAAACTTTTAAACTTATAATTCATTAGTTGTTTGCATTTTTTTATTTTAAATAAAAATTTAAAAATGTTGTTTGCATATGTAATCAGCCAATCAGCCACTGTGCTGTGGAATCTCCACGTTTGCAAAGATTAAATATATTGCCTTAAAAATTGGCTTTCAATGACCCTCTACATGTGAACCACTAAAAAGGTTATGTATAAAATAACATTCAAATAACATTGTTTATACTGTAAGTCTGAAGGGAAGCTGTGAAAAAGAAGACCAAGGAGCAATCTAGGAAATTTAAAGATAAAGTTATAGACATGTACAAGATTGAAAAAAGGTACAAAATAATATCCAAGTACTTGGATATCCTAGTAAGCAGTGCTGGATCAATTGTGAGGAAATGCAAGCTACACCATTGCATAACGGTGGGTTTTGTTCTGATCGAAATGAAATAGTACACACATGTGACCAATATGAGTGAGTACAAATGAACATGCTTTATTTACAAGTAACAAACAATTAACAAACAACATACAAAGTATACTGTATACTCAACTTATGTCTATGTATTCCGATGACACTGGTAAATCATCATCTTCAGCATAAGATGTACTTCATCTTATCTTCTCTCTGGGAGCCCATCGTTTCCAACGCCCAGATAATCAATATACATTGCAGGCACCTCTACTGCAGACTTAGAGATCTGTGCATGAGCTAAAGGGTCCTTTGTGTACCTCTGGTTTATATACTTTAGTCTGGGGTGTTGGCTTTCCGGATATTAAGCCCATATTAATTAGATACAGTGCTAGGTATCAAGCACTCATTGGTCCAGCATAGCATTGACCAAACTTATCTCTCTTGCACATGCTCTGTAAGCACTAAGATATATACTACCAGACAAAGACATACAGTAGTGACGGATCCTAGTATGGCTGGAGATGAATTGTTTCAAAGCTCCTTTGTGTGTAGAGTCTGGACATCACTGCTAATTACCCATAATGCTTAGCATCTCTACACATCTTACAATGGTCATTCCAATGGAATATAGCTAACTGATAAGAACATAGAAGCTATGAATGGCTCATTATACTTCTAGTTACAATAGAAATGACAGGTAGAGCTAGGCCTCAATTTATATCTTCTTTGACCCCAAAAGGTTATATCTAACAATTCTATGCAAAGACTGCAATTGTATTAAGACAATCACATTTCAAACCTCAAAGAGGCCTAGCAAGGGTATATGTGTGTTACAACTTACAACTTATATGCCTATGTAGAAATTAACTATTTAACCCACTGATTACATTCCACCCTAATTTGTACATATCAAATATAAGGAACATGATCCCCATTGCATAATCTAAACCTCCATTGTACTTTCACTACTTATCCTAACACACTATGTAACAACATATAATATAACAAAGTTAGTACTATGATTACATATAACAAATAATATAAAATCACTAAAGCAACATTTCCATTCCGGACTTGACCACTTTGGCTGTATTGCAGAATCTGTCAATAAGCATCACTGAACTCTTGTTTCATTTCTAACTCTCTACATTATATTCCTTTATATCATGTGAATATTCTAATAACACAGTGAATAATACATATGATTATATCAAATATATCAGTTACTTATAAGATAATTAATATCAGTAAAGTAAAATAAAATTCAGTTCAGTTCAATGGAATCTTGAAAAAGTCTTGAGAATATTGGTGAGTGTGTGGATCCAACCAATATAAGGCACAAGTTCAGTCTTGCACAATACACATAGATGTATGTAATGGTTGTGCTGTCAGATCTTATAACTCTGTTGTCTTCCTGGACTCTCTCTCCTGTATAAGAAATCACTCTCAGGCCATCATCATATCAGACACGCCTCCAGCAATGTTCTCTCACCTTCTGCTCCAACCAGCAACTTGTTGGCTTAGACAAAGAAACAGTGTGAGATAAACCATAACAACAACACAAAATAAGCATTTACTTATCCTGCTGCAATTATCTCTTAACCTGTCTCTATTCTCTTCCTACTAAACATTTCTTCACAACAACCTTATCATAAATGTTTGTGTCTGTGCACCAGATATCGTACTTAAAAAGTTCAACCTTTTACCACCCTCCGGTTATCATAATATATATGCTGTATACAGCCTGCTCTAAAAACCCAACATTGTATATATATGAACATTCCTGTTTCCTAAACAACACATTCACTCATTCAATCATACTGATGTCAGTTTTGTGAATGGTATGAAGCATAGAAAACCCAATATACTACATGTTGTTTCTGTAAAATGGGTGTCTTTGTCTGCTTGAATCTTCTCAGACATCCCATAATATCAAGAAATCAGTCTGTGTCACATGTTCAGGAAAGTCTCTTATCTTATATCACTCTGCTTGAGACAACTTCACTCCTGAATGACAGTGTTCTGTAGCTGTTCAGTACAACACTTGTCCTCCATCTTCTTGGTGGCAAACGATGAATTCAAATTGCCAGACTTGTGCAGTCATTTCACAGTACATGAGGCCTTTATCAGTAGCAAGCAAGGTAGGCCACATTTCCAGCTGTTGGCAAACATAACAGGTTTTTGCAGTGTCTCTGAGCATGGTTTGGATATAAGGCTTTGATTTGAGCTTGCTCGGATGCAGCTTCAGCTCCATCATGGCTTAACAATTCTAGCACCATCAGTGCTGTCTTTGCGGTGAATTGCACACCATATTCTGTGCTCAGATCAGTTGTGCACACACCATTGAAGCTGTAGGTGTATGTATCAGCATGTCCCACTTCGATCTTCAAGCTTTGGACAGCAGCAGTCCATATAGACTTTGTGTCAAATGTCCATTTCTCAGTGTGAAGACTTACAGGGCATCCAGTCTTGTCAGTGACTTGGAAAACAGTCATAGATGCAACAAGTTCTCTAGCCCCTTCTTCTGTCTGTCTGCTGTCAGCTTGTAAAGATAGCTGCTTTGCTTCAGCAATGGGCAACAAAAGTCCTGTGTGTGTGCAGGTAGCACCATAGTCCATGAACCAATAATGCTCTCTGTCTTGGAAATCTTCCCACCACTGTGGAGCTGTGATCATAAAGAAATCCAGTATGGACAGTTCAAACATTGGTTTAAATTTCACTCGGCCAGCCAGTAATGCTTTGATCTCCTCAATTAGCATCAGAGTTTCTGCCGTTGTCGTTAACAACTGTGTGTCTGTCAGCTGCTTCAAAACATTTGGCTGGTAAGGCTTTGTATGAAAATACACTGGGATGCGAATTTCATTACCAAACACAAAGTCTGCAACTTTGTCACTAAACAAACCCACAGTCAGTGTGTCTGTACTGCATGTATGCCCCTTGTGGTTAGTCAGTGTGTACCCACCAACCCCTCCTTCACAATGAGCAAGTAAACCATGAACATCATTTGCAATGGATGTTTCAACGGAAAACACATCTTGCTCACTTTTTGCATTTTTAAATTCAACAATGACACATTGATCATGCCATGTAAATTTAATGTTGTCATGGGGGAAGTCTTCAGTCTCAGGGGCATGGTCTATAACTGAAATTCTACCTAACTCCCACCCTCTGGCTTTGGACAATGTCCATGTCTCATTGGGCAAGGCAAAAGGCATCATCACCACCCCTTCACTTAGCAACACCCCTCTGAATGGCCACGCAAACACATCCTTTTCTGCATTCATATCACAATGGATGGCAAGCTGGACAGTCCTGGACAATTCAGACATACCATCATTCACCTCAACAGTATCACTAACCAAAGGCATGTTATCAGAAACCTCATCTGCATTCAATTTTGACTCTGATTTCTGGACATATTCTTTGCATTCCTGGATTTCAACATTTTGTTTGCATTTTATGAAATCAGAAATTTTCCTCACACAATCACTGCTCTGATCAAATACATTTACTGTAGTGTGAATACATTGTTTAATTTCTGTTTCAAGTTCTTTCTGCGTAACTTCACACACTTCTCTTTGTATCTCAAACACACAAATTTCTACGCAAGATGTGTGTAATAAATCACCAGTTGACATTTTAACTCTTGTGTGTGGTGATTCTCCCCCCCCCCTATGGAATTTGTCAAAGGCATACTGGCAGAATCCTCAGAAATGGCATTTCATCTGATTCAAAATCAGTTGCTTTTAAAAATCTCACATCACTACATTGTAAAGGCGTCCCTAAACATGTTGGATTAATCCGAGATTTTTTAACACATTTTTGAAATTTCTTCAACTTATTCTGTAATCTACCTTTGGCATTTTTCACATGTTTTAAAAGTTTGCAAAACATTTTTTCTCAATTTCCTTGTTTTTTAAAAAGAAAAAGACAAAACAACATACAATGTGATTTAAGCTAAATCACAATCTTCTTTCTCATAGGAATGAGACAGAGGACATACACAATGCAATATACAAGTCAGCAGAGAAAAAGCAAAACATCATTTTGCACTTTTTTTTTTACAGAATCAGTCAATTGGTCACAAATTATTTAACCCTTCCGATCCCACTTCTTGACACCAAGGCCCTCATTCAGAGCCACTCGCTAGCGGCAGTACGCTCGTTCCCAGCGATTTTCGCACATCTGCGCATGCGTACGGTTTTTAGTACGCATGCGCGAACCGGTCAGTGCGGCCGAAAATCATTTGTACGCAATATAGCGAGTGCCTGCTATTTTGAGTGACAGAATGAGGCGTATGTGGGTGGTAACAGGGGAAGGTGCTTGAAAATGGGGAGTGGAGATCCGTTCGCAGGCGTGCTTAAAGGTCAAAACGGGCGTTTTATGGGTGTGCATAATTAATACAGCAGCGTCAATGACCACGTCACTTGTTTTTTTTTAACTCAGAACTGCTCGCAAAATAGCGGTTGAAAAAACCAACCACAAGAATAGCGAGCAGTTCTTATCCTGTTCAATGTACCCGATTAATCTAATAAATAGCGGACATGACGTATGGTGCGAGCGGCCAGGGGGCGTTTTTATCAAATAAACGAGCGTATATTTTGCTCGCTCGTTCAGACTTAGAGGTGTGAACAGACTGCAATGTGAGAACGGATCATTTGCATAGCCACCCCTTGTTTTTGAACGAACGCAAATAGCGAACGGCTCTGAATGAGGGCCCAAGTGCATAACGGTGGGTTTCGTTCTGATCGAAATGAAATAGTACACACATGTGACCAATATACTGTATACTCAACTTTTGTCTATGTATTCCGATGACACCGGTAAATCATCATTTTCATCATAAGATGTACTTCATCTTATCTTCTCTCTGGGGAGCCCATCGTTTCCAACGCCCAGATAATCAATATACATTGCAGGCACCTCTACTGCAGACTTAGAGATCTGTGCATGAGCTAAAGGGTCCTTTGTGTACCTCTGGTTTATATACCTTAGTCTGGGGTGTTCGCTTTCCGGATATTAAGCCCATATTAATTACATACAGTGTTAGGTATCAAGCACTCATTGGTCCAGCATAGTATTGACCAAACTTATCTCTCTTGCACATGCTCTGTAAGCACTAAGATATATACTACCAGACAAAGACATACAGTAGTGACGGATCCTAGTATGGCTGGAGATGAACTGTTTCAAAACTCCTTTGTGTGTAGAGTCTGGACATCACTGCTAATTACCCATAATGCTTACCATCTCTACACATCTTACGATGGTCATTCCAATGGAATGTAGCTAACTGATAAGAACATAGAAGCTATGAATGGCTCATTATACTTCTAGTTGCAATAGAAATGACAGGTAGAGCTAGGCCTCAATTTATATCTTCTTTGACCACAAAAGGTTATATCTAACAATTCTATGCAAAGACTGCAATTGTATTAAGACAATCTCATTTCAAACCTCAAAGAGGCCTAGCAAGGGTATATGTGTGTTACAACTTATTTGCCTATGTAGAAATTAACTATTTAACCCACTGATTACAACCATATAGGTGCTATCTAAACAAGGCTGTCCCTGGTAGCCACAGAGAGGCCAACTATCACTTTGAAGGAGCTACAGATTTCGGTTGAGACTGGAGTGAAGGTGTACTAGTCAACCATATCAAGAGCTCTGCATACAACTGGACAGAGGGTGGCTAGAAAGAAACCATTACTGAAGGAAATCCACATCAAAGCATGTTTGGAAAATGTGGGATAAGGTTTTGTGGTGAGATGAGACAAATATAGAGTTTTTTGGCGCTAATTCAAAACGCTATGTGTGGTGCATACCTAACACTCCCCCTATCTGAAACACCATCCCAACAGTGAAGTATTGGGGTGGCAGCATTATGTTGTGGGGATGCTTTTCCTCAGCTGGGACTGGGTGTGGTGCATTATACAATGAGATATTGCAAGGCAACCTGCTTCAGTCTGCTAGATAACTAAAGCTTGGGATAAAGTTTATCTGTCAGCAGGAAAATGATCCCTAGCACAAGACAAAAGCAAAACACAAGCACAGTTGAACATCAAAAAGGTGTGTTTAAAATGACCAAATCAAATTCCTGATCTCACTCCAATTGAGAACGTGAGGCACTATTTGAAAATTGCAGTCCACTGGATTCATTGCATATTACAGTACTTGGGTTTTGTTGTAGGTTTCTCTATGGCAGAGACCACGCATGTGCATAACACCGGTGTTTTGAGATTGCATTGGCTGTAGCCCCTAGAAGCCAGGTACGGTTGCCTGGAAGGCAGACGAGTGGCTTCTCACTGGAAGCACATCTATGCTAATCACTGCCTGGACTGGCAGTCACAGGGGGAGAAAACACTAATTAAATAAATTGAATAACACCAATTATTCAATTAAAATATTGTCTAACTCATGATCCTGGCTGTCATGGATCATGTAAAATGACAGATGATTCATAATGATGTAAGAGAAGGTTTAGGAAGGGCTACTTTATCAAGAAAAGAATAAAAGTTGTAACTTTCATTAGAAAGAGCTTATCATAATCATGTAATGACTGGAAAATAGCAGAAACATTTTTTCTACTCTGTGTAAAAATCCAAATGACATTAGAGGCTTCTCACAACCCCCTACCGCACCCCACTGGAGTAGAAATGTTTCTGGAAAATCCCACTCTTCTAAAGCTGGAGAAACCTGTCCTGTTCAATGTCTTAATACGTCATCCTCCACATGAGTATGTTGTTGTCCTTAAAAATACATAGCTTACAATATCAATACCTGAACATAATTATTGCATTTTTCTACAGTAGAGCTCCCAATGCAGTCAAAAATGCTGGTCCAATTACTACACAGCAGATAATACTGAAAGAGCCATGGGAGACATATTTGATCTTAATTCTTCTGAGGTCAGCTCTTGTGTTGTTTTTAATTAATTGTCCTGTTCAATGCTATTAGCATGTGTGGAAGCAATCACCTAAGGCTGAATGAGTAGGGCTCGTTTGCTTTCTGTATTATACTTGAATAAAGATGGCATATTACTGCCTTTGATTTCATAGTTTTACCCTAGTAATACACGTTTCTACACTCTAAATGAAAGTTAAGAATTAATAAAGCAAAGTTTCTATTGGGTTCTGTATTGATTCTTTAGCACCATTGAGTAACATCTTCTGTTTGCATTATTTTCCTGAGTAATCATATATAACTAACAATGGAATGGATGTTGTACAGTAGTTGTACAGTAGTTATTTCTAAATGTTGGATGAATCTTGGATAAAGCCCCCAATATGTAATCCACACAGGGTTATAGCGATGACTGGCTCTTATCCGTTTTTCTAATCAAGATTTACAGGAATAACATAAGAAAAATATCCTTTTATTAGAATTTGCATTACAAAATGTCATCAATATTCAAATATTTAGAAATACCATTAATAATAAAAATAATTAGCCAAATATTACGAGCAACATTAATGACTAGAGTGTGGTAATTTCTGTGTATAATCCTTTTAAATATTTCATATAATTGTCATATGGAATTCAATACATACAAACAATGTCAATGTGAAGGCATGTTAGTCATACAAAATATAATAGACAGTGGGTGCATTCAGATCCATTAGATAGGATTGTCAGCCGAGAGAAATGGATATTGAAAAGAATACAGTAAGGGGTATATTTACTAAAGTGCGGGTTTATAGAAGTGGAGTTGTTGCCCATAGCAACCAATCAATTTCTAGCTATTATCTTCTAAAAGGTGCTAAATAAATGTTAAATAGAATCTGATTGGTTGCTATGGGCAACATCTCCACTTCTAAAAACCAGCACAGTACAAAACCCTTAAGTTTGGTAACAGTGATGGCACTAAATTCTATTACACCCATGAAGAATCCACATCCATTTTCCATAGACTCCTTTCCAGATTGTTGAGCTCCTGGTCATTCATCACATCCCATCTGGACGTTCCAAATTATTATTATTAATTATTATTATTATTATTATTATTATTATGACATTTTATATATAGGGCACCACAAGTGGTCTGCAGTGCCGTACATACGTCAATAGTAGGACAGTACAGGGTACACAGAAGAGTACAATACAGTAATCAAAACATAAACAGAGCACAAGTAACAATTAGCACCATAATTCTACATACACAATACAGCTGGGAAGGTGAAGGCTGTCATTGAAGTGCTAGAGAAGAGGGCTGTGAGACAGTAGGGAGGTGGACCCTGCTCCTAGGAGCTTACAATCTAGGGGAGAGGGAAGACAGACAGATGACATGAGGCATGAGTGTGCATGAGTGTGTAGATGGTGACCTGAGGGCAGGAAGTAGACAAGGTTGAGATGACTGAGGCAGGATGATGGGGAGAGCGACCTGGTGACGTGGTTATCTTCATTTATCAAAAAGGCTTTGTAATTAAGAGGCCTGATAACTATTAGCACTATACATTGGCTGGAATATGGACTCAGTATACTAATCAACTACCCAATCAACTACAATATAGCTACATTTAATTTAGTAAAGATTTACACTTTCACTGGAAGGTATCTCTTAAGTACAAGATATGGCAGATTTGAAAAATATTTGGTGTTCACTGTATTATGCATGTATTTGTATTTATTCTATTTTGTTACATGTCCTAGATGGGGTAACAAAAATGGGCAGTATTCCAGTATTTATGAGGCTATCTAACCATTTAAAGTGGAGGCATCCTAAGGGAAGTATTGCTGGTATGTAATTAGAATATAGCATACAAATTGGAAATACGGTCTATAAAGACAAGTATTTATTTATTTATCTGTTTATAAGGCACTTAGGTGTAGTACCTTTATTTGTAATTTATATCATATGTTTTAGGGAAGAAGGATACCTTCCCTTTAAGATATTTGACTAAAGCAGCCTTTTGGGTGCAGGTGATTAAGCACCCCATAGCTATATAACAGCTCTACTTCTAACTGCTCTGTACCTTTTTATTACTTTTGTTTCTTAACTGTAAAATCCTCAGTCTTACAGCATCAAATAAGATCTTCTAAGTCTTAGAAATATTTTCTCTTCCTGAACTATTTTCAGCTTCTAGCAGCAGACAATATACCACTAAATCCAGGTCACCCCACATCTCCCATGCACTTTACTCTGATTTATCACACTGTAGAAAACCATAAAAGCTTAAACATACCACCTATTTCACATCATTTTCAAAATCATTTAAATGTGTCCTATAAAATGCATGCTCTGTTGGTAACAAACTAAACTACATCTGTGACCTCTTTCTTTCAAATGACCTCTTCCCTTTGGCAACAATAGAAATTTGATTTGCCTGAGGAAGCAGACAGAGCTCTGTGAAACGCGTAACAGTTAAAGTGAAGAGAGATTTTGAACTTTGGATCTCACTTTTCAATTCATATTTCTAATTGGTATAATTTTTACTTATTTTTATAACTAAAGTATTTTTAAAAACCTAACTAGCTAATATTTTTTCCAAAAATGTCCCCCAAAAAATGTTGCTTTTTTTAAATCAAATCATTTAAATATTAGTTATATAAACCTGATTCTGTATTGGTTTTTTTTTTAACAAATACGCAGATTAGTTAATAATATTATACTGAATCAATCTTATATAGTTATTGTTTACGTATTTTGATAATTCAAAAACATTGACAATTTTGGGGTGATTTTTGGTAAAACAATGTTTTATACATTAAAAACACTTTACTGTATTGATATATACAGTATATGTGTTAATACAAATGACAGTTTCAACCACTGCACTGTGGGGGTTTTTTTGCCCCTGAGGAAAATCATGCAGCAATGTTTGAAACATTTGTTGGGAATAGTGATTGGACAAATTTCACTTTGTATTGAATAAAGTACTTCACCTACCTTTCATACAGTAACTGCCGATACCTTATTTATTTATTCCAAAAGAGGTGAATGTGTATTATTTAATTTTCTATGGACTGTTCTCCACTACAATTGACTTGTTAATAGTGCTGCTTTCTCATACCCTTATTTTCACACACACACACACGCATATATATGTGTGTGTGTGTGTATATATATATATATATAGATGTATATACAGTGCTTAAAGTGGTCCTAAAGACACGGTGGAATTCACCCCCCTTCCTATCCTCGGCTCTTTTTTTAATAAATATCAGCACGTAACACACAAACACGATGTGGGGCTGTGTCAAATTTCACTAAATTACGTCAATTACTTCAAAAGTTATAAGAAAAACATTGGGGCCAATAGCGAGTTAAACACTCTGTACTAGGGAATCCTGATGGTAACCACCTTAGTTATGGAGGATATTATGGAAATTAGTTACTGAGGATATTATGGAGATAATGAGTCCATAATTTGAGGGTATTTGTCATAAAGAGTTCTGCTAAATATGGTGGAACAACCACACTGTGACAGGAGTCTGAAACATGGGCATAAATCTCCTCTACCAAGAAGTATAGAGCACCACAGATCACACATTGCATGTCCATAGGAATCAAAGAGTATTGTGGCGATTATGTCATGTCCAATGCAAGCGGCGTATCAATTGATCTTGTTATATGTTGGTTGTGACGATAATATTCTTGACTGTAATATTTTTGAACTTCGCACTCTGGGCAACCTGTAAGGGTCCCACCATGTCAACGTCCTTAAGGACGGCCACTAGGCATGTTTGGTGTAAACAAAGCTTGGAGAAGTGAATAATTAAATAACACAGCAGTCGGTGACTGAGGTCCCCGTAAGGAACGCTGATATACTGTTTGTGGTTGCAAATAACTGACAGTTTGCAGATAACCCAGCAGTAAAATGTTCCAGGTCACCCAGCAGATGCACATGGATAGTTCACCAAATGTCACATTTTCCAAAGCACAATGGTGATGCTTAGTAAATGGTGGGCAGACGTTTTGCCACATAACTCCGAAACGAAGCAACCAATTTCAACTCCAATATTTTTCTGAAAATCTACGGACCAAGACCTGTAATTTGGTATATGATGCCCTGCTCAGACAACAACATCATAGAAATATGTCACTCATAAAAGTCATCTTTCTGCTATTAATATATAGATTAACCAGTTGAGTGTACTGTGGATAGTAAGTAGGTATCTAAGTGAGTGGTAGACTTGCAGTGAATGTAGTTAAATATAAGGATTCCAAAATATGATTCCCCCCAGCCACTGTATACAGACAAAAATAGGTATGGGGTCATTAGAACCAAAAGTCTCCATCCCCATTGTCATGCTATTACTTGCATTAAAGCATGTTAGTAAAAACATGCTGTTTAATGATAGTTAATGCAGCAATTGTACATTTTACATTAGATGTGTTTTTTAAGCTATTAGAAATGTCATAATATTTACAAATGTCATTGTATCATCATATCTGTGTAATTATGATGGTAACAAATGTGTTCAGCTGTAACTATCACCTAAAGTTTCTAAATTTAGGCTGAAAAAAACAAGGGATATTATTATGTTTATTCATGATAATATGACTACAGGTTTGAATACTGAATTCCGTTAACAAGGGTTTAATAAGCTTCCTTTATCCAGGCAATGATGCCTCAGGATTTTATTATGGGAACACTCATTATTATATACAGTATCTATTTATATAGTTTCACTGAATGCATTGGGTTCAGTCTAGAAAACATAACACATCCAAAGAAATCCTTTATTTTGGTCTGCCAAACACTGAGAGAACAGATAAATAATAATATATAGGTAAGGCAAAATTATACCTTACATGACTGGTTAAGGTGAGTGTATATTCATAGTAGGGGTGTGCACCGGCCACTTTTCGTGTTTTGTGTTTTGGTTTTGGATCTGGATCTTTCTTCGTGTTTTGGATCTGGATTGGTTTTGCCAAAACCACCCTTCCGTGTTTTGGGTTCTGGGTTTTGTGTTTTGGATCTGTATTTTTTTGAAAAAAAGCATAAAAACAGCTAAAATCACAGAATTTGTAGGTTTTTCTGCTCCTATGCTATTATTAACCTCAATAACCTTAATTTCCACTCATTTCCAGTCTATTCTGAACACCTCACACCTCACAATAGTGTTTTTATGTCCAAAAGGTTGCACCGAGGTAGCTGGATGACTATGCTAAGCGACACGAGTGGGCGGCACAAACACGTGACCCATCTAGGCGTGAAACTGCAGTGGCAGACAGGATGGCAGTTTGAAAAACTAGGCCCCAAACTGTACATAATGCAAAGAAAAAAAAGAGGTGCAAGATGGAATTGTCCTTGGGCCCTCCCACCCACCCTTATGTTGTATAAACAGGACATGCACACTTTAACAAACCAATCATTTCAGCGCCAGGGTCTGCCACACAACTGTGGCTGAAATGATTGGTTCGTTTGGGCCCCCACAAAACAAGCTGGCAATTAATCTGTCCCTGCAC